>OV884004.1:54892341-55256981 GCA_930367185.1 Myathropa florea
AAATGTTGACAGTGCAAAAGTGAGTGCGCTGTTCTGGGGTACCGAGGAAATGTTAACAGTGCAAAAGTGAGTGCGTTGTTCTGGGGTACAGAGGAAGTGTTGACTGTATAAAAATGAGTGCGTTGCTCTGGGGTAGAGAGGAAGTGCTGATAGTGTGGTATTGGAGGTGAACGTACAGGAAATGCTAAAAGTGAGAAAGGTAATTGGAATTGGGTTAAGGAGAACAATGACTTAAAGCTACGATGACTTAGATGTCTTATAACTACTCCCCCTTTTAAACTAAGCAGTCCTCGGCTTTGCGTAAATTTCGAAGAATATCCTGTACCAATGCTTCTTTGTTGATCTCCGTAGTATTAACTGAAGTTTTAGCGGTGCTCTGATTTTTTTCCTTGTACTTCTTTCGTAGCTTTGGAGTTAACATTCCTATGAGAATTGCGGCTATCGCAAGGGCAAATATAATAATCCACTGTCGGTTTTGTGCTTTGAGCTCTTGTTTAATAGTGGCGATGTGGTCCAGATTCTTCAAATGAACCTCATTGAGGTAGGGTAAGGATAGTATTGCGAGGTGTTCTGAAATGTTTATCATCTGCGCTCTTGGAGGTTCCGGGTTCAAATGACTAATTTGCTTCCTGTTGATATAGGTTGTATCGTTGATGGTTGTCTTTTCGTCGAATACTAACAAATAAGTTCCATTGACTGTAATTGGTTCATTGTTACCTTCTTGGACTTTTGCGATTTGATCGTTGATAATTATAAGGCCATCTTCGACAACGTTAATTGGATCGATTTGGTACGCTGGAGACGTCTTGCACAAGGCTGTATTGTTGTTCATTAATTGTTGCACACATGTTGTATTGGGGCTTAACTGACAAAACGTTAAGAACGTAGGTTTTTTACAATTTTTGAGGGGATTATAGGTATTGCTACATTCTGCAACTTCGTCTGTTTCCAAAATAATTATTCTATCTAAGTGTATTACAGGAAATGATTTAATTTTATTACATATTAATCGAATTTTTGGATATTTAATGAAAAAGAAAATTAAATCATTACTTATCATTACTTTTAGCTTAGAGTTATTTAAAATTTCACTAATGCTAACATTGGTAAAGTGTTCCGCTCTAATTATGGATTCAATTTCTTTGTTATCTAGTATTATGGGATTTATAATGTTCATTTTTCCCAACATAATAGAGTAAATTATATTATCGAAATCGGTTATTATAGCCTTATTTCTGGTTGCAATTAATTCAAATAAGTTTCCTGACTCGGTTCTAATTTCTTTAGCAGTGTCTACAAGTTCATTCACTGTTTTGGTTAGTTGGTTAATTCTTTCCTGTAACTGCGTGTTTATGACAATTTGGCGCTCATTCGCTTCAATGAGGGCTTCCTCCTTAGTTTTCACCTCGTTGAAATCATCGAAGTCAGGGTTACCGGCAATAAACTTTAAGGCCGTACCCAAAAAGTTAATGCTTCGTGCATGACGATGGTGAACCTTAAGAGTGCTCAAAAGATGTAGTATTTGATCTACGTCAACTTGTATTGCCTTTTTAAATTCCGTTTTAGTAAACAGGGGTATGAAATTAAGGGTTTGATATGCCAGAATTTCGTACTCCGTTAGATTGGTGCAGTGCGTTAGATAGCCGAAGTCGTCATAAATTGCCACATTCCCATCATGGACATTTATAAAACGAGCATGCGTGTAGTCCAGGAGCTTAGAGTGCGCGGAATGTATGAGATTCAAGTGCAGTAGCCTAAGAAAGAGAATTATCTTATATTATCTTTATGTACTTGTTTATTGTCGATTAGAACCACAGTTCCTAAATCTTTTTGTACAATCTTTTCGACAAATAGTTTTGAAAACGTATTTCCTATTCGTTTGTTAGTGCGAACAAATACCTTGTCTCCAGGTTTAAATATTCGAACCTGTTTTTTCTTATTATGATAATTTAAATTTATTTGCTGTGTTTGTTCTAGTTTGATTTTTATTTCATTCCTTAACGCGGTGGGTATCGAGTGGATAATATCGATGGGCCTACGCTTCTGTTCTATTGTATTCGGTTGTAGCAAGCAGTATTAGTTCAGAGCTGTCGTTTATATTTTTTTTGTAATTTAGTACATCTAGCTATTTCTGTTAGGGTGCTGTGGAATCTTTCCACTTGCCCGTTTGTTGTGCTATGAAATGGTGGCGTTGTAAATATAGTTGCATTAAAATGGTTTTTAAGTAACGATTTAATAGTCTTTGAATTAAGGGATATTTCATTATCGCAAACTATCGTTTTGGTATTTTTATAAATATTGAGGATTGCCAAAAGTGGTACTTTTATGTCAATTATACTACGAGACCCAATCGGCATGACAATTGCGAATTTTGAAAATTTATCTACACATGTTAGGAAATAGAGTTTGTCCGTTGAATAAATGTCTATATGCAGAATTTCACCGGGGTAAGATGGTATTGGAATTTTGCTTATTTCTTCTCTTAGTGGATGCCTCTGATATTTTGCCGCAAGGCATACCTTGCAGTTAGAAACAATTTCTTTGATCATATTGTGAGCTCGGTTGTGCTCAGTTACCAGGATTTCATTTCTATCATTCTGGTTGAAAATGTCTGTTTACAGAAGGAAATTCGTTTAATAATCTGTCTTGAATTTTGCCTAAAATGGAAAGTTCACACAGTATAGCATTAACAATTGATTAATTGCTCCTCAAAGTATTTCAAAAAGATACATACTTTTGAATGTAACAGAATGTCTAATTCGTGATTTGAAAATTATTTTAGTTTTCTTATCAGGTTCTTTCCCTTGATTTATAACTAATTGATTTCTGAAACAGTTTATTGGATTCTGTACCGTTGGATTAGTCTTTGCCAATGATTCTTCGCTATGCACAGTTGCAGAATCGGATGCCGTCTCCAATTCATTTAAAAATTGCCTGGAAAGGGCGTCCGCAACGTAATTTTTCTTTCCCGGTATGTAAAAAAATTCGGAGAAAACTCCTCTATAAACGTTCTCCACCTTTTCATTTTTGTGTTTGGATTTTGATCAGATATTGCGAACGTTAGTGGCTGGTAATCTGTGAAAATATTCAATTTTTTACCCCGTATAGATAATTTCGGAGTTTCTGCAATGACCAAACTATAGCTAGACGCTCACGCTCATTAGTAGCGTAGTTCTCTTCCGTTTTGGATAATGTTCTCGAAATCATAGTTATGGGGCTATTATTTTGTGAAAGTACTGCTCCAAGGGCATGTGAGGATGCGTCGGTGGTCAAATCGAAAGGTTTTTTATAGTCTGGGTACAAGAGAAGTACATCCTCGGAAGCTAAAATATTTTTAATCTTCCTGAATGCATCTATAGCTTCTTCGTCCAGTTCAATATTTATATTCTTCGATTGTCTTGCACCCACATTACCGTTCTCTCCCCGTAAATATTTTGTAAGGGGTTTTACAATCTGGGCATAGTCTCGTACAAATCGCCTATAATACCCTGACAGGCCGAGAAATGATCGCAAGCTGCGAGGAGTTTTAGGGACCTCGTATTTTCCATTATTTATAGAAAAGGCTGTCTTTTCTCTATCACGTTCAGATAATATGATCTGGTGAAATCCAGATTTCAAGTCTAGTGTTGTGAAAAAGGATGATTGACCCAAGTTTGAAAGAATGGTTGTTATGTCGGGAATCGGATACTTGTCGCTTATAGTTTTTTCATTTAGCTTCCTAAAATCTATAACCAGACGCATTTTCCGTTTTCCTGAGTTGTCAGTCCCTTTTTTGTCAACCACCCAGATTGGGTTATTGTAGGGTGACCGTGAAGGTCTTATGATTCCATCCTTGAGGAGAGTAGAAATTTCCTCCTTAACAAAATCGTTAGCTGCCATTGGATAGGGATAAGCTTTGGAGTAAGTAGGTTCATCATCTCTTGTTCTGATAGTTGCCACAATATTGGTGTTGAACGGCAAGGATTCATTTGGGTCGGCAAAGACTTTTATCTGACGGTTCATCATTGATGAGAACTGTTTTTGTATTTCTGTAGGTATGGCTTCATTATCATAGTCAATGTGATTCACATCCTTACAATAAAGGTATACTAATTTCTCTTCCCCACTGTTATAGGTTAACATTCCTTTTCTGAGGTCAAGGTGAGAATTTATTTCTTGCAGGAAGTCAAATCCTATGATACCGTCGAAAGTACTGAGACTAGGAAGTATGAAGAAAGGAATATTTTTGCCGAAAATGTTCATTATGCATTTGGATATAATTTTATCTGTTCCATGTATTGATTTCACAAGGAATGGGTTATTTACTAACTTTACACCTTTAATGTTATCGAGAGGTTTAATATAATTTTTGCTCGTACCAGTATCTATTAACAATTTTATATCCCGTCCTGCTAATGTTCGGCTTACATAAGGCAGGAGGGATTTACCCCTAAAAAATTCACTTCATCTGATAGATGAAAGATTGGTGTTGCTCTTCATCATAGCATTGACCTTCGTAGGGATGGTACTCAGAGGATATGGGTGCTTGATTAAAGTTATTTATTCTCTGCACTTTAGGAATAGGCTGACGATCGGATTCGCGTTGTCTTTTCTGCGTTTCACTTCTAAATTCCAGCATATTGTTTCTTGGGTAGGAGTTTTGTAGGGGTGTGACATTTCGATAGCTCATCGACCGAGCATTAGGAGTTTCAGTCCTATTTGCTCTCGCTGAACCTGCGATATTGACCCGGTAACGAGAAGAGGATGGGTCAACCTCCATGGATGATGCGTGGCGAAATGTATCATCCTGAGTTCTTCTATAATGGGGAGAATTGGAGTAAGTAAGTTGCTCTTTCCGGTTAGGAAAAGCATTAGCAAAGGCATAACGTGCCTGATTTGCTTCCAATTCTTCAGCGAGTGCCAGCGCACTAGGCATATCACCAGGCTTGGATGAAAATAATATGTCGCACATTGGTCTTCTTAGACCAGAAATAAAAACTCTAAGCGCATCCTGCCTATATTTATGGCTTAGTGAACTTATGAGGCTAGCATTGCCTTCATGTTTCATAATAGTTTTATTAATAAGAAGAGTGAGTTTCTGCTCAACTACGTCGTAGAATTAAGTAATTGTCATTCTGCCTTGTCGTAAAGTTGACATTTCCTGCTCAATCAAATAGACGGGACGTTTATCGGCATAAGTGAAATCAAGACGTGAGATAATAGCTTTGAAGTTAAGAACGGTGTTAAATGAAGACAACACAAGGTCCGCAGACCCAACAATTTTATTTCTTATTATGGCCACCGCTTGGTAGTGTTTGGAACTGCCATCGTGAGCCTCAAATAATTTGTACGCAGTAAACGCGACCTGCCTCCAAGAGACATAACGGGTTTGGTTTCCGTCGAATTCAGGTAGGGACTTTACTAAATCAAGAGATTCGTCACAAACCTTTCCGGCGACTATATTTACAGGCTTATATTCCTCTACTTTTATGGGAGATTCCAAAGCATTGATTCTATTGTTCAAATCAGTTACTTTCCTATCAAAAGATTGGTTACTGTGTTGTAACGCAGCCTGTACAGCAGCAGTAACTACTGCCTGAAATTGGGCTTGGTCCATATTATAAAATAAATAATAATTTCTCAAAAAAAAAGGAAATGTTAGTAAAAAAATGTCACTAGATATTTAACAATTTAAAGCGGAACACCTCACTTATATGAAAATTCCCTTCATAATTATTCCTTGATTCTTAGAACTTTAGAAAATCACTTTCCTTCTTCGTATGTGGATAATTCGTTTTTTTTTTTTTTACACTTTTCTCCTTCGTATGAGCATAACTAGCTCTTTTTTTTAAACTTTTCTCCTTCGGATGCAGATAACTAGCTTTTTGTTTTTTTTACACTTCTCTCCTTCGTATGGGATAATTGCTTTTTTTTCACTTTTCTCCCTTGTATGGGGATAATTGTTCTTAGCACGGTCGGGATATTTCTCGCGGGATCGAACTAGCAACGATTTACTCTGCTTCTATATTTTTTCGAAACAATTTGGGTATCGCGTTAGTAGGTTGGGCGCCAATTAAACACGGTCTTGTCACCTATGGTGATCTTTAAAGACTGAACTTTATTTTCCAATTTAAAATTATCTTAACCTACCTTAACAATAATATGCTTATGTAAACTATGGGCGATCGTGCTGGGGTATAGAGGAAATGTTGACAGTGCAAAAGTGAGTGCGCTGTTCTGGGGTACCGAGGAGATGTTAACAGTGCAAAAGTGAGTGCGTTGTTCTGGGGTACAGAGGAAGTGTTGACTGTATAAAAATGAGTGCGTTGCTCTGGGGTAGAGAGGAAGTGCTGATAGTGTGGTATTGGAGGTGAACGTACAGGAAATGCTAAAAGTGAGAAAGGTAATTGGAATTGGGTCAAGGAGAACAATGACTTAAAGCTACTATGACTTAGATGTCTTATAACTTATACGGTCATCTATACGATTAATCAGACGGTTATGTAGTCAAAACAACATACATATTCGTAATTCCGGAAAGCATATAGAGTTGTACACTCGACAAGTATTTTAAAATGTTAAGTCTTTTTGTTCCTTAGTTTAATTAGAAGTAAGTTTAGGCAAGATCTTCGATAACCAATGACCATGATTCCATAAACTGAAAGAAACGATATCTGAAATTATTAAAGTTTCGACAAGTTTTGTTTAAAAATTTACACGAAAACTTGTAAATCGAAAGAACTATAATTCAGGAAATATATGTGGAACTCCTATAAGTAAGAGGGCTTCACGCCCCACGTTGGGCGCCATTTGGTTATGTTTGGCCTGGGATGAGTTTAAGTTTTCCCGAATACAGACCCGGTTGAGCACTTTTAATCTACCGGTGCTTCAGTCTGGGGTGGGTTTTTGCTCTGTCTCACCAAACTATACAAAAAAATATGTGCTCGGAAGAAATTAAATGGAAAAAAAGGATCCTAAACTACAAATGAATAGGTGGATCTGTTTTGAATGAGTCTGAGACCGCGGTGTTGTTTAGGCCTCACATTTCACTCCCAACCGTGCACATTCGAAAACTATTTGAATGGCTCAAATAACATTACAAAAAGATTTGATAACACGAAGAGGCTATAGTCGTACGTTCCTGCTTTTAAGACAGTTCACTCCTTAGGGTTTAAGTATTGGTATAACTTTCTTCGCGAAATCGAAGGAAAATTGGTCTGTACAGTCCAGTCTACTGATTCCGCGCTTCCAGTTCGTTAGGCCATACATAGGAGCAGTTCTCCCAGCATTCCCTCGAATATGGTCGAAGACCGCCTTGGCCATAGCCTTCTCGTTCAACTTCCCCTGTTCGAAGGAATACTGGGAATACGTCCGCTGGGCTTGACGACATCCAATACAGCAAGCTGTAGAGCATTTCGTGCAGCCCCGTTGAACCCATCGCTAGGTTACTTGCCTCTTCATGGGATCTTTCCCTCTTGGCAGCAACCTCCTTCCTTTTTTTTTTTGCAGGCTCTGCATGCGCTATGGCCTTACCCGTCTTAGTGATTTTTTTTATAATTTATGCCTACAAAAGGGATTGTGAATACACCCTTAAGTGACTGGGTTCAAGACACAGAACGGGCCGAAGATATAGAGGCAGAGAGGGAGAAGATGTACCTGTGCACATTGGCTTTAAATGCGTGTGGGTTATGATGTGTGGGAAACATTAGGCCGGGAAGTGCATTCCATATTCGTGTGGTGCGGCTGAACGACTCTCTAAACTTAACTGTACGTCCGAAAGCAGGCTTAAGGGTGAACTGATGGGCATTCCTAGCGAGACGGGTATTGTGGGTTAATTCTTGAAGGGGAGGAATGCAATTGGCTAGCTCGCTTGAACTAAGCCCTGGGGAACACCAGCATTAATTTGGTGGATATCAGACTTCCCATCCAAAACAACTTGAATTGAACGGTTCGAAAGGTCATTTCTAATCCATAGAAGAAGAGATTCATCGATACCATAAGCACACATTTTCGACAAGAGAGCCTGATGCCAGACTCAATCAAATGCCTTAGTAATATCGCAACGATCTTGCTTTCTCCTGTATTGTACACATTTTGGTTCCACTTTTCAGTGAGATATGCCATCAGATCACTAGTGGACCTGTTGCTGCAGAAACCATACTGCCGGTCATTAAGAAGCTTCCGCGATTCAAAATATTTCATAAGCTGACGGTTTATCAGCGTTTCCATGACCTTAGAAAGAACGGAGGTAAGTACTATGGGTCGGTACTAGGAGGGTGACGTAGATTTGGCTTTTTTAGGCACGGGCTGGACAAATGCTGTTTTCCACCTGCTCGGAAAGACACCAGAAGAGTAGGATAGATGAAAAAGCTTACGAAGTGGTTTTGCCAGTGAAGGAGAACACCTCTTCAGAAGAATTGGGGGAATACCATCCGGGCCAGCGGATTTGTGCACGTTGAGATCTTTAAGTACTCTTGCAACAGTACGAGTGCGGATATGGATATGTCCCATTTGTAAATTTACGCTCTAAGGTACAGGCGGAGACAAAGTGAAATCTGGCAACGTTGAGCTGGCTGCAAAATTTGCAACAAGTAGATTTGCTTTGTCCAAGGAGCTGGGATGTCATTGTAAATGAGTATGGGAATAGAAGACGAGGCTGAATTCTTAATGTTTTTAAAAATGACCAAAAGTTTTTCCTACCCTTGTGACATTGTAGCACTTTTTGCTTCAACTTTTGATCATGACACAATTTGACACGTTTAATTAATGCATTGCAGCCATTTCGGGCCCGTTTAAACTTATTCCGGTTTTTCTCAGAAGGGTTGGCTTTGTAAATCCGGAAACTCAACTCTTTCATCCTGATAGCCTCTTTACAGCTCGAGTCAAACCACGCATTTGCTTTGGGCTTGATGCTCTTCACTCTTTAGGAATGAAGGACCTCATGCCCAGCAGAATAATATTTGTGATCATATCAACAGGATTCCACCTAACAATCGAGGAAGCATAGTGACCAGTTAAAATTCCCAAAGAAGTTTTTAATTCCGCTTCAATTGGATTTCTCGTATAGCCATACGGTTCTTTTGGGAATTTGTTCTCTTACTGTGTGGAGTGAGGACGAGAAATTTTATTATAGAATATTAGAGGCGACAATATATCAATAGTATATTTCTCCGGATTTCGAAGCGTTAACAGGCGAACTATGCAGACACAAGCGTCTGCATCAAGCCTCGACAGAAGATGGAGTAACCAACCATGTGGGACGTCTGAGCCCTTGCTACGACACCAAGATCGTTCTAGGAGATGTTAACGCTAAGCTGCGTAAAGAGGACATCTTTACTAGAGTCATCGGTAAACACAGCCTGCACGACACCACGTTCGAAAACGGACACAGCCTGGTGGACTTTGTTACGGTGCGGAACCTCTGTAGTTCGCACGCGGTTCCCACACCTCAACATCCATAAAGGGAGCTGGCGGTCCCCTGAAACTCTCCGAAAGTTCGACGTCGCCTGCACTAACAATACACGAAGAATGGAAACGTTGTCAAAGAGCCAGCAGAGAAGCCGCTACTGATATGCTGTGTTTTAAATCGCCACCTAGGAAAAACCCTTGGCTTGACAACGTGTAAAACCAAATTGTGAAACATCTGATTTTAGATTTTAGATTATATTTATTTTCCATATTGTACAATATCGTCATACATTATAACTGTAACACAGCTTACACAGAGATACGATATTTGAATATCTTACTACTGAAATAATTATAAAAGTTTTTTAAATATTATTCACTGACTAGAATCTTCTGAAGGAAAACAATGAGAAAAACCTTCACTTAAATAATTATTACTTATTAAGAATAACTTGGATAATATTTGTTTATGCAGTTAGGAAATGCATAATGATATATGTATAAATATATATGTGTGTATATATAAATTAGCTGACAAATAATTAACATATAAGTAAATAATTAAATAAATATCTAGATTTATAATAACAAGTAAATACGAGTAGTAATTAAATTAATAGATCGTTTTTTAAAGAAGTACATATTAAGTTCTAATTAGTTCTGAATAGGACTAGAGATCAATGGGTTGGTTGAATTTTGGCAATTTGTAAAGAATTTTTTATTTATAATGTCGATTTTTCTTTGGATTTGCAAGACACCAGCTTGCTCGTGTAATATACGCGTAGAGTGGAGCCAAGGGAGGTTGAGCATCATCTTTAAGGTTTTGTTTTGTGCGATTTGGAGTTTCTTTATGTGGGTTTTTGCACAATTACCCCACACAGGACATGCATACAACAAGATCGCTTGGAAAATTACCTTAAATATCACTATTTTGTTAGCTTTGCTTAGTGATGACTGGCGGTTTATTAGTGGATAAATCATTTTCGTGGCTAAACTAATTTTGTTCAATGTATTTCTTATGTGGTCTCCGTAGGTAAGTCTCTGGTCTAAGTATACACCAAGATACTTGACAGAACTAACCCACGGAATGTCACTTTGGTTGATGCTTAGCTGACTAGTTGGTAAGTAGCAAGCTTTTCTTTTTCGTGTGAAAAATATGGCTTGGGATTTTTCAGCATTTACATTTATTTTCCAAATTCTGAAGTATGCAGTGATTGTATTAAGTGCTTCTTGTAGATTATTTTTAACTACGTCTCCAATTTCATGTGAACTATAAAAAGCGGTGTCATCAGCCAACATAGCCTTTTCACAATTTGGAATGTCTGGAAAATCAGCGATATAAATAAGAAATAAAATCGGACTTAATACAAATCCTTGGGCACACCGGAGCAGATTATTTTAGTAGCGGAAAAGCTTCTGTTCAAAAATACCCTAAATTTTCGATTTTCTAAAAAACTTTTTAGTAGTTGTATCAGATAGATAGGACATCTGAACGTTAGGAGCTTGTAAAGAAACCCATTATGCCAAATGGAGTCGAATGCCTTTTCTAAATCTAAGAGAACGAGACCTGTGGACTCTTTCATTCTTAGTTTCTTCCTTACGTGATCAGATATACGAAGCACTTGTTGTGATGTGTTGTGACATTGTCTAAATCCGAATTGCTGGTTGGGAAGAGTATTTGTAATTTCAAGAAAGTTAAGTACTTTGACCTTAATTACTTTTTCGTAAATTTTGCTCAAACTACTCAACAAGCTTATTGGGCGATAGCTATTGGTCTCATTTGGGGGTTTTCCAGGCTTACGAATAGGAATTACTTTAGATGTTTTCCATTTCGTAGGAAAATATTTCATCTTTAGGCAAGAGTTGACTATGAAACACAACAAATCAACTGCTAATGGTGGCAGTTCTTTAAGAACTATGTTTTTAATGCCATCCAGTCCTGGAGACTTATTTTTTCGAAGACTGCTCAAATGAAATTCTATATCTTCTGAGTTAACATAGAAGTCATCAGGAATAGAATCAGTATTGATGGTAATTCTGTAAATGGCATTATTAACGTGTGTGTCAATTGAACTGGGTGCAGTAATTAAGGAATTGTTAAAACTTTTGAAAAAGGTTTCCGCAAATAACTCACATTTTTCCTCATTTGATACAATAACCGAGTTGGGTGTTTTAATGTGAGGTATAAAATTACATTTGTTTCTCAGTATTTTAACCACTTTCCAAAACGGCTTACTATTTTTTTCCAGAGCACTTAATCGTTTATTCCAAGCCATGTTTCTATATTTAGAGATTTCATCGTCAATTACATTTTTTAGAAGTTTCGTTTGCACTAGAAAACAGTCAAGTCTATAACGCTGCCATTGTCTTCTGTAAAAATTTCTTTCTTTTATTAAATTTAAGATATATTTTGGAAGAATTGTTGCTCGCTTTGAAATAGGCTTCTTTGGGACAGCTTCTGCAGTACTTTCGTTAATATGGGTAGTGAAATCTTCGATAAGGTTGTCTATTTGATGAGTGCTGTTTGTGTTTTCTAGGTTCATTGGTATATTCTTGATACGATTTTTAAGCTTTTGACGAAACATTTTCCAATCAGCATTTTTAAAATCTAAATAATACGAATTTATGTTCCTGTAGTTGCAGACAATCTTGAAATTTATTGGATGATGATCTGAACTAAGTGCGTTTATACTAATTGGTTCAGTCAAAATAGCTGGAAAGTTAGTAACTATAATATCTAAAACTGATGGTGTGCCCCTCTGGCCCGGAGGGAAATAAATTGGACTATCGGGATATAGTAACTGTAGCGGATGTCTTACAACAAAGTCATTTAGAGCATTTCCCCACTTATTAACCCTTTGGCAACCCCATGCACGATGTCTGCAATTTAAGTCGCCTCCAATCACAAATTTATCATTACTCGAAGTTAACTTCCTTAGATCATTTTTAAATAGATCAAGCCTACGCGAATTTCTACCAGGGAAATAAACTGAGTAAATCTTTATTTTTGCGTTGTCGAGTGTTTCAAGCTCAATTCCAATAGCTTCAATAACATTTGTATTAACGGAAGGTAATAATTGATGTACTACTCCTTTTCTTATGACGATGGCAACCCCACCTACACGCATACCACTACCTCGATCTAGTCTATGACAAGTGTAATGACTGTTGGTGAATTTTAAACTCTCGTTAAGCCCAGTTTCACACACAAGACATATATCGACATTATTAACACATAAAAATGAAAAAAATTCAATACATTTATTTCTTATTCCTCTAGCATTCCAACATAAAACATTAAGATTTATTAAGTTACTTGACATGGGAAAACAGAAATTTTGTTGCAAGCTGTGTTATTGCTTCAAACTGCTCAATTTTAGTTTTACATAAACTTAATTTACTAATCATCTCCATTGTGAGAGTGCATAACTCTTCTTGAGTAAAGAGATTCTCTTTACCTGTTTGTTCAGTGGGAGCCCGAATAACAGCTGGTGCGGCAGGTCCTCTTGATGACCATTGATAGTGGGATGATTTTGGAGGTACAGGAACCGTGGGAGATTTTTTATTTTTTGATAGATAGTTGGGAAGAGATGGAAAATCGCGCATGCTCTCAAAGTTTGGAGTTTGAACGTTTCTGTTTGTTGCATGAGTGCGAGTTGATTTTGGATTCTCTCTTAGTTGAGAATATTTAACTCTGGTTTGACAGTTGATATCTGTTGACTTGTGGTTTTCTTTGCAATTTGCACATTTAAAAAGTCCATTTGATTTGCATTCAGAAGTTTTATGGTTTTCCGCACAGTTAGCACAGTACGTTTTCACGTGACAATTTCTTTCACCATGCCCGTACATTTGACAATTGTTACATTGCGTGATTTTGTTTTTTATTCGTCTTTGAAACTCCCATCTCACTTGAGTACGATAGATGGTCTTTATACTGCTTCGTAAATTAGACAATTTTACCGAACCGTTTACTAAACTAACAATGTAAATGATGTCCGTATATTTTTCATATTTTTTCTTCACTAACTTTATTTCAATGCATTGTAGTTCAGTTTTAAGCAAAGTGGTGTCATATTCGTCCAAACCGAACAGGATCACCTTGAATGACCTTTCCTTTTTGGAGTCATGTGAGAAAAATTGTAATTTCTGCTTGATTAATTCACTGCGAACACGATCATATGATTCCGTAGACTCACACAGTAGTTTAGTACCAATAGAAATTTTTTTAACTGAATAGTCAAGTGCCCTAATGTTTTTCATTAGAGAATGAACAAATTCACTATTTTTGTTTAATATTTTAATAGGTGGCATAGTCACTCTTGCACTTTCATTCGGCTTTGGCCGCGGTATTTCATCATCATTATCGGAATCCGGCAAGTCCATTAGGCAGCTGTAATAGTTGCCATTTGAAGCTCGCGATGACGATTACTTAAACTTCGCCCGCGCTTAATAATTTTTAAAGAATCGGGAGAACTATGTAAGAGAAAACACACCACGTCTTACTCAAGCAAGAGCGTGACAACCAATCCCAAATTGTGAAACTTTTATCGAATAAGTATAAAGTTCGGACAGAAATTTGCCGAGACGAAAATGGACAACTAATAGTAGGTTGCAGTCGATACTGAGAATTTGGAAAAGTCATTTCTGCAGACTGTTAAACGGCGAAGAGGACACAAATACCGCTGTCAGGCAGAATGTTCCACTCAACACAACGGAATGATAGAAGAGAATACCGTCCCCCCGACCTAGACGAAGTCAAGATAGCGATATCGAGACTGAAGTCTAATAAAGCTGCTGGTGCAGATAGTTTTCCCGCTGAAATATTTAAAGCAGCTGGAGATGCACCAGCTCATCTGTAAGATATGGTCGGAGGAAAGCATGCCCGATGAGTGGAATGAAATCTCAGTATCGTTTGCCCGATCCACAAGAAAGGAGACCCCATTTTTCGTTGTCAAATACAACCATTTCCGGTAAGCCAAAGGTAAATATTAGTTGCCTTGATGGGCCCCTGATGTCCTCGTTGGTTCTTGATTTTATAAGCCGTACTTGCGCGTACTTAGAAAATTTATCAACTGCGGTCAACTTTATAATTCAACCAAAACGAAAGGAGTACTACAAACGATTAGAATTCAATGTTAACCTAATAAAGAACGGTGGAAATTCGTCAATCAATGGCGAGAAAGAAACTTAAGAGTGGGATCCAAGATATGTGCAGATGATTTCAAGACCCACTCTAAAAGGCTTCTCCACCCCCTAATTTTCGCGGATCCAAATGCATCGTGCAGAACCATTCATAGTGAATGAGGATTTTGGTAGTGAGACAGTAGCTTCCGAGATTTAGGAAATGCTTAGCAAGGTAAAAGATAATAAAAACCGGGAGAGGATAGATTGCCCTATGAGGTATTCAAGAATGCTCCAGAAAATGTTATTAAATTGCTTGCAAAAGTGTACTCTAATATGCTGGAAAATGGAAAAGTTGATGGAAAAAAGAACACAAAGTACCAAATGAATTTCAAGCTGGGAGTATAGCAGTTTCGACAAAGTTTTTGAAGTTGTTGAAAAGTCTTTACACAAATACATCTGCTACAGTATGAGGCGGAAAGCATTTTTTGGAAAGCTTCGAAACAAATATGGAAGCCTGTTAAGCCCGCTTCTTTTTGCGCTTCTGCTTAATGACCTACATGACTACTTGGGTGGTGGTCTATGCATGGGTGATGTTCTAGTTAGGATTTTGGTATACGCTGATGATATTATTTTACTGGCTGAAGACGTGAAGGTGCTACAAGAAATTGAAGAATACTTCAAGACCTGGAACTTCGTAATTAACCTCGAAAAGTCAAAATTAATGATATATAGCAAAGGTGAAAGAAGAGCTAAAAATGAAAAATGGTTCTAAGAGGGCACTGAAATAGAAATCATCAAAAGTTATATATATTTGGGAGTTATAATGACGCCAAAACTTTCTATGATGAAGCACCTTAAAGAAACAAAGAAACAAACACTGGGATTCGAACCTGGGACTCCTCTAACCTGGGCATCCTCTAAACTGCGCTATCCAGTCGTCATAATATGCTTAGAATCAGGCGTTCCTGATATGCATCTATACACACTTAAACTACACATGGAGTACATATGTTGCACTGCAACACAAATTGAGAAAAAGAAAGAATCAAGCAATTTAAAATAAATCATTAATTAAAGTTATTTTATATTACAAACCAAATAAACTCGCACTTCACACACTTGAAACAACATAAACAAATCTGCGAACTGTTAAGTGTGCGAAGTGCGCGAAATATGCTCTGTCTCTTTCTAATACATGTAACATCCTGTATTACGAAAGGACAGAAAATAAAACCACGTTTAAGAGGCAGAGCATATCAAAATGTTTATAAACATACATTGGGGTCTTGAACCCATCTCTTTGGGAAGAGTTTACGAGTAATTTAGGTCAAAGATCTCTCCCAAAGATGTAAAATAGCTGATGTATGTATATAACAAAAGCTCAACAGCTGATCGAGGTGACGAGCAATCGAAACCGAGGTACTATCATTTAATAGCAAAATATCAGACCAAATATAAGGTCACTTATAACGTTCACAGAAAGTGTTTTTGACATGTATATCTGTGTGTCCAGCAAAACGTAAAAGACTGTTTTTCTTTATGTGATATATATTTATCTTTGTCAGTAAAAACCGTGATTGAGCACATATTGTTGGGTCAGTTCTTAAACCCAACAGTCATTTACATCGGGTCAGTTTTAAACCCAAAGGTAAAATATCGCTTCGGAACAACAAACCCCGGAACAACATACATAAAACACTATTTACATCTGTTGTGAGTCGGTTGCCCTACATTCTGTCTAAATTAATCATAAAAAAAAATCGACTGGTTCGAAACCTGGTGTAGATACGGAGACAACAATGAAGTAGGATGGGCCGATGTGCCTTTGGATGAAGATGTCTGGAAGGCAAATATATTGATAATTTTTGAAAGCCTGCGAAATAGTCAAATACAAAGGAATCTTCAGGAGGCGCAGAATAGATCATATAGTGTTTATAGCCACCCTATTGGACAGTCTTACTTCATGGACATTAAAAACGCGTGCAGGATTGATAAGGGGGTAAGAATTTGCAATTTAAATGAAGAATATACAATCTTCCACTTTCTTGGGAAGTTTCCAATTTTAAGATCCATTCGTACTGAGTTTTATCGAAAATTTTTAGAGGAATATGAAGTCGTCACCCTGCTCAATGGAGATGCCGATAATTGGGAAGTGCTATACAAATACATTTTTCACGCGGTTTGCAACCGAAAATGTTTAGTTGACGAATATAATCCATAAGTAAATATATCTGCCAAATTCTTTCTAACAGACGACATTTGTCATGTTAATTATGTTTTGTAATTTTTCTTTTTAATGAAAATAAACAGAACAATTTATCATGTTATTATTTGATCAAAACTTAGTTTTTATTGTGAAGGGCCACATCGGCAATAAATAACAATGACATTTTGATAAAACTTCTTGAATATACGTTACTACATATTTTTTTGTTGCGTAGAGAAAAAAAGCTTATAAATTTATCTACTTCAATAATCATATTTTAGTTATCTATCTTATCATCTATTTCATACTCTATTCTATTTGAATGCATCGATATTAATTCCTCCCATTTTGCATATGCCCTTATTCATTTCACTAGAAATAGTAAAAGTATATAATTATGTTTAATAATATAATTGAGTTATATTTTATTTCACATGTACATTTATGTCGTTTGTTTCTAGAATCATTTCCACAAGCAACTTTTATGTGGCCTCCTTATATACCACAAACGTCTGGAAATACTTTGTCAACATCACAAAACTTTATTTTTCCATCTATGAGTCCACAACCAAATTTACAACCCCATTCATATGCTCCTCATATACAATTATTAGGAACTAATTATTTAACAACAGCAGCTAGTGCAACAACATCTACATTCTGCCAGCATTCACAAGTAAATCGATTTGTATCTATTTCATCAGACATAAAACTATTGGATCAACCTCAAAAAGAATACGAAATGAAAATAGACGGTTATGGCAACGAATATTATAATTTATGTAGGAGTGATCAATCAACTACAAATAAAACTACTAAATCAAAATTAGAAAACGCATCGAACTATGTGCAACTTCGTACAAATGCTGGTTTTGATTGTTCAGTACCCATATTGCCAAACGAACCCTCACACATTATGTTGGAAAGTTCTGCCCACCCTTCGGAGTTCATTAATGCTCCAATTTGTATGACAACTTTTACAACACCATCTATTAGCTCAAGTGGCCGATTGCAAGTAACACAAGATGTAACTGCTTCTATTCCACTTTCTCCTGAAATGCAAGACGTAAACATTCAAACAGATACACCTGTCTGTAGTGAGGATGAGATTTTTTTGGAACTATCAACAGTGGATGCAGTTCAATATCCTGAACTTTTGGATGAAAAAAAAAAAAGTGGCCAATTTCATGCTAAATTTTTTGAAGGCAAGTCTCTACTAAGAGAAAATTCTACCGTTCAGATGCAATCAAAAAATACAGTTATTTTTAAGGAAAGCTATTTTAACCAAACAGAGCAAAAGTCGTTTGAAAGTGAATTCACTATATCTGATAAATCAAACAATACTAATCATAACTTTTCTTCAAATAACCCAAAATCACCCATAGACATTGATTGTACGTCTTTCAAAGAAACAAATCGCTCTATGCCTGAAATGTCGGGATTAGAACTCTTGTCAAACATAAGTACGGGTACTTTTGATAACCACACCACATTAAAGGATGTTTTCATCAAAAAAGAACCATACGAAAGTTCGGGAGATAAGGAAGAAAGAGTATATATCAATGAAACACCGTATTGCAATAAAGAACATTTTAATATGGAGTTAACTACTGCTGTCGGAAAAAATAATCTCCAAAATTCATTGCATTCTTCAAACAATCAGGTTCCGTTAGGTGGCTTAAACTTATTATGTGCTTTGGCGGAACAAAGAATTCAGGAGGAAGTTCAGAGTAATAATTATAGTAAAAATTCAAATGAAACATCTTCTGATACAAAAAGGAAAAAGTGCAAACACGCCAAACTTAAGTCACATAGAAAATCACGTTATTACAAAAAAAATAACAAAAAACGGTCTAATGAAAGGAACGAGTACCCTGAGAGAATCGCCTTACAATCACACAGTAACAAGCTGCATGTAAACATAAAGAATACATTTAAAAAGATTGACTCTGATTACCAAAAACTAAGCAAGTGGGCCGATCCTCAACAGTTTTTCAGGGCAATGGAGTCTGATATGCGCATGCGATTAGCAGACATAACAAGACAGTATAAGAAAAAAAAACGTAAGTTAGATGAAATCAATAAGATAAAAATGTGGAAGAAACCATCATCATCAGAATATAAATTTGCAAATATATCCTATAAGAACCCTAATATTATATGCTTTCTTGAAAAATTTCAAAAGTCATCTTCTAATTTTTCGCCTTCTGAAAGCATTGAAAAAAAAGCCGATATTTCCACACAAAATAGAAAAATATCTGGTTGTGTCTCAGATAAAGTTGAAAATAACCCAGAATCAAAAAGGGAAGATCACCAATCGAAACATAAAACTTCATTATGTACCAACAACCGAATGCCACAAAAAATACAATGTAGCGAAAGAAAAAGTGAGAAAATACCTTCAAAAATAAAAAAAAAAACAAATAAAAAGACCCAGAGTTTGCTACAGCCTAATATTAGCGTAAATCCAATGAATGCTGTTAATACACATATAACCGATAGTGAACTAAAATTGTCAGCAGAGCATCTATATTGTAAGGAAACAAGAGTTCTAACTGATATGGGAGGGTTATTTTATGCTGGTATACTAAAACCTTTGCAGCCCCCTGATGTCTATTCAGTTACGCTTGACGGAGAAAGAGGTAATAAATCTCATATAATGTCTAGAGAAGAAATTATTAAAGATACAGTAAGTAAAAAAGTATGATATGCATATATATTTTAATTTAAATTTGTCTTTTGTTATAGATCTTGGAAGTGACACCAAAAAGCATTGACAATGTCCCTACAGGTACAAGGTTATGTGCATATTGGAGCCAACAATATCGTTGTCTTTATCCGGGTAAAGCCATTGATTCAGAAAAATGTGATAAAGCCTCAGAATTCGTTAGTGTAGAATTTGATGATGGTGACAGCGGTAAAATTCGTTTAGACAACGTACGACTCCTTCTCAGTGATTATCCCATTGTTGGTAAGATATTAGTATTTGCTTCTTCTTGCAAATATATTGACACTTATTTTATATAAACAATACTGCGCAAATTATTTATCTGTGGATAAGGACAACACAGGTTTTAATCAGTAGCAAATTGGCTATTGCCGTGTACAGATGTGTGCGTTAAATAGTGTGAAAGCGTATAACATTTTTTGTTTTAAATTCGAAGTGTCAAATTATTTACTGCCCACGCGATCTCTTTTTTCTAATTAACCTCAAATAGAAAAACAATTACTATTGCAAAGTCCCTTCTTCCTATACAAAAAGAAAGAAAGCTAAATTCTACGGAACTTACGGTTTACGGAACCCTCTAAACAATACCAGTTTGAAGTATTAGATCCCGAGGTCTCTCTTAACCGGACAATAAAGGCAAAAAGAAAATCCACCGACCTTGATTTGCCTACATACACTACAATCATTAACTTAATTCCTGTTAACCCATATACGTGCCCAAACTAGGACACCTAAACAAATACCGTTAACTTTTTATTATATCTGTTTTTTCTTCTTTCTTTTGCTGACATTTGATGGTTAAAAAGCTGTTGACGTGTTATTAGACAAAAGAGTAATTGGAAATAGTTAAAAGTGATTTTGCCGCGCATCTTGTGGAGTTCACGAACTGAAATTAAAAATAGACACGTTAGAAAGCAAAATTAACTGACAGAGACAGCAGAATCTTGAAAACGTCACCGAGATTGCCGGAGTTCCAAATGTCAATGTGAAAGACAAAACAAAGCTCGTTTTTAAAAAAAGCTTTATCCATTGACGTCACAGATGATCACATAGAGAAGTGTTTCGTCAAAAAAGTGAATATTAAACGAAACATCTCTCAAACAAAATCAATGTCGATCATCTGTGTGAAATTCTCCGACCTTACCACTAAGCAGCGAATTATGAGAGCAACAAAAGAAACCTTAACTCTCAGGTGATTAATCTTGATAGTACGAATGATACTGTCAGCAACAAAAACATTAGCCGAAGCAACAGCCGCAAAGGGAACAACATTTATGTAAATGAAAGCTGCAGCGAAGCAAAAAGATTTTAAGTATGTTTGGTACAGTAAGATTACCATTTATTATTTTATTAAAGGTAAATGAATTTACAAATAATAATAAACTCAACCACTAGCATTTGGCATTAAGGTATTATAAATCAATATAACAGGCAGGGAAAGTTAGATTTATATGGTATTCACTAAGTTTAGTATTTTTAATAGATTGTATACTTTTCTATATTTTGTTCAGAGGGATTTGGTTATTGATTGGATATTAGATGGTAGAGGTTTTTGTTAAATAGATCGGTACATTTTTTGTTTATAGTTGGTTTGGTAGAGATGGCAGGTGGGTGGATTGTTTTTATTAAGGAGATGTTCATGTGTTGCTTTTGTGTGCCCAAGCCGGAGTCTGAGGAAACATTTGTTCATCGTGACTGTTGTTTTGGTGGAGTATAAAGTTGCAGCAGCCTTCGGGTTAATATTGGAGTAGTGGTGGGCGTATTGATTCCAGGATTCGATTCTTTTACGTTCCCAGTGCAAGTATACCATTTTCTTGAAGTCTTTCTTGGGTGGAAAATATTTTGTTAGAGGTAATTCTGAGCTCGCCCTTTTTGCTGCGAGATCGGCTAACCCTTTGATTCCTGTATGTCCTGGTACCCAACAAATTTTCAGTTTAGGTTGTAATTTTATGATGTCGCGAATCTTGTCTATGATGTTGGACCGGTGGTTAAGGTTCATGATTGCTTTTAGGGCAGAGAGGCTGTCGGAACATATGACCATTTTTTAAGAGCATTATTAACAAACAATCTGTTTGTTATAGGGGATTTTAATATAAACATTCTAGAGAATAATGAAATAGACGATTCTTATCTAACTTTACTGGCATCGCATGATCTTGAATCTTATATTTATGAACTTACTAGAAATGTGCCAGGTAGTAGTCTGGACCACATATATGGACGTTACAATTTTAATACACCTGTTTACTGGGAGAAATGTGTCCTTGATTTGTTGATTACTGACCACTGTATGACAGGTCTTCTTCTCAAAACACTAATTGTAAAGAAAGACATTAATTCAAGCTCAAAGAACAAAGTAGTGAGATGATGTTTATTCATGTTATGATGTCTCAGTTGCTTATGAATCACGTTTCTAATCGTTCCTCTTCAGTCCTTGTAAGAAAGCAAAATAAAAGGCCTAAACCCTGGATCTCTAGGGTTTTACTAAACAAAGTAATTGCTAAGAATAAACTTAGAATGGGGGCGTTCATTGATATTACCAAATATTACCAAAGCATTTGACATGGCAAATCACAATCTTCTTTTACGGAAAAGCTGGTTTCCGCGGGTTTATGCTTAACTGGTTCAAGAACTATCTCAAAAATAGAGCTCAAAAAGTTAAGTTAGATGAGACAAGGAGCGACAGAAAAGTATTTAACTTGGGTGTACCACAAGGCTCTGTGTTGGGTCCAATTTTATTTCTTGTGTACATTAACTCTCTCTCCTTGCTCTAAATTTCAAAGGCTCACCAACAGCCTTTGCGGATGACATAGGTTTTACTTATGGTACGAGAAGTTCCTTGGATCTTGTTGCTGACACTAATTATGATTTGAGTTCATAAAGAAGTTGGTTTGCGAATCATAATCTGGTAATAAGCTCAAAAACCAAAATAATGTTTTTCAACTTGTCATCATGGGCAAATTTTGAAGCGTCTTTTCATTTTCATGCTCCTGATTGTCAAAAATTCAAATTATCCACCTGCAGCTGTTCACAAGTTTGTTGTTCTTCCACTTTTAGTAATAAAGAAAAATGTAGTGATAACTGCTTTCAAATCGAGATAGTAGACGAATTTAAATATCTTAGTCTTGTTATCGATATCAATATGAGTTTTTTGAAACATACTGAATCGCTAAGGAAATATTTTCGACCTAGGCTAAGACTTTTCTGTTATTTACAAAAAGTCTGTTCCACAAAGCTTTTAAAAAGAATTTACTTTGGTATATGTCAATCCAAACTTCAGTATGGAATAATTTGAGAAAGATATGTAGAAAACCTGCTGGACATCCTAGTTTTACTTTATTTTGTAACCTGAAAGTCCTTCCTGTTCGTCACTTGTATTGTTTTAAGGTGTTAAAAACATTCTACATGAGATCTGGTAACCGCAATTTTCGTCTAATTTCAAATTATAATCTACGGGGTAGTTTTTCAAATCTGGTAACCGTTCCTTTTGCCCGCACTACTTCATCTTCTTCTTTCTAGGGCGCTACAGTCCGAGGTGGACCTGGGCCTCACTCAACATGCCTCTCCAGCCTGCATGATCTTTCGCCAGCTGTCTCCAGTTTCGCACACCAAGCCGGCCGAGGTCCCCCTCGACTTGTGTACGTGGACGTCCTCTGTTGCGTTGTCCCACAGACTCTTCGGGCCGGAGCTAAGTTGTCCATACGCTCTACATGGCCTAGCCATCTTAGGCGTTGGATCCGTAGACGCCTGGCTAGACTCATGTCGCTGTACAGCCCATACAGTTCGTGGTTGAATCTTCTCCTCCAAATGCCATCAACGCAAACAGGACCAAAGATCGCGCGCAGAACTTTTCTCTCGAAAAGACCAAGACACTGTTCATCCGCTTGGGATATTGTCCATGCCTCTGCACCGTAAAGCAGGACTGGGATGATCAAGGTCTTATACAAAGTCAACTTGGACTTCCGGGAAAGGGCTCTACTACTCAATTGCCTTTTGAGCCATTAAAAACAGCGGTTGGCAAGAGTTATTCTGCGTTTGATCTCGGTACTGATGTTGTTTGTACTGTTTACCGCGGAGCCGAGGTAGATGAAGTCCTTAACTACCTCAAAGTTATAGCTGCCTATGGTGACGTTCTGGCCAAGTAGTCGATGTTGGGTGTCCTTTCTCGATGACAGCATATACATGGTTTTGCTCTCGTTTACCGCCAGACCCATTTTAGCCGCTTCCGTTTCAATGCCAGCAAACGCATCATTGACGGCTCGCTGTTTTCGTCCAATCACGTCAATGTTATCCGCGTAAGCTAGCAGTTGAACGGACTTTTGGAAGATCGTTGCTCTTGTGTTGGCCAGTGAGTTTTGCACGATCTTCTCAAGAACGATGTTAAAGAAATCACATGACAGCGCGTCGCCTTGTCTAAAACCTTTTTTGATATTGAAGGTCTCGGTGAGTTCGTTACCGAGCTTGATGGAGCAGCGAGAGTTCTCCATCGTCAACCTGATCAGTCTGACGAGTTTGGCAGGAATGTCAAAACTAGACATGGCGTTATATAGCTCGTCTTTATGCACGCTGTCATATGCGGCCTTGAAATCGATAAATAGATGGTGTGTGTCGATTTGCATTTCTTGGGTCTTCTCTAGGATCTGCCGCAGTGTGAAGATTTTATCTATGGTGGACTTCCCGGGCCTGAAACCACACTGATAGGGACCTATCAGTTTGTTCACAAATAGTTTCAGGCGTTCACACAAAACGGCAGAGAAGATTTTGTAGGTGATGTTAAGAAGACTTATCCCTCGATAGTTGGCGCAGTCAAAGGGGTCTCCTTTCTTGTGGATCGAGCAAACGATACTGAGATTCCACTCATCGGGCATGCTTTCCTCCGACCATATCTTGCAGATGAGCTGGTGCATGCGCCCTACCAGATCACCTCCAGCGGCTTTAAACATTTCAGCTGGCAGACTATCTGCACCAGCAGCTTTATTAGACATCAGTCTCGATAAGGCCATCTTGACTTCGTCTAGGTCGGGGGGACGGTATTCTCTTCATCATCGTCCGTTGTGTTGAGTGGAACATTCTGCCTGACAGCGGTATTTGTGTCCTCTTCGCCGTTTAACAGTCTGCAGAAATGACTTTTCCAAATTCTCAGTATCGACTGCGAATCTACTACTAGCTGTCCATTTTCGTCCCGGCAAGCTTCTGTCCGAACTTTATACCCATTCGATAAAAGTTTTACCCTTTGGTAAAACTTTCGGACATCATTCCTGCCATAACACCTCTCCATCTCCTCGATCGCGCGCTTCTCGTGCTCTTTCTTTTTCTTCCTAAGAAGCCGGTTCTCTTCCCTTCTTCTCTGTTCGTAGAGCTCACGAACAGCTCTCGTAGTTCGATGCAGCGTTGCCCGGTAGGCTTCTTGGTTTGCTGCATTTGCCTGCCTGCACTCGTTATCAAACCAGGGATTTTTCCTAGGTGGTGTTTTAAAACCCAGCACATCAGTAGCGGCTTCTCTGATGACTCTTTGACAACGTTTCCATTCTTCGTCTATTGTTAGTGCAGGCGACGTCGAACTTTCGGAGAGTTTCAGGGAGACTCGATCGGCAAAGTTCCTGGCAGTCTGTTGCGATTGTAGCTTTTTGACGTCAAACCGTGGTTGTCTTTCTCGACTCCGTTCTTCTCTCGATATCCGTGTCCTTACCTTGGCTACAACAAGGAAATAGTCCGAGTCGATGTTGGCGCCTCGGAACGTTCGGATATCAAGAATACTGGAGGAGTGTCTGACGTCGATCGCAACATGATCAATCTGGTTGACGGTTGAATGATCAGGGGACCGCCAGGTCCCTTTATGGATGTTGAGGTGTGGGAACCGCGTGCTATCTACAGAGAGGTTTCGACCCGTAACAAAGTCCACCAGCTTGAGTGTTTTCGGACATGGTGTCGTGCAGGCTGTGTTTACCGATGACTCTAGCAAAGATGTCCTCTTTACCCAGCTTAGCCCGCACTACTGCTTATCGTAATTTTTACAATGTTTCTTCATGTCGAATATTTAATAAACTTCTATATCCCATCAGAACTCTTTCGGCATCAAACGTTTTTATAAAAAATGTAAAAAATTGGCTTTTTAACTTTAATTACCCTGGCATTGAATCAATTACTTTTGATGTTCTGTTGTAAGACGCTTTTGAACTTTCTGTTATTTCTGCCAAATTGTTGTTTTCTATGTAAACTTCTATTTTTGTTTTTTCTTTCATGTATTCTTTCCACGCCATGTTTGCAACTTTACTGATTTTTATATTGTATTGAATTTTGAATTACTGCTATTGTTATATGCATACCCCACTAAATTAGTACTAAATTAATGAATTTTGCATCATTTGAAGTGGCTTCAATATTTTGTTATTACTTTTGTAAGTAAAACATAGAATGCCTCAACTTATTCTTATTTTTATATAATTTATTTATGCTATTTCTAAGTTTCTAAGTTTTTATTTATGAATTGTTAAATGAATCGATTTTATTATATGGAAATAAAGTAATAATAAATGAATAATTGTTTCAGTGATCAGTAAATACACTCCATCAAAAAATTGCACGTACACCAATTGAAATTGGATGATATTTTCAATGTTTTGTGAGTTGTGACAAATCGCTTTTACTTTTTCGCTATTTTTTTTATTGATTTCTACTACCTGACCCGGCGCGCGTTGCTACGCATATTTAAAAAATCGAATTTCAAAAAAGTATATATATATGTATATATTTTTATTTTATTTATAGAAGTGCTGTTGGATATACAATATTTTTTGTTTTTTCGTCTGGTGTATATATGTATGAATAAATCAGAAGGTTTTCCGACACGTGAATAGGCCACATATAGTTGCCCATGAGAGAAACACGGGCTTTCTAAATTCAGGCCACACACTTATAAAGATTGTCCTTGCCTTGTTGATGGTCATTGCATAGGCAAGTCGCACCGGGAACTGCAAACGTTTGAATTCGAATGGTAAATCTGTTGAAATCATTGGAATGCGAGGCAATAGTACATCTTCTCCTTTGAATTTTCCATTCAAAATAGTGGCTTCGATGATATTGGCCATCATTTTTTTTCACTGAGAGCCTGGTACCGTTGCAATGTCGTGGCGGATTAATGTTTCGAAGCAAAATGATAGGCACGCCAATTTTCAATGTTAAAACGTGCGAAGACATGACGGGTAAATCAAGTGAATTCAAGAACTCAGTTGGATAGTTGACAACTTCGTCTATCGAAGTATCGATGGATTTATATATTTTCGGTTCGCATGGTATTTCGCAGTGAATGTTGAAATTAATGGAGTTAACATAACTGGGAAAACTTGGTGTATTATCTTGTCTAGTTGCTGTGAATATACATAAATCTGGTGGCAATGTAATACATTTTGTGGCTTCATTGATGTTCATTTTGCGGTTTCCAATATTCAACAATTGTTTTGCAAAACGTTTAGCGGATTCATTATGTTGCAATTTTATACGCATATTGGCTTGTAAGTTTAGTTTCTGAACATGACGCCATAAAAGGGATGATTTTAAACATGCATTAACCTCGTCAGTCGGTGTTGAACGTGGAATGACTGGTAAAGCTTGTAGAAAGTCACCTGACCACCAAATGAGCTCACCACCGAAAAGTCGTTCGTTTCCTCTTAAGTCTTTTAGTGTGCGATGCAGCGCTTCGAATGATTTTTTGCCATTGCACATTTATCCCATCTGATGATTTGGCATTGTTCGAGTACTTTGCCCATTTCAGAATTTTTCATCATATTGCATATTGGTGCCTCAATGGTTTGCATTTCTAACGGTAATTTTTGTACAGAATGCGCTGTTCGACTACAATCCAAAAGAGTTGCCACAAGTCCAGATGAAGCGATAGCCAATGCAATGTTATTTCGAGATCGTATGGTTGCCAATATAAGAGAAATAAGAAATCTTTTGCCTGTGCCTCTAACTTTGGTCGAGCAGTATTCGATCCATCAGCGAGTGAAATGTCCCAATGCGCATCATTTTCATGAAGATTTAACTCTTGGCAAGCTTCATGATAAGTGGCGACACTCGCTCTCAATTCTTGGAAGGATGTGGGCCCACGTACATTGATTAGCAGCAATCGCAAGTAAAAACATTTTGCATTGTTTGGGTGAACAGTGTACAGACAGCCTAGTGCGTCGTGTCCAATTTGTATTCGAATTGGAATGTCCTTCAACTGCTTGACCTTGCTTGCGATGTTGAAACCACCTTTTTGGTGACGCGTTCCATGTAAAATAAGTCGGTACTTCGGAGTAAAGTAACGTTCTCGCAAATGTATTTCCCGTGCATAATGCAAAAAATGCAGTTAAAGTTGTTGGCGGCGGTGACAATGCCCTTGCTTGTACACTTTCTATTGTGAAATAGACGCGCTGTCCATTTTCAAAGTGCACTGCCAAATGCACAATTGTTGGATGTCGTTCATGGATTGGAAATTATAAAATGCGCCATACTGCTTCATTGCTACTAATGTAGCGTCCTAGTTGATATTGATTGATTTCACCGATAGGAGCAGTGGTGTTTCCAACTCCAAAAACCGCTATATCGCTTCTTTTGTTGACGCCTTTGCAAATGTACTTGATCAATTTGACAGAATTGTAATACTCGACATTGAAATGAAGAAATTTTGGAGCTCCATATTTTCCAAACGGTATTTTGGATAAAAAAGTGTTGAAGGAAACCTCCACCTTATTTCGAAAGATCTGTCGATTGATATATATTTTGATGGGGTGCGACAATTTTTCAAAATTATTGTCAACTTCACCTGTATTGGAGCCACCCCCAAATGGCCCCACTTTTGAAGTACCTAATTCCAAAATTTCATGCCGATATCTTCATAAACCTCGGAGATAAAAAAGTGTGACAGACACGACGGACGGACGGACACACCGAAATTATAAAGGTTTCGTTTTCCGTTTTTGTAGACGGAACCTTAAAAATTAGTATTATTCTAAAGCAATTGAAAGTGAGTTTGCGTTCACTTACGATGCGATGCAAGAAAACTTTGTTCACGAATTTTATCGGGTTAAATTAATGGGTTAAAATCAAATGAAAAAAATACAAAAATTCGGCATTGGAAAGCAATTAAAATTAAATTTAATTCCACTGACGATGCAAAATAGGAAAACTCCTTGAAAAACTCGCAAAAAATGCACCAAAAGTAGATCCGATAAGTGCGATACACCGAATGGACTATCACTGTTGTCAATAATAATGTTTTCCAATCAATTAAAAAAAGATACAAAAATTGAATATTGAAAAGCAGAGCAAAGCACTTATGATTTAACCCTATACCCGTATCCCATAATAATTCTAGTAGCCGTATAAACAAATATTTATTATTTGAACTAACTCGCAAACTCGCACACGGACTTCTGATGTGAAATGAATCCTTTTACTCAATCATCAACTTCAATCAGCGAAACTGCTTCTCTAGGATTCTTTTTATTTAATTATCCCACTCGCGACCAGAAACTACTCATAAATACATATTTTTATGTCATCGCAGTGCCGATAGTATATTGATAGCAATTATTATATTATATTGAAATCCGCCTTGGGCACTGAGTGCCCGAAATACGGGTCTAGGGTAAATGTGGGAAAACTGTATGAAAAACTCGCAAAATCTGAATCGAGTTATTCTTTTTGATATTTAGATCGAGTTTTAAATACACTGAACAGAAGATATCGCGTATTTTTGCTCTATATCTTGTCACTGGTGCTTACAATCTGAAAAATGCCTTCACAAAAATGATGGCAATATTTCCAACAATTTTTCCCTTCATTACTTCCACGTACAATTCAAAGTTTTAATTGTTATTCTTAATTTTTGCTAAAATAGATCAAATAAACTAGGCAAGTGCGAGTTGCACTCGCACGGGGAAGGTTCCGTCGCCTAATATTGATGGATGATTTCTCAACCCAAATCAAATCATGCATCCAAATAAACAAACATTCATCCATACATACACCTATATCTCTATCCACGTTTATACAACACAGAAAATCCCTTTCATCACACCCAATCACTGCTCATTCCTAGGGTGTATGTGTACATTTCTGTTGGGCATTTAGGGGTTGAAATCTAAGAGATAACACTCATCAACGTATAGAGTTGTCGAACGCAGCATGAAATTTATGTGTGAAAATGAAAATATTTATCATTTTAAATCTAAGATATCTCAAAATTAGGAAATCTATTGAGTTCCATATTTTTCGAATGGAACTTTGGATCATTCGTTGAAGCAAACCTCCATATAATTTCAAAAGATCCGTCGATTGATATATCACTCGAGGGGGTGGGACAATGTTTCAAAATTAATGGCAACTTCACCTCTACGGGAGCCACCCCTAAATGGCTCCACTTTTGTACCAAAACCTTTTTCACAGAATTCTGAACAAAGTTATAGGTTCGCAAAAAAATTAGCGATTTTGTACTGAAAAAATATTTTTTTAAGAAAAAGGATTTCGATCAATATCAAACAATTGCACGTACACCTATGACAACACTAACTTACCACCCTAACGGTACTATTTTGTTGCTTCATAGTTTGTTTAACCTGATGTTTCTGAATACTGTCTTTTGGGCAATACTAAAAGTAAAAGATTGTCGCAGTATGAGGAAGCACCGAGCAATCTATGGTCTAGAGTGCAGGCTGAATGGCAACGAATCCCTCCTTTTACTTTTGAAAAATTGGTAGAAAGCATGCCAAAAAGAGTGAATAGTTTTATAAAAAACAAAGGGTAAAAATTTCAGTATATTAGGGTAATCCAAAACGTGCAAAAGTGGACAAATGAACATAATAGACTCTTTCGGGATTTTTTGGTTTCTTGTTATTCGAATGAAGTTTTTTTGTTTTTACTACTATTCTGTCATATCAACAAACGAAATAAGCCAATAGAAATCCTAGTAGGACTATAAATAAATATTTTACGAAAAATTGTCTGGATTTTTTTTCATTTCTTCGACCGGTTTTGATCGCCATTGTATATGTTATTTATATGCTTCACATATATATCTAACGCCGTAATGCACCTTTTTGTATTATTTTTTTATTTTTTGTTTTACGATTTTTTTTTAAATCAAGATTTTTTTTCTTCTTTCCCTCTTTACTACATAAAACTATCATGGCCCTAAAGACCTAACTACCTCGTCATTGCTCTTAAGAAGTTGGCGGCGTCGAAGACTGATTCTGGTGTGGCCACCAATAGAAAAGCTGTTCTTTGGTAGACAGCAACCTATTTCGGACGGAGATCGCTCTACTGAAACGAAGAAGATCCTCGTGGCTGCGAGCGACGTCCGGCTCGTATTGAAGTCGCCTGTCCACTATTCAGCGTTGGACATGGAAGATGATAGAAAATCCTTCTGTAGCCTGTATCAGGCCTTTCTCGTCTAAATAGAGGAAAGCTTCGTTCAGAATAAAGCAGTTAAAGCACACCTTCTCATGGCACAATATGTTAGGGTAGTAAGCCCCAAAGATCAGACTGTCGGTGAAGGTCATAGCTCGCGCAAAGTCGTAGCCCCGAATCAACTTAATAATAAAATTATCTATCCTGATCAGGTTTGCCTCGTTATACAAGACCTCGTTGGGATAGAATTTCTTGTACTCGAATTCGGGTGTGCGTTACAATCGGAGGCAGGCACGAAGACACTGCCTCTCGAACACTCTCATCTTTCCATCAGGAAAGGACTTAAGTTGAGCCTCACTGGACAACCATACACCATGATTGGCCGGATAAGGGTCATGTAGCAGATCACCTTCACTCTGATATCAATCCTTCTTGCCACAGCGAAGGCTTTTTTAGCCTTGGTCAGAGCTGCCTGATTACCACCATACATATACTGGTCCAACCAAATGCCAAGGTATCTAACTACATTCTTCACGGCTAACAGCTGTTCCTGTGGATCAACTCTGCCGAACTTGCGCTTCTAAAAAGGATGGTTTCGCACTTCCGGTAGTTGATGTTCAACTTCCAGTCGTCGCAAAATCGTTAAATTTTATAGAAGTCACGCTGCAACAAGATATTTATTACTTCGACCTTCGGACCAGATATGTATGCTTTCAGATCATCGGCATACGCTATTATTATTAAGATTTATTAATTTTTTATCGACAGATTTTTTGAAATGATGTGGAGGTTTGCATGCTTTTTGTATTTCGAGTTAGGAGTTTTGAACCCATTTATTTCGCCAAACCGAAGTAGAAACGGTTTCCTTTCATTCGTGGGATTGATTTGATTTGATCTACTCCGAGGTATGTGAACTCCTTAACTACCTCGAAGTTACTGCTGCCAACAGTGACGTTTTGTCCTAGGCTGTGGACCGATAATATAAACCTAAGAACACAGGCTCTAAAATATTAAATAAGGAAATCAACAAATTACCGTCACCACCACCAATAATCGTAGATAAGATTCCGGATTACGATGTATTCTGCAAAGAATTACACCCAGAGGCTGTGGATAGTAGGCAATCCATAAGCAGGATTGCATATTTTCCGAGGATTAACGCAGGGTCAGCATGCAATTACCAAAACCATCCCGTTCTATTTATACATTTTCTAAGGTCAGGCATCTGAACCTTCGTCACATCACTGAGCCCGTGAAAGAACCTTGCTTTTAAGTCAGTAAGCCGTCGTTCTTGTAGAGCAGGGCAGTGGCAAAGGAGATGTTCCACTGATTCAATTTCTTTTTCATCTCTGCAGCTCATACAGAAATCGTTCGCCGGGAGGTTTAGTCTCTTAGTCATGATTTATGATTTTCTTATTGTTGGATATGAGGGTCTTGTTGATATTGTATTTGGACCATAAGCAGTGGGATATGACGCTGCCTGGGTGGCTTTGTCACTGTTCGTTTGTTGATGACACAGATACTTGCTCAATGAGTCTTTTGGCTAAGCTAATAGGAGGATAGATAGTATTGTTAGCCGATTCAGTGCCTGAACTTGAACCTGTCCGTACCAGTTAAACTACCTTTTCGTTTCCATCAATGCTGAAATGTCCACCAACCCAGCACAGAAGGATTTTGTGGCGGTTCAGGCTTTTAAGCTCTTTATTGCAGTCCTTGACGGATTTGGAGTTTACAAGATGGGAATTCAATGCCTTCAAGGCCGCTTGACCGTCCGAGCAAAAGGTGATTTCCGTGACAGGGAGGTGCATTTGCTGTACAATCTGCGCATGTTGATGACAAAGATTTCTGATTGAAATAGACTAGAATAGTCAGGAAGACAATAGGCATTGTTTATTTTTAGTTTCTCACAGAAGATTCCCGCTACCGCACCGTCTTCTGTTTTCGATCCGACTTGAATGTCCGTAGCTGTTTGGATGCCAGTTATGACATTCCCGTAGTCTGAGGGCTAATTTGGCGGCAGAGCTCTTGATGAAGAGTTCCAAAGGTTGAAGGTGAAGCAACGTTTCCAGCCCCATTTGAGGAGTGGATTCGAGTGCACCAGTAACGCCAAGACAGGCTAGCCTTTGTACTTTGTTTAGGTTGCTCATGTAGGATTTGGTGTTAACTGCATCCCAACAAGCAATACTGCCGTAGGTGAGGGTAAGTTTCACGATGGCAGTATACAACCAGTAGATAATGTGTGGTTGTAAGCATCATTTTTTGCCGAAGGTCTGTTTGCAGGTGTAAAGAGCGTTGAGACCTTTTTCATTCTTTCGTCGGTGTTCCTTTCACAGTTTAGTTTCGACTCGAACGTAACTCCAAGGAACTTAGCTTCATTGGAGATAGTGAGGGGAATATTTTTTTATTTTTGGTGTCTTCCATTTTGGAATCTTGTATTTCCTTTTGAATAGAACGAGCTCTGTTTTACTTGGGTTAATCTTGAGGTTACTGTTTTCAGCTCAAGATAAGAGGTCGCATAATGCGGACTGCATAATTTCATTGATAGTGAGTAGAAATTTACCTGATACCAGGATGGTTAAGTCATCAGCATAAGCGACTACCTTAATACCCTTGTTTTCGAGAGATTTTAGAGATGTTCCACAAGAGGGCTGATAGAACACCACTTTGTGGAGTTCCTCTCGTAACACTTTTCCTTAAATTGCTATTCCCTAGGTTCGCGTTGATTACTTTAGTTCTGAGCATGATTCTTATTCACTTGGTAAGAAATTTCTTGTGATGGTGTCGATGCTCAAGTTATTAAATGCCCCCTCTATGTCAAGGAAGGCAGTTAGATTGAAGTCTATAAAGTAAATAGTTCTCGTGACCTCAAGCAGTGCTTTCCCGACAGATTTATCTTTAGTATAGGCGTGCTGCGAATCTGAGAGGCACTTGTTTAATGAGAGATGATTCCTTATATGTAGATCCAGTAGTCTTTCAAGTGTTTCGAGAAGAATCGACGAAAGACTGCAAGACTGTGACTAGTTTTTCCTGCTTTAGAAATGAATGCTACTCTTACCTCTTTTCATTGGTTTGGAATAAAGCCCAAGGTCAGACATGCGATAAAGATTGCCTGAAGCCTGGGGATTAGAATGGTTTTGGTTCTTTGTAGCATCGCATGAAAAATACCATCCGATCCCGCGGTTTTGAGGGGGTGGAATGAATCAATGGCCCATGCTAACTTATCCTCCCGAATGCAGTCGTTCATTGTAGTCTGATCCTCCTCGTTAAGAGGTGTAGACTTGGTTCCGCATGTGGTTCCCCGCAGCCTGGGAAGTGGGTTTGCAGGAGTAGCTCCAGGGTTCCTTGATTGCTGTTTGTCCAGGAGTTGTCTCCTCTCACTAGGAAGTATGGGAAAGTTGGGGTTTTGGCAAGTACCTTGTGAAGTCTTACCGGCTCGGTGGTGGTTTCGAGGTTGCTGTAATAATCAAACGAAAAAGCCTTTTTGGCGGCCCTAGTTTTCTTTTTGAAGTCGTTGAAACTGGCCCGGTAAATGACGCAGTCTTCTTCCATTCTTGTGGATTTAGCCTTGTTATAACAGTTTGTATGAGTTCTCAGTAGTCGAACATCCTTAGTCCACCAGGCTGCATTGCTTCTTTTAGGGGAACGACTAATGGGACAGTATTTATTGAAGGCATTTACCATAATCTTTGTAATAAGGTCGACTGATTCGTTTTCGTCACGTTTGAAATTTTACTTATAGGTTGTAGTTCATTGGTGACCAGGCGTACGAATTTATTTCGGTTTCTAAAGGGTTTTGTTTCACTTCTTTTGTAATCAATCTGAAATGTTATTCTGAAATGATCAGAAAATTAACACTTCGGAGATACCTTCCAGCTGTTAACGGTCAAGGGGCAATTGAGATGGGCTAATGTTATATCTATATATACAGTTGGTCAAAGAAGAAATCGGACACTAAAATTGTTTCCCCATTAACCGCAAAATACAACAAAAAAAAATCAATCAGTTAATATTAATGTGTTTCGTGATAACTTATATTATGTGCTCGTAATACACAGTAAGAAAATTAGAATTCATATGTACATATTTTTTTCAACATAAATTTAAAATAAAATTCATTAAAATTCACGTCAAAAAAGTAATCGGACACATGGTTTGCAACTCCACAAACGCATCAAAAGTTATAAAAAAAAAAGTTCAATACTTAGAAGGTAGACCTTTGCTCTTTTTCACCGCATTCAACCTATTCGGCATTGATTTGACCAATTTTTCGCAATATGAAGGTGGTATTTTGTCCCATTCGGATTTTAAGGCGATCTCTAAGTCCCTCTTGCTTGAAATGGAGTGTTTCTTGAGCTGATTCTCCAAATAACTCCTCAGGTGTTCTATTACATTCAAGTCTGGTGATTGTGGAGGGGTTTCGAGCACATTTGGACAGTTATAGAGGAGCCAAAGACGAGTGTTTTGAGCTTTGTGTTTGGGTCATTATCCTGGTAAAAATAATAATCATCGCTGATTTGCAATTTTTGAGCACTTTGTCTCAAATTATCTTTTAAAATTTGTATATATTTATACTGATCCATGTTTCCATTTACAAAGACAAGATTTCCAGGTCCACCTGCAGACATACAACCCCAAACCATAACTGAGCCCCCACCATGTTTCACAGTTGGTCGTAGATTCTTTTCTCTGAGCTCCTCGTTTGGTTTTCTCCATACGTATCTTTGTCCATCAGACCGAAATAAATTAAATTTACTCTCGTCTGAGAACAAACACGTTTCCAAAAAGAAAAATCTTTACTTTGGTGATGTATAGCAAAGTCCTTTCTTTTTATTCGGTTCTGCTTGCTAATGTACGGCTTCTTCCGGGCGACTCTTTCATGGAAATTATTTTTTCGCAAGACGAATCGAGCTGTTTCCGGATGAACATCTTTTTGTAAATAATTTTTTACCTCTGCAGTCAATATTGGTGCACTTCGTAGTTGTGGGTTCTTCTTGACTTGCTTTACAATCCAACGGTCATCAGACGTAGTTGGTCTTTGGTCTTCTAGGTTTTGGTAAATTTTCAATACTGTGTTTCGATTTATACCTTTTTATTATATCACCTACTGTAGAGTGACTTCTTTCTACAATTTCTGCAATTTCGCGTACAGATTTTCCTTCTTCAAAATGTTTGACTATAATTTCTCGCACTTCAAGTGCTGTGTAACCACGTCGTCTGTCTATCTTGACTATCTTTTGCAAATTAAACATATTTTGGTTTCAACTGACATTACAAAAGAGTAACGTACAACATACAACAACTTAAAAAGTGTAGGTTTTTACCGTTACAAATTGGTAGAAAGTGCAGTATTGCCATGTGTTCGATTTCTTTTTTGAGGCCAAAATTATTGGATTTAAAAAAAAAAATAAATTTTAACCTGTTTGCTAAGACATTTATATTTTCTTACCATGCATTCGAAGAACGAGATCATGCCCTTCAGCATGAGTGTTCCATTTATAGTATCTTAACGTGAAAAGCGGTCAACAATAGTTGTCCGATTTCTTTTTTGACCAACTGTATATCCGTTTTGTGTGAACGCCTGAAACCATTTGTAAACAAACTGATAGTTCCTTATCAGTGTGGTTTCAGGCCAGAGAAGTCCACCATAGATAAAATGTACATACTGCGGCAGATCCTGGAGAAGACCCAAGAAATGTAAATCGACACACAAAACCTATTTGTCGATTTCAAGGCTGCATATGACAGCGTGCATAAAGACGAGCTATATAACGCCATGTCTAGTTTTGACTTTCCTGCCAAAGTCGTCACACTGAGCAGGTTGACGATGGAGAACTCTCGCTGCTCCATAAAGCTCGGTAACCAACTCACCGAGACCTTCAATGTCAAAAAAGGTTTTAGACAAGGCGACGCGCTGTCATGTGATTTCTTTAACATCGTTCTTGAGAGGATCGTGCAAAACTCACTGGCCAACACAAGAGGCACGATCTTCCAAAAGTCCGTTCAACTGCTAGCTTACGCGGATGACATTGACGTGATTGGACGAACACAGCGAGCCGTCAATGATGCGTTTGCTGGCATTGAAACGGAAGCGGCTAAAATGGGTCTGGCGGTAAACGAGAGCAAAACCAAGTATACGCTGTCATCAAGAAAGGACGCACAACATCGACGAGGTAGTTAAGGACTTCGTCTACCTCGGCTCCGCAGTAAACAGTACAAACAACATGCCAGCCGCTGTTTTTTTGGGTTCAAAAGGCGATTGTACTATTCTCAGTTGCCCTCTCTCGGAAGACCAAGCTGACTCTACACAAGACCTTGATCATCGCAGTCCTGCTATACGGCGCAGAGGCATGGACAATATGCCAAGCGGATGAACAGTCTCTTGGTCTTTTCGAGAGAAAAGTTCTGCGCGCGATCTTTGGTCCTGTTTGCGTTGATGGTATTTGGAGGAGAAGGTTCAACCATGAACTATATAGGGTCTAGCCAGTTTTCTACGGATCCAACGCCTAAGGTGGCTACGTCATGTAGAGCGTATGGACAATTTAGCTCCGGCCAGAAGAGTCTTCGACTCTGAGCCTGTGGGACAACGCAACAGAGGACGTCCACGAACAAGGTGCCGCACAGAAGTCGAGGGGGACTTCGGCCGGCTTGGTGTGCGAGACTGGAGACAGCTGGCGAAAGTTCTCGGCTTACCTGCATTCTTGGTATAAAGCAACTTGTAACACGGCGTCCTGAGTCCTAGCACTAGACCTCCAACGCACAGTGGGGCAAAACGGCCTCAAAACTGGAAACAATTAAAAAAATTAAATAAGAAAGATGATAATGTTTTGCTTGTTTCCCGCTAGATAACATCTCAGTGTATCGAATGATCACTCAATTAAGTCATTTGCCTGCTCTCCCACTCTTTGGTATGCATTTGAGGTCACAATTTTATTACGATTGCGAAAGTGATGTGCAAAAGTGAAAAAAAGTGTTGGTTTCAAAATACTGTAGTTTTGTTAAAAATTAAGATTAGTTAGTTTAGTTGTTCTAATTAAAAATGGAAGTGTGTTCCAAAAAATACAATTTTGTACGTCTTTTCTAAAACCTTAAGCTTAAAGTAGGTTTCCACATCGTTCCACATCGAGATATTTGCATTTCTATATAGTTGAACTTATTACCTTCGCTTTCGCTTACCTTAGCTTCAAAATAGATCGGCTGCGCATACTTGCGCCTTTTTTTTTAAATAAATTTTTAAAAATGTTGATCAACCAAAATTTTTTTGGTTTTTAACAATACAAACCTCGTTTCTGAAATTTTGGGTGTTGATATAGTATTAATTCATGAATTTCAAACGATTTTAGTGGCAATTTCAAGCGGATATGAAATAAACATTGAAAACTTCAAAAAAATTCGCAATTAATACCGCCAAACACTTAATAAGCATCTATCCGTGGTTTTTACTGCCTCCGACTCTGCACAAACTCTTAATCCATGGATCAGATGTAATATCTACTGCTCCTCTTCTTATCAGACAGTTATCTGAAGAAGGTCAGGAGGCGAGAAATAAAGATTTTAAAAAATATCCGGAAAGCTACTCCAGAAAATGTTCTCGGGAGAGGACTAATCAAGATGCTTTTAATTTGATGTTGATTGATCTAATCTAATTGATTCTCTAATTAAAAGTCTGAGAAAATTAAAAAAATTTAATCATTTCCCAAAATCTGATTATTTGTGCAGGTGAAGGTGGTGCACCTGATGGCAAATTTAAGAGCGACGATGATTCTCCATTCGTTGAATAAATTTTTTAAATTCGTTGTAAACAAATGTAAACCAATTGAAAAACAATATAATGCACTATATACAGTATTGGACAAAACATTTGCAACTAGAAGTGAAATCAAGCATTTCTTTAAAGGGAAGGCGGAGGGAATATTTTGGTGCGGGTTTTTTTTCTGTGACTGGTTTGGGGCTATAGGGTTTAATTAATTAGATAATGGACCAAATGGCACACAAAACTATTTTAGAGGATGTGATATTGCCAAAAGGGGGCTGGGAAATGCCGTTGCTTTAGGCCTTCTAGCAGGAAAGTGACACAAAGTACACGTCTAGGCTAGTCCAAACGTGATCACAATGTCAAGTTTATGTATTGGCCCCCTCAGTCAACGGGTTTTAACCCCATAAAAAGTCTTTGAAAGATCTTCAAACGTAAAATGAATAGTGAAAATTTCAAAAGTGCAGACCATTTTTCTTAGACGTATAGAGATGGCTTAAAATGAAATTTCATTAAATATTATATTGAAATAAATTGAATTAATACCAAAAATGTGTAAGACAGTCAACGAAAAGAATTATTTGCAACTAAAACCAGATTTTTTGTAGTTTTTCTGTTTTTCCATTGAAAGTTGCAAATGTTTTGTCGCGCACCAATAAGAGGTTACACTTACAAATCAGCGCAGATTACACAATTCTTTAACATGATATAAAAAATTATTTACTATTTGTACAATTCAAATATAGACCTTTTAGAATATATATAGGTTGCTATGCTTTTGCAAAAAAAAATTTAATGAATTTAAAGAAATGCTTGATTTCACTTCTAGTTGCAAATGTTTTGTCCAATACTGTATATTCTTTATTTCGTCTTTATATATGTATATAAGTTCGAAAAAAATGTAAAAAAATTGTAAATAAAATTGTTCGATTTATGTGTTCTTAAATAAATAATTCTTAATTAAAATGTAAAAATTAAAAAATTTGAAAGTGAAAATGAGTTTATTTGCCTCAAATAGGTGATATCTAACTATTTCAAAAACTTTCACTTGTCTAAATCCAGGATAGGAATTGTTTCCAATTTTGAGGCTGTTTTGCCCCATTGTGCGTCGTGGAAGTAATAATTAAATCTATCAGGTCCATCAATGTTAAATCTTTTTTTCATATCAAGAAAAGACAACGCCAATCTTCTTGCCATGTATGCACTTCCGCTGATGATGAGCCGTTTTAGATGATTCGCATTGTTAATTACCCTTCTAACGGTTGAAATATTAGTATCAGGACCTCCTTTACCTCCCTTCACGTTTCTTCCATACGATTCCTTATTTCTTAATTAAGAATAAATCACATTAAATCTTCGACCAATTTTTTTCAGCCATAGCACGCCCGGTTAATCCGTTCTCCTTTAACAACTCGACCTTAGCCTTCTCAACACTGTTAAGAGATTTTCTTTTACCTATGTCAATTAATCAATTACTTTTTAGTAAGAACACTTTAACAATTGCTAAAACATTTTAATCCGCTAAGAACACACATAAACCATGAAGATAATGACCATGTACCTATTCAGTTGACGCAAAAAATAGCAGTACATTTTCATATGCAATGCAAACCTTTTTAATGATTACTTTGCTGATGTCTCACTTACAGTTTCCTACCCCAATTCAGTTCATCTTAGCATCGTGAAAGGTTTTTCCCCGATTCACTTAAAACATCTATTGTGATTCCACTCCACAAAAAAGGTGATATGTTAGTTTCAATAATTATAGACCCATTTCTCTTTTATCAACATTCTGAAAAGTCTTTGAAAGAGGTGTTAAAGCAAGAATTCTTTCATTCCTTCACAAAACTGCCTTTTAGCGAATTTCGGTTTGGCTTTAGAAGTGGAAAGTCTACAGAAGATGCTTTATTGAAACTGTGTGGCGAACTCTATAACAGCTTGAATATACCTAAAACAACAGCTCCCTAAAACAACAGGCTTATCGTAACTTGTTACTAAGTAAACTCTATTACATTGGTTTTAGAGGATCGATGCATTCTTGGTTTGTCTTGTATATGAATAATCGCAAACAAAGAGTTCGAATTAAAAATAATTTGAGTTCAGAGAGGTTCATCGACTCAGGCGTTCCTCAAGAATCTATTTTGGGACCTACCCTCTTTTTAATTTTTGTTAATCCGCTTTTTCTTCAACCTTTCAACTGCCTTCGCTGATGATACTGCATTGACTTACTCTAACAATTATTACTTCGACTTATATGCTGACCTGATATAGATACATTACGGAAGTGGTTTAAGTTTCATAAACTGCTTATTAGCGATAAAACCAAATATATGATTTTTAACATTATGGGTCTTGTTCCGGAAGATGTTGTTGCGCTTCCATTCGCCGGGTTGCTTAAAATTTTCCTTATGTGATGGTTCCTGCATGCATCAAATTATACATACCTTTGATGATAATGCTAGATGTTGTGATGATTGCTTCATAATAGAAAGGGTTAACGAATTAAAGTATTTAGGAATAATTGTTGACCTAAGATTAAAGTGGGCGCCGTGGCCGTGTGGATTCGTGCGTTGACCCATGCGCATTAGACTTTCACAGTCTAGGTTCGAATCAAAAAAAAAAATTGTTCGCGGTTCCACCTCCTTCGAGTTACTGACAATGCTTAAAGAGTATAACTGTTTAGAAAAAGCTTCTCAATCTCGCCGTTCGAAGTCGGCATTAACCTGTAGGTCCCCTCCACTTGTGAGAGAACAATAACACGCACAACGCGAGTGGTTGGTGAGAAGCTAGGCCCAGGTCCACCTCGGACTGTAGCGCTGCCATTATTATTATTATAATATTGATATTGCTCTTGTTGCGGAAACATGGGTCACTTATAATCTTCCAAATCCAATCTCTCTCTTCCAAAAGTCCGTTCAACTGCTAGCTTACGCGGATGACATTGACGTGATTGGACCAAAACAGCGAGCCGTCAATGATGCGTTTGCTGGCATTGAAACGGAAGCGGCTAAAATGGGTCTGGCGGTAAGCGAGGGCAAACCCAAGTATATGCTGTCATCGAGAAAGGACACCCAACATCGACGACTTGGCCAGAACGTCACCATAGGCAGTTATAACTTTGAGGTAGTTAAGGACTTCATCTACCTCGGCTCCGCGGTAAACAGTACAAACAACATCAGTACCGAGATCAAACGCAGAATAACTCTTGCCAACCGCTGTTTTTAATGGCTCAAAAGGCAATTGAGTAGTAGAGCCCTTTCCCGGAAGTCCAAGTTGACTTTGTATAAGACCTTGATCATCCCAGTCCAGCTGTACGGCGCAGAGGCATGGACAATATCCCAAGCGGATGAACAGTGTCTTGGTCTTTTCGAGAGAAAAGTTCTGCGCGCGATCTTTGGTCCTGTTTGCGTTGATGGCATTTGGAGGAGAAGATTCAACCACGAACTGTATGGGCTGTACAGCGACATGAGTCTAGCCAGGCGTCTACGGATCCAAAGCCTAAGATGGCTAGGCCATGTAGAGCGTATGGACAACTTAGCTCCGGCCCGAAGAGTCTTCTAAAGACAGCTGGCGAAAGATCATGCAGGCTGGAGAGGCATGTTGAGTGAGGCCCAGGTCCACCTCGGACTGTAGCGTCCTAAGAAGAAGAAGAAGAATGTTATATCTATTACCTGCTCCCTCGTTTTGTTATGGAATTTCGATGGCTACCCCTGTTACAATATATAGAATGGACGATAACATGAATTCAATTAGAGACTCGCCTCTTTTGTTGATGTTGGAGCTTCCCCAGGGGCTGTGGTTAGCGTTCGCATCCAGTCCGATGACAAGGTTGACAGCAGGCGGGATAGGATCCTCTTCTTCGTATGGCAAGTAAGCGGTCGCAAGAATGAGCCGGGGTTACAAATCGAGCGAAAACGAGCATCACAAAAACAAATATCATGTTAATACAAAAGAAAAAAACAAATTATAAAACTGCAAAACGAAAAATTAGCACATGTGCCGAGGCCGCATGCTCTTTGAGTATCACCACCAGTTCTCCAGGGCATCAAGAAGATGATTTGAAACAAAGTCTACAGGCCATCTTAGTGAAAATTACTAGTATAGGGAAATCCCTTTCCAATCTCGACACAGGAGTAAAACAATCTTACGAGTAAAACAAATAGAGAGCAACGCTAAAAGTCTTGCTCCAAAATCAAAGTAACTTAATGAGTAAATCACTTCGAATGACATGGAATGCAAATGGGCAGATGCAACATCAAAAAGAGTTACAGGCACATCTGAATATAAATAAAATAGACGTTTGTCTCGTTTCCGAAACTCACTTCATTAAAGAACCGTTTATTAAATTTAGGGGGTATAAAGTCTATCATACCATCCACTCGAACAATTCTGCTAGAGCGGTGAGCACTGTCATTGTAAGATAAAGTATAAATCACTACGAGGAATCAAAAATTCAAACAAATAAAATACAATCAACAGCTGTACTTATAAAGACAACAAATTACCCAATACTTGTTGCTAGTATTTATTGCCCTCCTAAACGTCTAATAAAAAAATCGAAAATTTATTACTCCTATATCAACTAGGGGAAAAGTTCAACATCGGTGGTGACTTTAATGCGAAAAACACTTTTTGGGGATCATGGTTAACGACAAACAGGGGAAGAGAACTACTTAATGCAATAAACGAGAAAGGGTGTGAAGCCTCATCTACAGGAAAGCCTACTTGCTAACCGACTGATTCGCAAAAAATCCCCGATCTCATTGATTTCTTCACAGTTAAAAATATCTCAAGAAACTCTTTGAAAATTGAAGAAAATCCTGATTTAAGTTCGGATCATTCATCTATCCTACTGACTATGAGTGAGACCATCATCCAGAATATAAACAATTCAGTTCTTACTAGTAAAAACACGGACTAGGTAAGCTTCAAATCAAGTCTTTAAGATAGGATAAAACCATGTACATCAATACGATCTAAAGAGCAACTAGATTCAGAGCTCGAACAACTTATCAGAGATGTCCAAATTTCGGCTTGGAAAACACTCCTAATATCAAAAAACAACAGCTAGCTGCCTCCAGTTTCGCACGCACATTTGGTTGAGGTCCCTTTCCACTTGCGTGCGCCACCTGAGTCGCGGTCTTCCTCTACTGCGCCGTCCCTCGGGGTGGATTCGAAGACTTTCCGGGCCGGAGCATTGGTTTCCATTCGATTTATATAACCTAGCCATCTCAATCGTTGGATCTTCAACCTTCTGGCTAAGTCGATGTCGCTGAATAGCTCGTACAGTTCGTTGTTATATTTTCTCCTCCACTCATCCTCTATGCAGACGGGACCGAAAATCACAAGAAGAATTTTCCTCTCAAAGCAGCCAAGAGCAACCTCATCCGCTTTTGACAAAGTCCATGCTTCTGCACCAAATAGCAGGACTGGGACGATTAGGGTCTTGTACAGGGTTACCTTGGTTGTTCGAGAGAGGGCTTTGTTTATCAATTGCTTTCTTATCCGAAAGAAGCAGTGATTAGCAAGAGTTGTTCTTCGTTTGATTTCAGCGGTGGTGTCATTGTCTGAATTAATAGTGGTGCCTAGGTAGACAAAGTCCTTGACTACCTCAAAGTTATATCTGTCTGCTGTGACGTTCTGTCCGAGACGTCGGTGTTGGGTGTCCTTTCTGGTTGACAGCATATACATTGTCTTGCCCTCATTTACCGTTAAACCCATCTTCGCGGCCTCCGTCGCAATACTCACAAAAGTGCCATTGACATCACGCTGTGTTCTTCCGATTATGTCAATATTGTCGCCATATGTATGCGAGTAGTTTGACGGACTTCTGAAAGATTGTGCCTCTGGTGTTGGCGTGTGAGTTTTGCACAATTCCTTCAAGTATGGTGTTGAAGAAGTCGCAAGACAGCTCGTCGCCTTGTCTGAATCCTTTTTTGACATCAAGGGTCTCGGTTAGGTCTTTACCGACCTTGATGGAGCAGCGTGCGTTCTCCATCGTCATCCTACACAAACGGACGAGTTTGGTAGGGATGCCAAAACTAAACATTGCTCTGTATAGCTCGTCTCTATAGATGCTGTCATACGCGGCCTTAAAATCGATGAAAAGGTAGTGGGTATCGATTTGCCGTTCCTGGGTTTTATACAATATCTGCCGCAGTGTGAATCTTTGGTCGATGGTGGATTTTCTTGGCCTAAAGCCACACTGGTATGGACCGACCAGGTTGTTGACGAATGGCTTTAGGCGTTCACACAACACGGCAGATAAGATCTTGTATGCAATGTTCAGAAGACTGATGCCTCTATAGTTGGCGCAATTTAGAGGGTCTCCTTTTTTATGGATCGGGCAAACAATGCTGAGGTTCCATTCATCGGGCATGCTTTCTTCCGACCATATTTTACAGATGAGTTGGTGCATGCTTCTTACCAAGTCATCGCCTGCTGCTTTGAAAAGCTCAGCCGCTAGGCCGTCAGATCCAGCAGCTTTGTTGGACTTTAGCTTAAATATAGCTATCTTTACTTCATCCAGATCGGGGGGACGGAATTGTTGATCTACATCGTCTCTTTCATTCGGGTTGAGTGGTTCAATCTGCCTGACAGCGGAATTCGGTTCTTCATCGCCGTTATACAGTCTGGAGAAGTGGTTCTTCCATATCCTCAGCATCGTCTGTGGTTCTACTACGATGTTCCCTTGATCGTCCTTGCAGGCTTCGGTTCGGGCTTTATAACCCTGACTGGTTAACTTTATCCTTTGGTAAAACTTCCTTTCCTCATTCCTGCAGTGGTACCGATCGCGCGCTTCTCATGCTCCTTCTTTTTCCTCCTGAGAAGCCGGTGTTCGTCTCTTCTTTTCTGCTCGTAGAGCTCGCGAGCAGCTCTTGTCCTTCTTTGCAGTGCCGCTTTGTAGGCCTCTTGCTTAGCTGCATTCGCCTGCCGACACTCGTCGTCAAACCAGGGGTTTCGTTGTGGTGGCCGAGTGAAACCCAGCACATCAAAGGCGGCATCTCTGATAGCTTTTTGGCAATGTTGCCACTGGTCTTCAAACTGGAACCGTGTACTGGCTACTACAACATTTCGCCCTGCAGCATAGTCGATCAGCCTAAATCCGTTATCGGAGGTGGTTTCGTGTAGGCTGTGCTTCCCGACCGTACTACCAAAGACACTCTCTCTTCCCAGCTTTGCATTAAAATCGCCTATGACAATTTTAATGTCATAGCTAGGGCACTGCTCGTATGTCTTGTCCAGGAGCTTATAGAAACTGTCTTTGGTGTCGTCGTCTTTCTCCTCTGTGGGGGCATGTGCGCATATGAGGCTTATATTGGCAAATTTAGCCTTGATGCGAAATGTCGTAAATCGTTCGTTCACACATCTGAACGATAAGACTTCTTGCCTAAGTCGAATCCACATCCAAACAAGCGCTGCTTTTCCTGCCTGTAGCAATCACCGTAGTAAATGTCACAGTTTTTCATCCTCTTTTTGCCCGGCCCATCCCATCGCACTTCTTGGATGGCGGTGATGTCTGCTTTGTAGCAGTCCAGGGCTTCCGCTAATTGTTCGGCTGCACGTGGCCTATAAAGGGACCTTACATTCCACGTGCAGATCCGAAGATCGTTGTCCTTATTTCGTATGCGGGGTTCGTCATCAGTAATTCCGTCCGTTTCCGAGGCTTGTTGTTGCTTCGTAACTTCTTATTTTTTAGTGTGGCCGGGCAGTTACCCCGACGGCACAACCCCCAACCTGGATGACCAGTTCCTTTTTTGTAACCCCTAGAACAAGAGGTCGCACTTATAAGTTTAGTAGGTTGAGTTCGGGTGAACTACAACCAGTACCCGATGGCTACACTTGGAGGTAAAATAAGCACAATTGATGTATAGGAAAAGTTACAACACTGGGCATCGCCAGGTTGACGCCAATCAGTGCCTACCCGATTCCTACAACATCCAGCCATCTTTACGAAATCTTAGCAACAATAAAAAGGTGGAGTACTCGCTCTGGAAAGTCACCAAGAAATTAAAGAGACCAATCATTCACATTCCTCCAATCAAAGAACAGGATGGAAATTGGGCTAAAAGTAACAAGCAAAAAGCTGAAAGATTTGCAGAGTATCTAAATGAATTTTTCCCCAAACCCAGGAGAGCGTGACGATTTACCAAGCGAAGAACAAGCCGAAGAAAATGCAGAAATACGCACCACATCGTCGTCTGAACTAAAAAAGGAAATAAGAACTTTAAATGCGAAAAAACGCCAGGATTTGAATTGAGAACTGGTGAAATTCTCAAGCAATTCCCGGAGAAAGTAATCGCCAAGTTTACATGCATCATCAACGCTGCATTTAAATTTCCACAGTTACGGAAAGCAGCTGAAGTTATCATGATAGACAAACCGGGAAAACCACCTCACGAAGCTTCATCCCATAGGTCAATATCTTTGCTGCCTATAATGTCCAACATTTTTGAAAGACTACTATTAAAAAGGCTGTAACCAATTATAGAACGGAAAAATATTATTCCAGACCACCAATTTGGCTTAGAGTGAAACATTCAACCGTTGATCAGGTCCACCGAATAACAAACATTGTTGAAAAAGCACTTGGAGAGAAAAAAGTTTGTTCTACAATCTTTCTCGATGTAGCACAAGCATTTGATAAAGTTTGGCATGAGGGATTAGACAACAAACTAAAAAAGATACTACCCAACGAATAGGCTGAAATTCAAAGATCATACATTTCGGAAAGATACTTCCGCATAAAAAAGAAAGACACATATTCGAAGCTGACAAAAATCAAAGCAGGTGTATCGCAAGGGAGTGTTCTTGGGCCAATATATCTCCCGTACACCCTACCTTTGCTGATGACACGGCTTTAATAGCAGTTGCGGAAAGCAGTGTGGACTCAACTCGTAAACTACAAGAGGCGATCTCGCATATTCAAAATTGGACAAGAGTATGGCGAATACGAGTAAACGACTTATATTGATTTCACAAATAAATAAACCGGGCAAGTGCGAGTTGTACTCGCACGGGGGAGGTTCCGTCGCATAATATTGATGGATGATTTCTGAATATCAAAAGACGTTTCCAAACTATTTCAGTTGAATTTTCTTCTAACTTCAACTCAAATCAACCATTTATTAATAAATTCATACATCCAAACAAACAAATGTTCATCCCTACATATACCTATGTCTCTATCCAAGTTTATCCAACACAGAAAATCCCTTCCATCACACATACATACATACCTATCTACTCACTGCTCATGCCTGTGGTATGTGTGTGTTCATTTCTGTTGGGCATTTAGGGGTGAGATCGAAAAGATAACGCTCATCAACGAATAGAGTGGCCGAACAAAGCATGAAATTATGTGTGAAAATGAAATTGGTTCTCATTTTAAATCTTAGATATCTCAAAATTTCAACATAAATCGATATTTTGAAATTTATCATTTCTTAATGCTTACATTAATGTCTTCAAAACTGCGTTTTCAGATCTTAAAAATTCGCATGTCGATGATTGACCGTTTTTGGCCAATATCTCCAAAACTATTAGGGCCCGAATGCTTGAAATTGTTTTAAATGAAAGTACTCAATGAAGTCAAATTTTTGTGATTTTTTCAGATTTTTAAACACTTTGGTTTAGAAATGGCAGGGGGGGAAAAATTTTGGAGCTCCATATTTTCCAAACGGTACTTTTGATAAAAAAGTGTTGAAAGAAACCTCTACCTCATTTCGAAAGATCTGTCGATTGATATATATATCGATGGGGTGCGACAATTTTTCAAAATTAGTGTCAACTTCACCTGTACTGGAGCCACCCCCAAATGGCCCCACTTTTTAAAATCGCTGCATAGGAATTGACATCTAGGTCTGAAGTACCTAATTCCAAAATTTCATGCCGATATCTTCATAAACTTCGGAGATAAAAAAGTGTGACAGACACGACGGACGGACGGACGGACGGACGGACGGACACACCGAAATTATAAAGGTTCCGTTTTTGTAGACGGAACCTTAAAAAGTAGAGCACATACCAGTGTATATTAACAACCATGCCATACCATACGCAAATTGTGCAAAGTATCTTGGACCTTGGATGCGAAACTTCGATGAAAAGCCCAAGTCAAGAAAAAAAGAGAGGAGATTGGTATTCGCTACAGAAAAATGTACTGAATGATAGGAAGACAATCTTATCGATCAACATATAACTAAATTTAGCTTTACAAGCAAGTCATAAAACCCATATGGACATACAGTCAATGGCAAAATCATTTACACATTATGATTCTTACGTCCTCAATAGCATTCAAAGCTACAGAACTTTTAAAATAATGACAAGTAATCCATAATTTTTTGCAGTGTTAATCCTTGTTGTTTTATTTAAACAGTAAGCAAAAAAAAAAATAATCCAATTCCAACACGTAACTGTAAAAATGATAAAAAAAAAAGTGGCACAATTATTTACACATCCATTAAACGATGGCATAATTATTTACACAAGTGTAATTAATTGCATTTGGAGAGTATTCAACTTTGGGGTTGTACCAAAAAAAACCAACATTCAAATAATCCAACGATTTCAAAACAAGGGGCTAAGAGACATTGTAAATGTACCTTTCAATATTCGCAACGATGACCTTCACAGGGACCTGGGCGTGGAATGCGTACAGAATGAAATACAGAGATTCGCAAAAAAGCACGAGGATCGGTTTCACCACCACACGAACCCTGAGACCACCACACAAATTTAGTTAGGAGACTAAAAAGAATCAAACCTTTTGAACTTGTGCATCATATTTAATCATGTATAGTATAAGTTAGCTTCCACGCTTTAAACTTTAAATTTTGTATTCTTTATTCATTTAAGTCATAACAAATTGTTTTTATTGAATAAACTATCAGTTCATTTACCTCAACATCTTTAAGGAGAACTCGTACGAATGTCACATGATCACATACAACATTGCACATATTTTCCCAACCCCGCCGCAATCGCCAGACTTCAACCCGATTGAGCATGTGTGGAATGAACTGGAAAATCGTATCCGAAAACATAAAATTTCAAATAAAAATCAATTAAAAAATATACTTCAACTTGAATGCCAAAAAATTACGCAAATTAATTAATTAATTGTGTACAAAGAAACTTGTTGATTCAATACCGAATAGGTTAGGAGCTGTTATAGAGCAAAAAAGTCTATCATCGGGATATTCAATATTAAATTTAAGCGTTTGTCCCCTCTAAATTACGAGGTTTAATGCATTTTTTTGGTCAGAGGAGGGCTGGTTCGAATCCCGAAAAATCTGAAAGTTTTTCTTTTTTTTAATTCGGTCAGTCAGGCAGTAAGTTCGATGGAAAGGAGCGAGCGGCGTGAGCTCGAAAAATCGGGTGATTTTGAAGAACCGGTAGTCGACACATCAGGCCACTGGAGAAAGATGTCAAGGAGCTGGAGGAGAGCTTGATAGAGAGGGGGGAATTAGGTAGGTAGGTAGGTTAAAGTGGCTGGAGTATGCACTTAGACCAGAGTTGACCCATTGTGCGGCCACACGGATTGACAGAGGTCAATCCAATTGCATGTTAGCGGTAAACCATTTGAAGCCTGTGATGAAACGCAGTAAATTACATTTTTTTTTTTTTTTTTTATAATTTGCGCGCGCAAAAGGGGTTACGAATACCCTTCAGTGTCCGGAATCAAGACACAGCACGGGCCGAACGTATAAAGGGAGAAATGGAAAGGAGGTACCTATACATTGGCACATTGGTCTTAAATGTCTGTAGATTGTAGTGAGTGGGAAATATTAGGCTGGGAAGAGCATTCCATATTCGTGTGGTGCGGCTAAAAAACGACTCTCTAAACTTAACTGTACGTCCGAAAACAGGCTTGAGGGTGGACTGATGAGCATTCCTGGCGAGACGAGTATTGCGGGTGAATTCATGGAGGGGAGGAATGCAATTGGCTAACTCACTTGAGCATCGTTTGTTAAAATAGCATTAACATTACGGCGATGTTCAAGCGAGTCTATTGACTTCGCGATATTACTGTCTCCTATAAGTTTTATCGCTCGCTGTTGTATTCTATCAAGTAGGTGCAGGGAGGTCTTAGGAGCACCAGACCAGATATGAGCGTTATACTCAAGCTTGGAGCGAATGAAGGCCTTATAAATTGAAGCCATATCAGAGGGGGTGAAGTATTTCTTGCATCGCTTTAGGAAACCTAGACATTTCGCAGCATTTTTGGCGATCTCGAATATGTGATCGTTCCAACTAAGTGTTGAGTTGATACACATACCGAGGATGGAAAGTTTTCCGGTTTCTTCAATGCAAGTGCCATTCAGGGATAATGGCTGATTATTTTGGGATCGCTTGAGTTACAGTAGACAACATTGAGTTTTGGAAGCATTAAATTCCACTCTATTGTTTTTACCCCAATTAAATATGCTGTCAAGGTCGGAATTTAATGTGGTTAACATACGCTGCCGCTCCAATTCTACGGCCGAAGGATAGGGTCGTAAGTCTTGGAACGAATATGAAGAGCTGAGAGTACTGTCATCAGCGAAGGAGTGGATTGGATTAGAAGTAGCAGACAGGAGATCATTTATAAAAATGAGAAAGAGAGTCGGAGACAAAACAGAGCCTTGGGGAACACCAGCATTAATTTGGTGAATATCAGACTTGAACCCATCCAAAACAACTTGAATTGAACGGTTCGAAAGGTAATTTCTAATCCATTGAAGAAGAGACTCATCGATGCCATAAGCACGCATTTTCGACAAGAGAGCTTGATGCCAAACTCTGTCAAATGCCTTTGAAATATCAGGCGCAACGATCTTGCTTTCTCCAGCATTGTGCAAAGATTGGCTCCACTTTTCGGTGAGATATGCCATCAAATCACCAGTGGACCTGTTGCTGCGGAAACCGTACTGCCGGTCATTAAGAAGCTTCCGCGAATCAAGATATTTCATAAGCTGACGGTTAATCAGCATTTCCATGACCTTGGAAAGAAGGGACGTTAGTGCTATGGGTCGGTAGGAGGAGGGTGACGAAGATTTGCCCTTTTTAGGGACTGGCTGGACAAATGCTGTTTTCCATCCACTCGGAAAGAGACCAGAAGAGTAGGACAGATGAAAAAGCTTACGCAGAGGTTTTGCCAGCGTAGAAGAACACCTCTTCAGAAGTATGGGGGGTATACCATCCGGGCCAGCGGATTTATGCACGTTGAGATCTTTAAGTACTCTAGCAACTGTACGAGTGCGGAAATGGATTTGTCCCATGGTACAATTGACGCTCTCAAGTACAGGCGGAGACAAGGTCGAATCTGGCAGCGTTGAGCTGGCCGCGAAATGCGCAGCAAGCAGATTGGCCTTGTCTAAAGAACTGACAGCTGGAATGTCATTGCAAATGAGCGTGGGAATTGAAGATGAGGCTGAGTTCCTTATATTTTTAACAAATGACCAAAAGTTTTTGCTACCCTTGGGACATTGTAGCACTTTTTGCCTCAACTTTTGGTCATATGCGAATTTCACACGTATTATTAGTGCATTGCAGTCATTTCTGGCCCGTTTAAACTTTTTCCGGTTTTCCTCAGTAGGGTTGGCTTTGTGAGTCCGGAAACTTAACTCCCTCAACCTAATAGCCTCTTTGCAACTCAAGTCATACCACGCATTTGCTTTGGGTTTGATACTCTTCACTCTATGGGGAATGAAGGATCTCATACCCAGCAGAATGATGTTCGTGATCGTATCAGCAGCGGCATCCACGTCACTATCGAGGAAACATAGAGACCAGTTAAAATTCCTAAAGAAGTCGTTAAGGCCGCTCCAATTGGCTTTCTCGTATAGCCATACGGTTCTCTTAGGAATTTGTTCTCTAACTGTGTGGAGTGAATACGAGAAATTAGCTGATACGACACAGTGGTCAGACGAGCCTAGAGGCGACAATATGTCATTAGAATATTTATCAGGATGAGAGGTGAGAAACAGGTCCAGGGTGTTGGCGGAATGATCTGCAATGTCAGGTATTCGTGTAGGCTAATTCACAAGCTGGGTCAGATTATTTACCTCAGCGAAGATCTCAACATACCGTCCTTCGGGTGTTGTCTGGCCAGAATGTCGAAGCCAAGTAGAATTGTGTACATTGAAATCGCCCGCAATGGCAATTTCGGTGTGAGGATACAAGGATACAATTCTTGTTGTGGAATCAGATAGCATATCAAACTCATTAAAAGTTGAATTGCTATCCAGGTTTGGACTTCTATAAATGAAACAGTAGTGGATCAAATGCTTACGGACATGGATTTTTAACCACAGAAAATTTAATTCCGGATTGGAACAGAGGCCGTATTGTGGTTGAAGTTGGTAAGCTACATCACTACGTATATATAGGGCGAGACCGCGGTGAGAGAAGAAAAGAGGCACTAAGTTATATCCAGGCAGGTTCAAATCCGATAAATCGGTATTCTCACCTACCTGTGTTTCACTCAGTGCCAAGACAGCTGGTTTATATCAGGTGGACGTACACAGCGAAGAGATTCGCTCTTAGGCCACGAACGTTGCTCACGTCAACCCTAAAATTTCCCATTACAACAACAAAAAAGACAGACACCAAAAGAGCCAACTCCGACGTTGCATCAGATTGTAAAGCAGAATTGAGAAGTGCAAATTGAAGTAGCTTCCCAACATCAAATCGATGTAGGTGTTATGCCCATACACCGATTAGAGTTGGTCCACCAACAATTTGCACCTCCGATTCCGCTACGTCAGAAGCTACTCACTCTCAGTCATTGCACTCACCCGCCTGATAAAATCAAACGGGAGTTGCGATCGAGAATGCGTAGCCGTGGCTTGTGGAGGAAAGGGACAAGAGGGAGCGGACCAGGCGCACTCGATCCGGATCACTTCACTGCACTGAACTTTTTTTTTTTTTTTTTTGTTGATTATTTCACACTCGCGTTTTGGACGGTCCGCGGAATTATTAATTTAAGTTTTTGCTTTTTTTTATTTTATTTTTTTATTTGAATTTTTATTTTAATTTTTAATTTTTATTTTTTAATTTTTATTTTTGATTTTTATTTTTAATTTTGCGAGCGCGTTGAGGACGAACAAAAAAATACATGTGCACGCGTCGGAGGGTAGCACGGCACTGACTACATATGGAAACCAAGCTGAGTTCGCATAAGTTTTAAAAAAAATGTACATGGGACAAATCCATTTCCGCACTCGTACAGTTGCAAGAGTACTTAAAGATCTCAACGTGTATAAATCCGCTGGCCTGGATCGTATCCCCCCCATTACTTCTGAAGAGGTGTTCTTCTATGCTGCCAAAACCACTGCGTAAGCTTTTTCATCTGTCCTATTCTTCTGGTCTCTTTCCGAGTGGATGGAAAACGTCATTCCAGCCCGTCCCTAAAAAAGGGAAAATCTTCGTCACCCTCCTCCTACCGACCCGTAGCACCAACGTCCCTTCTATCCAAGGTCATGGAAACGCTGATAAACCGTCAGCTTATGAAATACCTTGAATCGCGGAACCTTCTTAATGACCGGCAGTACGGTTTCCGCAGCAACATTTCCACTGGTGATTTGGTGGCATATCTCACTGAAAAGTTTAACCAAAATTTGTACAATGCAGGAGAAAGCAAGATCGTTGCGCTTGATATTACTGAGGCATTTGATAGAGTCTGGCATCAGGCTCTCTTGTCGAAAGTGCGTGCTTATGGTATCGATGAATCCCTTCTATGGATTAGAAATTACCTTTCGAACAAGTCTCTGTTTTGTTTTCGACTCTCTTTCTCATTTTTATAAATGAACTCCTGTCTGCTACTTCTTATCCAATGCACTCCTTCGTTGATGACAGTACTCACAGCTTTTCATATTCGTTCCAAGGCTCACGTCCCTATCCTTCGGCCGTAGAATTGGAGCGGCAGCGTATGTTAAGCACATTAAATTCCGACCTTGACAGCACATTTAATTGGGGTAATAACAATAGATTGGAATTTAACGGTTCCAAAACTCAATGCTTTCTACTGTGACTTAAGCGATCCCAAAATAATCAGCCATTATCCCTGAATGGCACTTGCATCGAAGAAACCGAAAAACTTCTTCCTCACTATGTGTATCAACTCAACACTTTGTTGGAATGATCACATATTCGAGGTCCCCAAAAATGTTGTGTTAGATCTATCCAGAGAGATTAATTCTTTAGATTTAGATTCTGGATTTGTGGCACGTAGTGCCTCTCGCCCATCTGTTATTTATTTTATGAGTTGCATCTTCTAAAAGCAACAATTTACAAGTTGTAAGGGGCATACCCAAGTTGCTGAGTTTAGGTAGCAATGGCTTTGAAGTAGCGAACTTGGCAAGCTCATCCACTTTGCAGTTACCCGGAATGTCTCTATGGCCTGGTACCCAAAACAGGCGAATATTGAACTGATGGGCCATCTTGTCTAAAGATGAGCGACAGTCGATTACTGCTTTAGAGTTTGGTGAGACCAATTCCAGAGCCCTGATGGCTGCCTGGCTGTCCGTGGAAATGCAAATATCGCGCGGATATTACATTCCATTTGAGCCAGGACAGAGCTTCACTAATCGCCATTATTTCCGCCTGAAACACGCTACAGTGGTCGGGTAAGCGAAAGGAGAGACTTATGTTTAATTCATTAGAGAAAATGGCACTGCCAACCCATCCGTAAAGAAGTGCAGCTTGACGTTGAACTTTCCTGAGGTAATTGTAGTGTATGGCTTTGTCTTGTATTTGCCACCAGATATTCACTCCATACAACAGAAAGTGTCTTACGTCGGCTATGTAGATCCAATGGATGATGTGAGGTTGGCGACCCCATTTCTTGCTCTGGCTCTTTTACATACGTAGAAAGCAAGCGTCGCCTTGCGGGCACGCTCCATTATATTTAGCTTCCAGTTTAGTCTCTTATCTAGGATGAGTCCTAGAAGAGGACGATTTCTGTTTTAAGAGCGTTGATGCCAAGGCCGTTTGCTTTGATCCACGCGGATAATTTAGAGAGAGCATTTTGCATAAGATCGTAGTACGTTGACCACGATGTTCCATAGCAGGGGTTATAGAACTTCACCTTGTGGCGTTCCTCTGCTGGAAAGTCTGGTAGTGTTGGTGGAACCCAGCTTCGAGATGATTACTCTACTGACAAGCAGTTGGTGAATCAGTCTACCGGGTCCCGTGTCCACGCCAAGATTCACCAGTGCATGATGATAGACGATGGGTAGACATTGTTGAAAGCACCCTCAATGTCCAGAAAAGCTACCATAGTGTATTCTTTATGTTGAAGGGATTTCTCAATGGAGCATACAAGCGAATGTAGAGCAGTATCTACAGATTTGCCTTTAGTGTACGCGTGTTGGGAGGCTGACAATCTAGATGGGTCTATATTGCAGCGAAGATGGATATCTATGAGCCTTTACAGTGTTTTGAGCAGGAAAGAAGATAGAAGCTAATAGGTCTTAAGTCCTTGGGATTAACATGAGAAGTACGGCCTGCTTCGTGGAGGTCCAAGTGTGCCTTACACTGGCACGCGCTTGTTTGCTCATGCAGGGTTTGTCCCGTGCTAAAGCAATCGGCGAGCTGGTAGGCTGGGGTTTGGAGGAGTGCGAGTCGAACTTGTGGGGGGAAGTCAACCGCACCGATCCAGATGAAGGGCTAAGGTTCGGGAGGCGCAGGGTAGGTTTGCTTTCCTGGTCCCTCGCCGATTCTCGGATAGAACCTTCTTCTTCGTATGTTTTTATGTTTTTAGTGTTTTTTTTTAATTGTGTTTTGTATGTGTTTCTCACGAGTATCGGAGAAAGGGTGGTCCGCCTACGCAGGGCTTCGTATACGTAGGTAAGGCTAGCTGATCCAGAGATCGCTATGCATCTGCATGCTCCGTTTGTGACTGAGCTATTTGACTGAGTCCTCAGCCAGGTTGATCGTCAGCACGGGTCCCATGACACTTCGATCTTTGAAGTCCCAGAACCGCCGCAAGGTGTGTAATCACTCTAGGGGAATTAGACGCCCATATAAAGTACCTCGCCGTAAAGGTCGCTGTATGCAGAGCGGCCCAAAAAGCCGCTAAGAAGCGGGAGCTGCAGAAGGTGCAACAACAATAGCAGCAGCAACAACAACAAGAACAAAAACAACATCAGCAGAAGCAAGAACAACGGAAGCAGCAACAATTTGAGCAACCGCTAGCCCCAACCAGACAGCAGTCGAAGAGGCAACAACAACAGCAAAAGCCACAACAGAATAACCAACCAACAGCTGCCAAGGAAAGATGCTCCCCCATCAACGTCTTCGAACTGGAGACGAAGGATGTGGAGAAAACGTGTAAGTTGGCCACTAAAAATTCTTTCCTTATAAGGTATAAGGGTCTAAAAGACACTCGGTCCAATGCACATCAGTGGCAGACTTCAAAATAGTTACAGAGATAGCGGCAGGCGCTGAGTTTTTTTCGTACTAAAGGGCATTGATACTTCGACCGATCCGAAGGAAATCCTCGAGGAACTGCGCGTTCTTAATAGTGACGAGATCCAGTTTATAGAGGTTAAGCCCTTCATCACTGCGGCAGCAAGGAAGAAAGATATCAAACTTTCTTCTTCCTGGTTCAGGTCTGGCAGATTGAGAGCTTAAGGAAAATGCGATCCTTGGGCGCTTAGGCTGGAAAGTGGGAAACGTTAAAAAGGACTGAGCTCGTTTTACAATGTGTAAAGCGTAGGTTGCTCGAGCACGCCGCGGCTAACAGCAACATGCAGTTCCACTGCGTTAGGTGCACGAACACTCACAATAAAGGGGAATGTCCTTTAGGGATGGAAGAGGTCGAGGACAGGGCGCCCCTCAAATGTGTTCTCTGCGCGAACAACAGACACCCCGCAACCTATAGGGGATGTCCACGTATCCAAGAGCTGATAAAAAAGGAGAAGAAGATATAAGTCAGATCAGTGGCCCGTACTGCAACTGCCGCTGTCACTTGGGCAATCTCCTACGCCCAAATGGCGTCAAGAATAAGGCCGGGACAGCAGAAAGTGCCGAAGGTTGCCCCGGTCCCAGTGCCCAGGCAACTTAAGGCAGAGTCTTCAATAAAAGACGTAATGACCACCATCCAGGCGTATAAAACGCAGATGGTCAGTTTATAAAAAACAGATAGTCGAGTTAACCAGCCTCCTTAAACAGACGGCCCGAGTAGACTCTATCTGCTCGGCGCTGTTCAGGGACCCAAACTCGCTGCAAATATAATGACCCCGCGCGCACCTAGAACCCTTAAGATCCTAGCAGTGAATGTAAATTCGCTGATTCGGAAAAAAACGAAAACTTGCTCTTTAACTTGTTGCAAACCCACAATCCTGACGTGCTGATGGCTAGAGAAATTAAGCTAAACCAGACGCGCAGGCCTAAAAAAACTACCACATAATTAGAAGAGATAGGCCCAATCCACTCGAGGAGCAGTGCAGCCAGTTTTACCACAAACTTTACCTTTTCATGGGAAATTCCAAAACCTATTCCAGATAATTGGTAAAAATATATTTTCATCCCAAAAAGGGTAAATTTCTTCTGAAACAAATATCCTTCCGTTTGTTTGAATGTATTCTTTAACAAATCTATGGGATGGCTCAAATCTGTGTCACAAATAAAGCGAGCAGCAGCACAAGGGAGCAGAAATAATAAAGCACGGTAGAGGAAGAAAACTTTAAAGGAATCCAAATGCAGTCCAAAACCTCTAGTATCAATATAGCTCACATTTTTTGGAAGTGGTAAATTTTGAGTCATATGGTAATTTTTCTTCTTCAGTACGGTAAATTTTGCTTAAAAATACTGGCAGCACTGTCGAGGAGGCAGGATCGCTCTCTTAATTAGACAAAGCAGTAGTCATAAGATGATATATAGCAATGTAGTGCGAAGATTTGGTGTGTTAGTAGCAGCCATTGCACGCATCCTCCTACAACAAGGTCTCGCCGCGGTTATTCTTTCCGAACGAGCTGGAGGAACTGGAGGAATATGTCCACCCGTATCCTTTTAATTATAATAAGGTACGCTTGCCATGTTTCCCTAGAGCCTTATCCAGCGAACTACGTTCGAGTGCGATCAATCCACCTACGAACAGAAACCTAATGAACGAAGAGGTTGTCAGATACCTCGTACAACGTACAATGGACAAAATTATACCGAAAGTGGCACAAACCGACGACGGCGTTGTCTATCGGAATGCTACCATCGATGCACTTCACGTGCAAAAGAGTAGACTGCTGTCAAGACTCAAACTCTTGTACAGACGGTTTACAGATCCGCAAAACGCTGGAGTACGGTCATTGAAGTCGGAGATCAAAATTCTCTTACAGTTAATTCGCCAATAGTACAGCATAGATATAAGCTTGCACTGGGGCAATAAGATTTGGGCTGTAAAATTCAACAACCCGAGCATGTTCCCTCAAGTAAATAAAATCTTTCGGAGGAAAAATCAGAAGGACATTCAGACCGTTCAACTTGAAAGAACGACGAACAACGGACTGACGTCAGTTGGCATCGATCCAGATGAGGCAGTGCTTGACAACGACTTCTTCGTAGTTGAGAATATCCAGGAGTAGGGAGAAGTGCACACTTCTAGGAAGTGTACAAGGTCAACGAATCCCGTTGTCTCAACCACGACTTGGAGAACAGAGCCAGGCTGGACCACTTCTGTCTTCGGAATGAAATAAATCAATGGCGATCTGAGAACCCTGGTTTCACCAGGTTCAATGACCATTTTCTGGCAATTAATGCTGCCGCCGATGATGGAAATAACCCCATCCTTATTTTCGAGAATTGAACATCTTCAACTCACTGAGAAAAACGAAGTCAGTGGGAATCGATGGGATACTGAACATTGTTCTGCGTCATCTCGTCTCTGAGACGGTGGATATATACATATACAACCCTGTTTGACAATGCGCTGAGAAGATACACATTGGAAGATAGTTGTGGTACCCATCCCTAAACGGGACAAAGATATGAACATCTTCAACTCACTGACCATTCCGACAAATCTCCGGTCGATAAGTCTTTTCCCGTGTATAAGCAAAGTCTTTGAGAAGATATTCATTACAGCTCTGAAAGAATGGGTTGAAGAAAATCAAATTTTACCGGATAACCAATTCGACTTCAGGGCGGATCATGATACCATACATGCAGCGTCCATATTTGTTTTCGACATCCAGCGGAATAAGAATAAGACCCAATGCGCGGTGCCTGATCGATATGGAAAAGACCTCCGACACCGTTCCTCAAGTTGGACATGCTCGATATCACTAAACCATTGCTATGATCTATGATATGATCACAGGTAAAAAATTTGTTGTGAAAATGGCATCTAACTTCTACCACCGTCTTTAACATAAAAAATTCTTTGCAACAGGGGGCAGTTGGCTCGCCGATTTTGAATTGAATTTGAAATTGAATTTCAAAAGAAATGCAATGACTTCAAAGGTTTCGTTTATTGTGCCTGTGTCAATATGCTCAAATCTGATTTCGAGTATATGATCTCCAACAACAAACATTTTCATTGCGACAAGTGCACAGCGCTGAAAGGAAAATCGCTACAACAACAACCTGCAGCTATGTCAAATGCAACAAAATCAGCAGTACATAAAAAACCTCTCACAAAGTCAGTGGTTGTATCCAGAAATCAGCTACATAGAGATACTCAACTCTTTCCCTTCTACCCTCATGACGTCATCTGACAGCGTTTTTTATAACATTTTTTCGTACAGTATCCGTGAATATGTGTGATTTGTTTTGAACAGCTGATTGACTACCCCTCCAAACAAATTCATGCAAAACATGCATTCCTTATCTACATACATATGGGAAGAAATCTATCAGGGGGTTGGCCATACCCCCACTCTCCTTTTTTTCCAAACGCTATCACAAATCCTTTGCAATACGTTCACCACGAAAAGAAGGGGAAGTTCAACGAAAACGAAATGTTCAGTAAGAGCATTCATTTTACATAAATAATTACGACTGGAAGGACTATTGGAAACTATTAATTATCGGTTATTTTTAAATTGAAGTTTAAATTATTATATTATGAAATATATGGAAATAGGTTTGATATATTTTTTATTTATTCTAATTTCATTGGAAATACTGAAACAATCAGAGAGATAAGTGATAAATGTACTTATTGGCGTTGAACCTGAGAAAATCAAATAAAATAGTTAACAAAATTTAAATTCATCCTTAAGTATTGAAATGACCGAAGTATCTCCTTGTGGTCTTCAGATTTAAGAAAACAACTGGTTTGTTTTTTCAAAGTGTTCCTTTATTAAACGTTAATATTGAAATTCAGAAAATTTTTTTGTTTTGAATTCCATGGATTTATGCATTTATTTTAGTTTTTTCGTGATAATGCATTAATGTTTCAAAACATCCTTAAAAGAGACAGTTTTATTTCCAACATTATATATATATTATATATTTTCCTTTGTTTAGGAATTCAAAGGCTATATTCACAAATAACTACGGATGAAATTAAATATGCATGAATCTATATAAGTATATGCAGTTATGTATACAACTTGTTTTTTTAATTTATTTGTACTTCTGCAATCGTGTTTTTTTTATTTGAAGAATTAATTTTGTTATTTATATACAACAATGCAGTGTAAATGTGAATAAATACGGAGTGATAATTATGAAATATCATCTTACACAATTAAATAGTATCCAAATATACAACATATACAATTTTTAAGGTCAATATATTAAGCAAAATTTTTACAACAATATCCAACGTTTTTTTAATATTTGAAAAATGTTCGGCCTCATGAACACAACCAGTGCATTATTCCAGTAGTGGGCAAATTCGACAAAAAATGACACTATCGTGGGCAAATGTCCGCCATTTTCGTGGGCAAATGTCCCAGGATAACGGGAGTTCGTTAAACTCTGTGGAAGTGTGCGTAAAAATTTGGCAGTGTGCGTAAAAATAAGGCAGTATGCGTGAGTTTAACGAAAATATTGGAAAATCTGGAAAAATATTGGAAATGGACGGTGATAGGCGAGACGAAAAAAGCGCGAGAGTTGAGTATCTCTCTGTAGTTGATTTCTGGTTGTATCCAAATTGCACTCTAGAGCTTTGCAGAAACCAGCAACACCTACTCAACCAAAGAGTGTAATGGTGTCAACTATTGAAGAACGAGTGGCGTCAAGTGGAAGTGCAATCAATGCAATGGGTGAATGCCAACAACTTACTAGTGACAGCAGTTCAGTGACCCTACAGCTGCTTTACGAAGAGCTTTTGAATATAAAACAGCTTATTAACTCTGAAATTCTCAACAAGCTGAATCAGCTGGAAGATGAAAATTCCAAATTGCGATCGAGAAAATGAACTGGAGAGACCAACAACAAATGGAGGACGTCATGGAAATCGTTGGTGTATCTGAGGTAAACAACAATAATGCAACTGAGAAAAGATTTTTGGTGCTATGAACGTTATGTTATGTATGTTATGTAAAAAAAATCCACAACAAGGCAACCAGAAATGTTTTGTGTGTGCAGCTTTCATCAAGTGATGCCAAACAGAAGATTATGCGAGGCAAAAATATGGCGAAAAAAAATCTCAATACTTCAGTGTTCGGAGATAACAGTTTAAGAAATATTTATATTAATCACTGTTTTACGAAATATACTAGGGATTTATTTATAGCAGTGAAAAAAAAATAGAAAAACGGTTCAAATATTTATGGTTCAGTAAATCCCGAATTTTGATGAGATAGGTTGATAATGGTAGCGTTATCGTTATAAAATCGTTTGATGATTTAATTGATATTGAAAACCAGCAAAATGAATGACAGTTTCGGTCTTACAAACGATAATGCTACCATTAAAACCATAACTAGTATTTGCGATAGTTTCTTCTATTCAAATTATAAAAGTTTTATTTTCATTATACATCAGAATATTCGATGTCTCGACAAGACTTCGATTTGTTACTCTGTAATATTGAAGCGTTTGTGAATCTGCTTGATTTTATTTTCGTATCTGAGATATGGATATATTATTGTGAGAAAGATGATTCTAAAAGTCTAAACTATAGTTTCCATGCGAACACTAATGATTCGTATTCTGCAGGAGGGGTAGGAGTATTTGTACGTGATTCGTATACAGAGTGCAGTACATATCCTTAGCAACGTTTCTGGAAGAGTTTACCGTATTCTTGAACAACACAAAAGTGGGTAATCCCATCATACTTGGCGACTTCAATGTAGATATCTTGAGTTAAAACACTCTAGTAGATGCCTCCGCATTCTTAATGGCAGAGCATGGTTTGACATCGTTTGTTAATGAAGCTACAAGATTGTGCTCAAAAACCTGTATTGATCATATTTTTTGTCGTTTTAATAAAATGCCTAATAATTTATGTGCAGGTATAAACCTAGACTTCCAAATCACAGATCACTGTTTGACTGGTTTCCTCTTAAGGTGTTTAATTAACAAAAAAGTTCCAACATTCACTCCTAATAAATTAGTTAAAATTAACTACCCTCAACTAAATACCAATCTGTTGGGTGAATACTGGTGTGAAGTTTACCGTACCACAAATGCCTCCCATGCGTATGTATTGTTGTCTAAAATTCTTGAAAAACACAAATTGGTCGAGTATATCTATAGAATTAAAAAAAAATTATTTCTAAAATTAAGCATTAAGAAATTTTAAAAAAAAGTGGGAGGCTGTAAACTGCATACTTAATCGCAATAGTGTAGATCGTAATACACCTATTACGATTAGGAAGGGTGATAGCAATATTGCAGATCTTACTACTGTGGCAAATGAGTTGAGTATTTCTCCTCATGAGAAAAAATGCCTAATTCTTATGAACCCCAAAAGCTCTGCAACCGTTGCTGCACATCCGTTTTTCATAACACTCCTCTAAGGAATAGTTTCGACATGGTTAACCACAGTATTCTTTTGGATAAATTGCAAAGTGCGGGTTTTCGGAGATTTTTTCTAGATTGTTTTAAATCATATTTAAAAAACAGAACCCAAAAACTTAAAATTGGAGATACTTTAAGCAGATCAAAAAAAGTAAATATAAGGGTATCCCAAGGATCTGTCCTTCGTCCCACTCTGTTTTTAATTTATGTAAATTCTATATTTGTTCTTCCCTTTTCTGGTAATATCAAAGCTTTTGCAGATGACTTTGCCTTTGCCTATAGCGCAGCAAACAATCTAAACCTAGTTGCGGATCTTAACCACGATGAACATTTGCTCCGACTCTGGTTTGCTAGACACAAGCCTAGTGCTAAGCAATAAGACGAAGCTAATGTTCTTCAGTTTGAACAAATCCCTGGTGTCTTGTTTAATGAAAAAATGATCTGTGATGAAAACTGCTTCAAAATAGGGATTGTTAAGCAATACAAATATTTAGGTGTAATTATCGACCAGAATCTGAGTTGGTACGACCACATTTCAAGTTTAAAAAATTATCTATTACCATCCATATGCATTTTTTATCGCATTAAGAATTTATGTTCTACGAACACATTAAAGACAATTTATCTGGGGCTTTTTCAATCCAGATTGCAGTATGGAATAAACTCATGGGGTGGTGCCTATCTTAGCAAACTTTTTTTAAATACTCAAAATATTTTTTAAGAGAGCTGGATATTTACAAAGCCATAGCAACCTACGTAGCAACTCTGAACCCGTCGTCTGTATTCCCCCTTTTCGTACTTGAAGCATGCGAAACTTTGATTTGACCACTTCTTGCAAGTTATTTAATAGTCTACCCGTTCAAATACGAACCATTAGATCACTCTCCGAATATTTAAAAAAAGCAAAATCGTGGCTTTTTGGTTATGATCACAATGAAATTAAAATCATATTGCGCTTCATAAGTTTTTTTTTTTTTATTTCCCTTAATGTATTTTACAACTGTCGGTTAAGCATCAAGTAAATGTTATAATTAAATTTAAATTTAAATTGGGGATATGATATAATAATAATTTTTTTTTTGGAAAATTGTTTGTCTGAACTTGGTTTCGAAAAGTATAAAAAGAGTGCAAGGTGTAGGGGGCCATGCTGCCCCCCTGCAACCCCCCTGCTAGACCACATGTAGAATTCGAAGTAGGTGCGAGGTTGAGTGTATTCAATGTTTGTTTATATTAATGATACGCATGAGTTTAAAGGAACTAAATACTGTCAATCTTGCACATACCCCAAATTGCACATGTGACCAAGCAGGGGGATGCATACCTACTTCACTTTTAATGTGTGTGTATGTACATATTACAACCAACAAACATTGATTAAAGTTCACTTGTTTTTCTAAAAAGTACGGTTTTCTAAATTATATTGCCTTCTATCTGAATTCGGCTTTATTTCGCAAGCAATGGTCGGCGTTATTTCACTTTGGCAAAGTGAAATAAGACCGAAAATAGAAATTCGGCGTTATATCGCTTTCATAAAGTGACACCGAAAAATCGTGTGTCCAAGTTTTATATTTTTTTTATTATTGTTCTCCCGTCAGCTCCAATCGAAGAACTCACTACAACTGCCTCGCGTTGATCCCACAACCATTCATGCACTCTAAGATACTCTCCCCGATACGTGATGGAATGGATCTGCATTCGCTCTTGGAATAAACAAATGCATTGCAAAAATGCTGATACAGCTGATGCAGCATTGTGCACAGCTATCCATCACGCCGGATCGAGACAATCCCGAATGCAGTGTTGGGGATCCATGGTGAGGGGGAATTGACGTGGTGAGTTATGGATTTCGGGTGAGGGGGAGTTTATATGTGACTATATACATTTTATAATTTTTGACCATTATCCTAAAATTATCTACTGTTTATGACAAAAAGAGGCATAGGTGAGTTTTAATTCACGCGAGACGTTGGGGGTTTTGTTAACACCGAGCGCCCCTTTTCGCTCGTTGTTGCCGCCTTTAAATATCAATTTGATGTCTCATAATTTTTATCACAGATATGGAACTTGGATAACGACTTGTTACCATAGAATATAAACTTGTAAATAAAAAATTTAATATATAATAATGGCGGCGCTAGAGTCCGGAGTGGACCTGGGCCAAACTTCTCAGCAACCACTCGTGTTGTGCGTGCTATTGTTCTCTCACGAGTGGAGGGGACCTACAGTTTAATGCCGACTCCGAACGGCGAGATTGAGGAGCTATTTCTAGACAGTTATACTCTTTGAGCATTGTCAGTGACTCGAAAGAGGTGGAGCCGTGAAAAAATGTTTGATGTTTTCTTCAAGATTCGAACCGACGACCTCGAGCGTAGGAGTCGACGCACCTACCCACTACGCCACGGCGCTAATACATATAGTACATCTATATAAAACATACATACATTACAGATGAATTTTCACGCTACAGTCAGGAACTTTCAGTTTCATACGATTGGAATTTTGAATAATAAACTTGTTTTAAATGAAAGCCTTGGAATTCAAACAAATCTAAAATTTTTTTAAATTATTTCTTGAGATATTTAGATACTAAATAAAGAAAAAATTAAAAAAAATGCGTAATTACAATAAAATCAAAAAAATAAGATAGAAAGAACAAAAATATGGGAACATTCAATTTCATATGACATAATTGGCTTTTGGTCCGTGTTTGGTTATTCGAACTAATTTGTTTGTCCAGCTACTCACATAAATGTTCGATCGGGTTAGTATCTGGATTGTGAGGTGTTTCCATCACTTTGGGACAGTTGTATAATAACCACGTTCGCACTAGCAAAGACGTATGCATGGGGTGAATGTCCTGGTAAAAATGGAAAGTGTTTTCTGTCCCCAATTTTTGAGCACTTTGAACTAATTTTTTTTTTAAATTGCCAAATGCATTTCTTTATTTATATTTCCATCAATAAATTCCAAATTTTCAACTCATTCATGGCTCATGGAACCCCATACCACCATTGACTGACCACCATGCTTAGTACCCGTTTGAAACTGAATGTTCCTGACTGTATGAAGGGCTAGATCAATGGGTATCTTTCGTCTGAGTCTTCTTTTTCTAAGGGTTTCTGCGTCAGGTAATGTGTTTACGTCCATATTGGAGTGAATTAATATTTTTGATAGGTGTCTTAGACTAATTCTCTTCCCAGCCTAATATTTCCCACTCACTACAATCCACAGACATTTAAGACCAATGTGCACAGGTACCTCCTCTCCCTTTCTCCCTCTATACCTTCGGCCCGTGCTGTGTCTTGATTCCGGACACTTAAGGGTATTCGTAACTCCTTTTGCGCGCGTAAATTATAAAAAAAAATAAATGTTTTGGTCAATTGTGTTGATTTCTAATTCACGGTGAATATCTGCGTTTCGTATATACCATTATGCGCGGGTAACCTTCCTAAGAATTTTATTTTGCGGGGTTATATGTGCTCTGGATTATGTTCAGATTTGTTTTCCTTGCGGTTCCCCAAACTTGGATATCATATGTCAGTGTCATCGGCAAATGTTGCCATCATTGTCGTCCCTCTGATGGGGTGAGGGATGTCTGCTGTAAATAAGAGATAAAGGAGAATCCCCAGGATGCTTCCTTGAGGCACCTGCTTTTACAGCGTGTATTTAGGAACGTTTTTCAACGTATCTTACATAAAAGTACCGTTCTTTGAGGTAACTCTCAAGTTATTACTTGATTAAGATAGTCCTTAGGAATAAACTTGCTGAGTTTGTATATCATCATGTCATGTATGCCAAACAGAATCGAACACGAAACTGCTACACAGAAATCTTTTGGATTGCCACTTATGGCAAAAGTGAGATATATCACTAATATCACTTTTCTTCACTTCTTCAGTTTACTTCTGGGCCGATGCCAAAGCTGATTGGATTTCTGGCTTGCATCTATAGAGGTGCGTGAGGTGCGTAAATGAGGACGGTTTTGACATCCGCTTTCGGAATACAAAATAGCACATTTCCGTAAACGAGTTGGCATTACTTTTAATTTTCGAATGCGGATTGTGTGTATTTGCTATAGATATAGCAATACAAAATAGCCCCCAGGTCTCTTCAGTAAGCCAAGTCCGCTGATTTACCTACGCTCTACCAACAGGTGATCTTGCATGCTCGAACGCAAAGATGCAAGATGGTCCGTTAGTTATGGGCGTACTGCGGGATCCTTTAGTCTGTCAGTATTAAACCTGGGAATTCTTGTATTTAAGCGAAGTCGTTGAACGGATGCAGTACGTAGTCTGATTATAGCTATCATAGGGTGGTGATCTAGAGCCGTCCCATAATCGGCTCCCCGTCTATTTCGGACGTCCAAAATACAACCTCTATAGCGACGACTGATGGCCAAGTTATCAATTTGGTTGGACGATGCTTGCCTGTCGGTCAAACATGGTACCATCTAAATCCTTCGCCATTGTCATTTCGGTCGCCAATGCCGTTATTAAAATTAAGGGGCACCCTGTACTTTGGAACATCTTTTGTCTAGACTTTTTAAAAATTAATTTATCTCTTTCTTTCAATATTTTTTTTTGAACTCATTTTGTATATAAAATGCATTGTAAAATATGAAACGAGTTGAGTTGCAATTATTACCTGAAGTCTAAACCTCGAAATTATTAATAAAGTCGAATTCCTTACTTGTTCATTTTCCACGGGTATTTTTTGCTGTTCTTTTTTTTTTACAGCCGTGTTTTCATATTATATGTTTGAGCCCCTTGTTGGCGTTGCCTACCTTCGCATTTAAGTTCCCCATCTATATCACTATGTCGCCGTTTTGCCCTCCATTGTAAGTGGCACCACTTAGCTGGCTGTAGACATTGCCCTTTTATCCTGATACGATCGCTCCGTCGGGGTGTAACACTATATTATCGTGACGCATCGTACTCCAGAACGAAACCAGGCTGTCAAAATCCTTTCTCCGTGCGGCTGCCAAGAAATCAGACCTCTGCGCGCCTCTTGTAACAGCATAAAACCCACGCCGTGTTCACGATTTGACCCTGGAGACTTTCCGCAATAGAATAAAACGGTATTACGCGTTGGGGATTGGAACTCTCCTGCATCTAACCAACTTATTTCGCTCAATCCCAAGATATCCAGCTTATATTGCATGAATTCTCGCTCTAAATGCTGGCGTTCAGCGGACCTTCACTCTGCGAGTCAAGAAACGTCTTCAAATTTTAGAAATCAATCTTTGTTTGGATACTAGCTGTTTGTGCACGTAGTACAATGGTATAAATTGGCACGTAGTGCAATGGTACAAAAAAAAACGAAATATTGCCTGTGATTTTAGATCTTTAAAAAGCCAACCACAATTACAAAAGCAAAAACGGCCTTTTAATTTCTCTTCAACGATATATATATATAAATTCAAAAACGGTAAAAAACTAAAAGCTTCAAAGTCAGTTATATCAGTTGGGTAGCTAAAGGCTCGCTCTCAATGTCATCATCATCATGGCTGGCTAACAGCTCCTTGTAAATGAGTGCGTTCACTTCACACTCGCTCGAACATGCCGCCCCCCTATGCCATTATCTATGGCATACGAATCCCAAATGGAGGTTGATGATAGTACTAGTGACTTGAACTGATGATGATACTTCTGCTCGTACGATGATGATCTTCAAAACAAATTGTTAAATTGTTTGCAAGATTTTGTGTATATTCTAAAGAGAAAGAATAAGCTAAATAAGTGTGTGTACTTTAAGAAAGATTAAGAGTATTTTCAATAGGTAATTTACATATTTTTGAGACACAACGCTTGTAGTTGCCACTTTTCGTGCGGACTGTCACAACTCGTACCAGTTGATCCGCGCCTGGATGGGTTTCTATAATACGGCCTAAGATCCATTGATTGAGTGGGACTCTGTCATCCTTGATTATAACCAAATCATTAATTTGAAGATTTGGTTCTTGTTGACACCATTTTGGACGAGACTGTAGGTGCGATAATCAATCTGAAGACCATCTTGCCCAAAATTGTTGAAACATTCGTTGGTGTTGTAGATACTGTTTTTGCAAAGGATATTCATGCGTAGCAGGTTGAGGTGGTGCGAGGAGAGAGTCGCCTATTAAAAAATGTCCCGGAGTGAGTACGGTTAGATCACTGGGGTCTGAAGTGAGTGGACACAGTGGACGCGAATTTAAGCAGGATTCGATTCTCACCAGCACTGTTGACAAGTCTTCATAGGTGATCGGAGATCCGATGGTTACACGTCTAAGGTGATGCTTAACCGATTTAACATTCGCTTCCCACAAACCTCCGAAAATTGGTGAATGGGGTGGATTAAAGTGCCACTGGATACCTTTTTCTGCCAATTTTGGGACAATTTCACGATGGACAGATTCTTTGAATTCTTTGGCTTGTATGTATGTATGTGAGATGTGGCTTTCCTGTGTGTGTGTGTGTGCACCTAGACCATAGTTGATCCATTGTGCTGCCACAAGGTTTGATCGTGATCAAACCACTAAGTTGTCTGAGGGAAACCATTTGGAGCCTGTAATAAAGCGAAGTAGATTATTTATGGGAACCGTACTAAGTTCACCCAAGTCATCAAAAAAGTAGGCCCCTAAATATTGACGTCGAATAGACGCCAGGGCCGGACAGGAGCATAGGAGGTGTGGGACACTTTCCACTTCCTCCTCATCAAGGCAGCTTCTACAGAAATCATTAGCCGGGACACCTAGTCTGATAGCATGGTTTCCTATGAGGCAGTGTCCTGTGATGACACCGACGATAGAGCTTATATTCGATCTGTGAAGAGATATTAAATCCTTAGATCTATTGGAATCTAGCCTAGTGGCCTAGGATTATCCTGGAGGTGTAACACGAAGTGCCACTCGCCCATCTGTTATCCATTTCACGAGTTGCCTCTAGTAAGAGCAGCAATTTGCAAGTTGTGAGGGGCATACCCAAGTGACTGTGTTTGGGAAGTAATGGCTGTGAAGTTGCGAGCTTGGCGAGTTCATCTGCTTTGCAGTTGCCTGGAATGTCTCTATGTCCTGGCACCCAGCACAGGCAAATGTAGAACTGGTCGGCCATCTTGTCTAAAGATGAGCGGCAGTCTATTACAGTCTTAGAGTTCGTAGAGACCAATTCCAGGGCTCTGATGGCTACCTGGCTGTCAGTGAAGATGCAAATATCACGAGCGGATATAACATTCAATTTGAGCCAAGACAGCGCTTCACTAATCGCCATAATCTCCGCCTGAAACACACTACAGTAGTCGGATAAGCGAAAGGAGAGACTTATATTTAGTTCATCAGAGAAAACACCACTACCCACCCCCTCCTGGGTTTTAGACCCATCCGTGAAAAAGTGCAGGGAACCTGCAAAAGGTTTAGGATTATCATTCCAGAAGTCTCTATCTGGAATAAGGGTTTTAAAAAGTCTATCAGGGAAGTAAAGGGGTGTGGTATAGTCCAGAATTCTCGTGGGGAAGTTAGAAGAACTTAGTATAGTGGAGTGACCAAATGAATTGTTGGTCCACTGGGAAGAGGCTGTAAGACGGATAGCCGTATTCTTTGCTAGTTGTTTGCCGAAAAAGTCGATTGGGGATAGGTTCATTATCACGTCCAGTGCATCTGAGGTTGTGGTTCTCAGAGCACCTCCTATGCAAATGCAAGCTTGACGTTGAACTTTCCTAATGAGATTGTAGTGTATGGCTTTGTCTAGTATTGACCACCAGACATGCACTCCATACAACAGAATGGGTCTAACGACGGTTGTGTAGATCCAGTGGATCATATGAGGTTGGAGACCCCATTTCTTTCCTAATGCTCTTTTACAAATGTAGAGAGCCAGTCGCCTTGCGGGTACGCTCCATTATGTTCGGCTTCCAGTTTTAGTCTCTTATCTAGGATGAGCCCCAGATATTTAGCAGACTCCGAGAATTTGCAACTGGTGCCGTTAATGGTATGGGGGTCAATCGAGGGGATACTATATTTACGTGTGAAGAGGACAATTTCCGTTTTGGAAGCATTAATGCCCAAACCGTTGACTTTGGTCCACGCCGAAAGTTTTGAGAGAGCATGCTGCAAGAGATCCCTTAGCACTGACGGATATTTTCCCGAGACAGCCACAGCAATGTCATCCGCATAGGCTATCACCTTGCACCCTGCCTTATCTAGCAACAAAAGTAGTTCGTTGACTACGATGTTCCATAGCAGGGGAGATAGAACTCCACCTTGTGGTGCTCCTCTGCTGGCAACTCTGGTTGCTGTGGTAGAACCCAGCTTCGATATGATAACTCTACTGACAAGTAGTTGGTAAATCAGTCTACAGAGTCCTTTGTCCACGCCAAGATTTACCAGTGCACTGATGATAGAGGATGGGTAGACGTTGTTGAAGGCTCCCTCGATGTCCAAGAAGGCTACCATAGTGAATTCCTTATGGTGAAGGGATTTTTCGATGGAGCATACAAGCGAATGTAGGGCAGTATCAACTGATTTGCCTTTAGTGTATGCATGTTGGGAGGCTGACAATCTAGATGGGTCTATATTGCAGCGAAGATGGATATCTATGAGTCTTTCCAACGTTTTGAGTAGGAAGGAAGATAAACTGATAGGTCTGAAATCTTTGGGGTTTACATGAGAGCTGCGACCAGCTTTAGGTAGGAAGACAACCTTCACCTGTCTCCATCCCAAGGGGATATGGGACAAGCTTAGGCAACCTTTGAGGATAGTTTCCAACCATGGAAGAATTAGGTCTAAGTTCAGTTGGAGTTCCGCTGGTATGATACCGTCCGGACCAGGGGATTTATATGGTTTGAAGCTACGAATAGCCCATGCCATTCTGAGCTTAGTGGTGAGCTTCACGAGGCTGCTGATGGGATAACCAGAACCCATGGCTGAAGAGGGTTGGTCATCAGAGCAGTTGGGGAAGTGAGTATCAAGTAGAATCTCAAGTGATTCTTTACTAGACGTAGTCCAAGTGCCGTCCTGCTTCATGTAGTAGCTTGGTATGGCAGGACACGAGGAGAGGATTTTTCTGAGTCCTGAGGTCTCCGAAATATCTTCTATTCTTCCGCAAAACAGCTTCCAGGATTTCCTTTTTGCCGTTTTCATTTTGGATTTGAATAATCTGAGGGAGTCTTTATAGGATTCCCAGTGGAGCTCATCCCCGGAGGACTTAGCTTTATTGAACTTCCTCCTGCTGGCTTTGCGAAGATGTTCAATTTCACTATTCCACCAGTGTGGCTTGGAGTTAAACTTCAGTGTTTTGAGTGGGCAGGCCGTGTCCATTGCTTCATTAAGGGCAATAGTGAACGAGTTGACTAGCCATTCCAGCTCATTGACGTCAGTAGGGGAGGGAGGTGTTCCCGAAAGGGATTTCCCTACGATGCTTTTATAGAGAGACCAGTTGGTTTTCCTATAGTTCCTGACTGGAGGTTGTTCGGGGGGAAGACCGTTAAGGTCGAATTGGAGATATCTATGGTCCGAAAAGGAGTGGATATCAGAAACCCTCCAATTACTAATGTAGTTGGAGAAGTTATTTGAGACAAGGGTAATATCAAGTACTTCCTGTCTATTTTTGGTAACAAAGGTGGGTACATTTCCTGTATTACATATAACTAGATTCTTATTTAGAATAAAGTCTAACAGAGACTCACCTCTTTCATTGTTGTTGGAGCTACCCCATAATTGATTGTGTGCATTGGCATCACAACCAATAACGAGGAAAGCGTTGCTGGATTCCGCCATAGCGACCGTCCTAGTGAGTGTTGTGGGTGGGATGGGTCCGTCGTATGCAAGGTAAGCTGAGGTCATCCAGCACGTGCTCTGACTCAGCTCCAGGCTTACCACCGTGTTATCAGGGTCGCTAAGGTTGGAAATGAGGAATGAGTTAATAGAGCTTTTAACCATAATGCAAGATCTAGGTTTACCTGCATTTTTGGTGTAAAGCAGCTTGTAGTCCACTGTCCTGAGTCCCAGCACCAGACCTTTCGCGGTCCAGGGCTCCTGGATCAGGACAATGTCCTCCCCATTCTTGGCTAAACGAATGAGGAGGTTGGCGGAGGCCGCCTTGGAGTGGTGAAGGTTAATCTGAATCACCCGCAGCATTGCGACTGATTGCAGATGCCTCCACCACAGTGTCATTGGCCTCGTCCGAGTCGGAAGACATGAAGTCATCCTTCTCCTGGGGTGGACGGTATAAGTTAGCGGTGAAGAACCGCTCAAACTCTGAGTCCGACGAAAGTGTATCGTCGTCTATGCCCAGAGTATTGAGCGTAGTCGTGAGGACTTCTTCTGATGCGTCCGGTGGTTCGTTGTCAGTGGGGGTAGCACTTGTTTCGTTTGGACAAGTGTCTACCGTTGAGGGGGAGATCTCCATGTTGGGGGCAGATGACGTGCCAGGTGCAACTGTTACAGTCGGGGGGATATCTGCCTTAGGGGCAGACACCCTTTCCGAGTCCTTTTTGTATACCCTAATAGGGACCTTGCCGAAACCAAAGTAGATCTTGTACTCGTCTGCAGCAAGTTGAGCCAAGGAGTCCTCGTTGATGATGATTACCACCGAACGGGTGTCCCCCTTGGGCTCCTCCAGCCTGCCTACTTCCCACTCCCTAGTATTTAGTTTCGGGTTGCATAGTCTTATAAGGTCCATTATGGACATAGAGTCCGAGGGCTTGGCCGGAAGGCGGATGCGAGCCCTGGGCCTGCTGGGTATCTTGTCCAATGACAAGACCTCCAGGCGAGCCCCTGGCCACACCTCGCCCGCCATCCCTATGGCTTCGATGAGGAGGTCAATCGACCTTTGGTCCGCACAGGCAAGCAGTTTCACGTGCCCCTGGAACCATCCCCCGTCTTCACAGATTGGAGCAGGTCCTGGTCGCTCCCTTAGGATAGAGAGGAGGGCAGGGGCCAACTCTGCCTCTACCTTCCTCCACTTGTCCGCCGAGATGCTCCCATCCGGATCTGCCTTATCAACCACGCCAACGAGGGTATGGCTCTTCAGGACATCGCTGTACTGCTTGTCTTGTCTGGCAGTATCGGTGTTGTTCTTGGTTCTTTTGGGGGCCGGGGCCTGCACCGTTTGCTCCTCCATCGACCTATCGCGTTTGACCGCATGAGGTACGGAGGTTCTCTTGGCGCAGGAGAGTCTATTAATGGCCCAATCATATGACTCTTTTTGCTTGCTGTTCCAGCTGTCTTTAGGGACTGGCGCCAGCTTGTCGAGGATACGAGTGGCTGCGCAGGTTGCTGGCTTTGGATCCTTTAACAGGCGCGGTTTTCCTAATACGGTCCGTTAGGGTCCTTGCTGGCCTAGCAGCAGCACGCGCTTGTTTGCTCGTGCAGGGTTTATCCCGTGCTTGAGCTACAGGCGAGCCGCCCGGCAGAGGTTTGTCAGAGTCCGTGTTGGACAAGTGGGGGGAAGTTATCCTCACCGATCCAGATGAAGGGCTGGGGTTCGGGAGGGGTGGGGTAGGTTTGCTAGCCTGTTCCCCCACCGGTTCACGACTTGAACCTTCTTCCTCTCTTGGTTTTTATTAGTATTGTTTTGTGTGTTATTTGAGTTTTTGTTATTTGTAGACATTAAATTTGGTTCCCACGAGTATCGGAGGAAGGGTGGTCCGCCTACGCAGGGCTCCGTGTACGTAAGTAAGGCTAGCTAATCCAGAGGTCGCCAGGTATCTGGATGCTCCGTACGCGACTGAGCTATTTGTCTGGGCCCTCAGCCTGGTTGATCATCAGCACGGGTCGCATGACACTTTGATCCAGCCCAGGGGAGTAGGGTAGAGGGGAGGAGAAGAGGAAGGGTTAAGGTGGGATAGAGCTTGATTACATCTTGGTTTTCAGATTTCAACCAGGACCTTTGCGACATGGGTGACCCTGATGGATATGCTTTGCCGCATGTCCGTCGCCATAGCTCACTGGTATCATTAATCCTACTTAAGCCCCAGAACCGCTGCAAGGTGTGTAATCACTCTAGGGATTCTTTGGCTTTATTTTTGAGAACTGTGTTTGCTCCAATAAAATTGGTGCCACAGTCGCTGTATATATCGTGGCATAATCCTCGCATTCCAATGAAACGGTAAAGTGTATTTAAAAACTGATCAGTTGTTATCCCCGTAACAGCCTCCAAGTGGATTGCCTTGGTGGCAAGATAAATGAAAATTGCGATATATCCTTTATAGGTAGTATTTCCTCTATATCTTGACGGTCTCAACTCTATTGCTCCCGTATAATCGACCCCCGTTGCAAGGAATGGTCTGAACGAGGGATTAACTCTAGCATCAGGTAAGCTGCCCATCAATTGTTTTGTTATTTGCGGCCTCTCTCTGAAACAAGTAACGCACGATCTAATTCGGTCTTGAATTTTCCTCCTAGCGCTGAGAATCCAGAATTTCTTTCGAAGGAAGCTTGCAGTGAGTCGAGGTCCACCATGAAGAGTAATGCAAAGACCATAATCAATAAGTAAATTGGCAAAATGATGATTTTTCGGAAGAATTATTGGATGTTTTTCGTTATACGGCAATGCAGATCGTTGTAAACGTCCTCCGACTCGAAGTATTTTTTCGTTGTCAAGAAACGGTTGCCAACCGACTTTGTTGCCCAACCGCTCCAGTTCTTAATAACGAGCGTGTATCAGAAACGAAACATTCCGATTGCACCAAAAAAACCAGCGTTGTAAGTCCAAGGTCCAGCTCCTCTACTGTAAGATTTCCACAGTGCCGTATGTGCACATCAGTATGTTTTTTCTTGCCACGGCAATTATTTAAGAATCGCAGTAGCCATGCCACGATACGTCGCAACTGTGAAAACGACGAGTAGGCGTGAAATATCGGATTTTCTGTTGACGACTCAAGAAGCGTGTTGACGATTTGCTCTGTCTTTAAGAATGTCCAGTTAGATTTCGGCCAGTTTTCCTGCGGTCCACTTAACCAATTTGGTCCATGCCAATATAACGTCGCATTGATAAGCTGTGTTGGGGATACGCCTCGAGAAGATAAGTTCGACGGATTTTCATTTGTTGCAACATGGTTCCATTGATTTACATTGAATGCTGTGTGGATTATTCCAATTCTATTTGCGATGAATATTGGCCATCTGCTAACATCCCCTCGAATCCACGACAGGACTATGGTGGAATCAGTCCAATAGAACGTTTGGAATAAGTCTGATGACAACTTTATATGTTTGGTAACCCATTGACCAAGTTTTATTCCCAAAACTGCTGCACACAATTCAATCCGAGGAATACTGATTGGTGGTTTTGGAGTAACCTTACTTTTGGCTGCGATTATCTTTGTGTGAAAATTATTATGGTTATCTTGTATACGTAGATAAGCGATTGCTGCATATGCATGAGATGATCCATCGCACAAAACATGAATTTGGACTTCTTTCATTGTTTTTGAAGAAGTATGGAGCCAACGTGGAATTCGAATCTGATTTATGGATGGTAATTTGCTGACAATCTGCTTCCATTCCTCTAACAGTTCACCTGAAAGTGGCTCGTCCCAGCTGATGTTTAAGGCCCAAAGTCGTTTAAGGAATATTTTTGCGGTCACGATAATAGGATTAATGAGTCCTAAGGGATCGAATAATTTGGCTATTGTGGATAGTATATTCCTTTTCGTTAAAGGTTCATGCTGAAGATCGAACTTGATTTTGTATCCAAACTGGTCACATTTGGGCTGTCAGCTCATTCCTAAAGTCTTGATCATATCATTGCTGTTGAGTTCCAGTACAGTAGCTTCGCTTTGTTGTTCAATTGGGATGGAAGTTAAAAGCTCGGGTACATTCGATGACCATTTATGTAATTCAAAAGCTCCTGCTCGAAGGGCGCATACTGTCTAATCTCGAATTCGAAGAGCATTTTCGATTGTTTCTCCTCCTGTGAAAACGTCATCGACATACATTTCTTCTCTAAGTACCGGATATGCCAGAGGAAAACGTTCCCTTTCATCTTCTGCTAGCTGATGTATGACACGGATTGCAGTAAATGGTGCTGAAGCGGTTCCAAAGGTGACAGTGGTTAACCGATACTCTTGAATTTGGTTATTTCCATCGCGCCAAAGTATCCGCTGATACTGCGAGTCCTCTTCGTGCATATCAATACATCGATACATTTTTTGTATGTCTGCTGTGATGACGAATTCATGTAAACGCCAGTTAAGTAAAACTGCTGCTAGATCATTTTGAAGAGGTCGCCCCTTGCATAAAAGGTCGTTGAGTGAGGCTCCGCTGGACGTTGTGGCGGAAGTATCGAAAACTATACGGCACTTGGTTGTGAGACACAACACGTGTATGTTGGTATGTTGTTTGAGTTGAGCTGGCGGTGTTGATTTTCAGTTGTTTCCGCAGTTACAATCTGTTTGAGGTCAAAGTATTCTTGTATGGATATGTGATATGATATTCTTCCTGCAAGTGTGGGTTCTTCTCCAATTTCCTCTCTGTTGAGTAAAATCGATTCAACGCCATTTGCTTCGACTTACCTAGAATTAAGTCACTATTGAACAACGTTCGGAGAGGTAAGCGAACCAAATATTTCCCAGTTTCTTGTCGCTTGAACGTTTGTATGAAAAACTCTTCACACCATTTCTCTTCGGGAGTGTACTGTTCATCCGGTATGCTTTTGAGAGTCTAAAATTGTTTCACTAAAAAATCCAATTGCTCGAGCGACACATGCGAACAAGGTAAGACAGTGCTGGAGGGCTTGAAAAAGCATCCACGGTTTCGCCTGAGACTATCCACCCAAATTTAGTTTGCTGGGCTATGGGTTCATTTGGTTGTCCCTTACGTAGACCATTCATCAACACCTTCGCTAAAATGTCTGCTCCGAGAAGTAAGTCGATGCGTGCTGAACGACAAAACTCTGGATCTGCTAATTCTAAGTCGACCAGATGTGGCCAATTCTGAATTTCAATATGCGTTGCTGGTAGATTTTCCGTAACGCTTTTCACGATTGTAGCAAACACTGAAAAGCTGCATCGATCATCTATGCGGGATTGAATCATAATTTTGACAACGGATTTCCCCGAAGTGCGTTGGCCATTTGGCAGTTGAATAGATGAAACGATAGGAAGGCGTTCGAGATGAAGAGATTGAGCTGCTCGTTCGCTGATGAGGGCACCAGTTGAACCCTGATCAATTAAAGCACGGAGAAGAAAGGATTGGCCATCTGTAGAAATGACTTTGAGAATGGCTGTTGGGGGTAAGACATTTGATTTAGATGGAGAGTTGTAATTTTGTGCAGCTTGTGGTGATTGAACGATGTGATTAATATTATTGCTTTGATTGTTGCTTGGGGTGTGGGTGGTTGATGCTGGTGTTTGAGATGGGAAGTGCAATAAAGTGTGATGTCGCTTACCACATTGTTGGCAATTTCTGGTACTGAAACAGGATGACGTCAGATGATTCGTGGATAAACAATTAACACAAAGCTTTTCTTGTTCAACTAATAGCTTGCGCTCAAAGCAATCCATTGAAAGAAACTTCGGACAACGGCGTATGATGTGTGAAGCCTTGCAGGCTAAGCAGTTCATTGGATTTTTCGGCTGAGTTGTTGATAGATAATGGATTTTGGTTTCACGACGAGGGTATAACCGTGTGTTGCCCGAGTTGTTTGATTTAAAATTATTTTTCAAGGATGTTGAGGAATGATCTTGTTTTGAAATAAAAGAATTTTGTTGAAACTCTATAGATTCTAAGATACGGTATCTTTGGTCCAGAAAATTTGCAAACTGCGTAAAGGTAGGTATTTCAACGAACTTACCAAGCTCTTGTTCCCACAGATGACGAGTTTCTCGAGACAATTTGACAACTAAAAAGTGCACAATGATTTCGTCGGCTTGGTCTACTTCAATCTTCAAATTTCGTAGGGCACTAATACATGAAGGAGAAGTATCTAACAAATGCTTAATTCCTGGCGCGCTTTCTCTTTGTAGACTTGGCTGAGATGATAAAAAGATTCATATAATGGGTGAATAGAACGCGCTTGTTGTTAAACCTCTTTACTAACATCTCCCAGGCCGTTCCGTAGTTGGCCGAGGTCAATGGAATGTCACGAATATTACTGTCAAAATTGTCCGGCAAACTCTGCCTTAAAAAATGTAATTTCTCTATTGGAGCAAGTGAAGTGTTTGTGTGCACTAGACGAACAATTGCATCATGAAACGCTGGCCAGTCAATGTATTTGCCAGTAAAGGCTGGTGGTGGAATTCTTGGAAGTCGAACAGTGCTTGATGTGTTTGTTCGTCTATACTCCACACTCGCTCGAACACTAGCCGATAGCCAAAGATCGTTAACGGGTCATCGTTCCTTATCCAAGGCGTAGAGTCGGTTTCGTTAGCTTCAAAAGTTTCGGTAACGTAGAGTGCTGACCTGGGCTACTTAGTTTGGATCCACTAGACCGGTCGCACTTGTAATTTTAGCCTAATATATAAATGCGAAATCTCGCCACGAAACTCTTTTTGTGCTGACAGTTTACCTCTCCCGCTTCCACAAAAGAACTCAATGGACTCTCACGAAGAAAATTACATAAATAACAAAACATTAAAAAGAATAGACATGATATATAAAGAGATCAATTAACTCAAAAAAATGTAAACAATGATATGATTTTTAATGAAATTCAGGAACTAAAAAGTAGTAATAACAAAATGAAACAAAATGGTGAGAAGCTAGGCCCAGGTCCACCTCGGACTGTAGCGCCGCCATTATTATTATTATATTAACAAAATGAAAACGTTCAATTAAAATCTAGCGTAAATACTCTTCAACAACGCATAAATGCTTTAGAGCCATCACAATTTTAATGTCCCAAATGTTGATGATGCTACTGCAGTGTAAGCAGCACTTACTATATTGCGCGATGGTGTTGGGAATGATATCGACGAAAGTGACATGGACTCTCTTCGCTTGCGTAAAATTAAAACAAAAAAGAGTAACACGCCCACCTACATCATAACCCTAAACCTAAGCAGACACTAAGGAGAAAATCATGGATCTTAAGAGAAAGAAAGTATAGGGACTCAACGAAACTTCTGGATGGAAATTGTAATGGATCAAAAATATATATATATATGATAGTCTCACACCTCATATGAGGTCATTGTTCTTTAAATAAAAAAAAAAGGTAAAACAAGTTTAAGTATATGTGGAACAGCATAAATTTCTTGCGTAAGAATGAAGGTGAAGAAGCATTTAAAGTGAGGTGCCTTGATGACCACAATAGTATTTAATATAAATATATAAACTATGCATAAAAGTACGAGTATCTCATCAAACGTTTTAGGATAACGAGCAACCCCAAATGCGAATAAAACTACTTTACTCCTTGGAGTATCCAACAGTAATGATTCTTAAATCTAATGGAAGCCTACAACTAAACAAAGAATGGTTAGCACAATATGATCTTTACGAAGAAAAGTTTCGTAAGCAAGTTTTGTCTTGAGATGATTAGTAAAAAAAGAATAGTAACAGGAGATGACGTTGCGCAATGTTGTTATGATGTGGATGTTCGGTATATGATGATGATGATGTTGATATCTAGCACGTGGGTGTTCGGTGTCGATGATGATGTCGATACATAGCATGCTGGTGTTCGGTGCATAGCGATGATGTTGATACATAACAAACGCAAGAAATTATGGCGCTCCTCCTAGATCTACCTTACTTTTTCAACAAAATATTTGCAGTATGAGAAGACATTTTGATATATTTGTAATGTTTAAACGCTTGTGATATTAATGCAGATTATATTATACTTATAGAAATTTGTTTGTTCGGCTATAAATTATCCAACTATAGTATTCCAGGTTATGATAATAATAGCGGCACTACAGTCCGAGGTGAACCTGGGCCAATCTTCTCAGCAATCACTCGTGTTGTGCGTGCTATTGCTCTCTCACGAGTGGAGGAGACCTACAGTTTAATGCCGACTCCGAACGGCGAGATTGAGAAGTTTTTTTCTAGGTTTTCCAGGTTACAAATCTTATTATAATTGCAATAAATCTTATAGCTCAGGTAGTGCCGTAGTATTTATCAATGTAAAACAAGATTTGTGTTGCAAGGTTAAAAAATAAAACATGAAAAGTGCGGACATCTTAGAAAGTAATTGTTGTATATATGGTAAAAAGTATACGATTTTGTGTGTATACCACTTGAATAATAATAACGCGAATATTAACCCTTTCTTACAGGACTTAAACAACCTGTTTAAAGATATTAAGACTAAAAACCTTATTGTAATAGGTGATATAAACATTGACATTTAAAAAAAACAATTATGAATAGTTATGGTTAGGTTAGGTTAGGTTAGGGGGCTACTAGTGGATTCACCAGCACACTTAGACCATGTTGGTCCATTATGATACCCGCAGTCAAACTACTACCACTAATCTACCGCTCCAGTGATAGTGCTGCTAATTTGATTCCAACAGAAAATGGTGATTGGACCAGATTTAAAAAACCGGGTAAAAGCGTATTAACCTTGCTTTCACTGAGATTCGAACCTGGGACCTCTCTAACTAAGGACAGGCACTTAACCAACTGCGCCATCCAGTCGTCTCATAATGACTGATACAATTATCTCGCCTTAATGTCGTCTTTTGGCGTAGAGCCACTTATTATGAAACCAACTAGAATTACTGACAAGTCACAAACATGCATAGACCACATTTTTATTAGAGTAGAATCAAAATTTCCTCAAAATTTGACAAGCGAAAGAATTAACTTTAAAATCTCGCACCATTGTATGACAAACCTAAATATGGAAACCAACCAATTGTGCAAAAACAATAAATACATATGTACCTTTCAAGACCAAAAGCAAAACTGATTTTTGTAAGTTATTGAATTAGAATATTTGAAGCATGAATTCTGAAAATATATAAAGAAAGAAGACCGTCAGTTGCTTATTATTTATTTGTTAAAATACTAACGGACCATATTCAGAAATCTTCTTTTCCTATAACCACAAACAATAAAGATCTAAGCGTCTCTGACCATGCATCTGCAAAAAAATACTTAGAAATAAAAATAAAAAAAACTCGTTGAGAAAAAAAATGCAAACGCTACCCTTGTAATCACAGTCTGAGGGTGAGGGATTACTATCTTAAGTTAACTACTTACTATCTTATTATCTTAAAGAGGTATAAAGGGAAGTCAAATTTAGTTGCGATATTTATTACTCAACCAAGTTTGAGAATTGTAGTGGGAATATTAAAGAGGAATGGAGTATTGTTAATAGCATTCTTAACAGATCGGACAAAAAAAATTATATGAAGCAACTCGAAGTTGATGGTAATACAAGAACAAACCCATTGGAGATAGCAAATCAATTTAATATTTTTTTTTACTAGTATAGCTTCAAATATGAAACCCAGTCTTAGGGACTACAGTTGTAATTGTAATATGTTTCCTGACATTGTTAAAGATACTCCTTCATGTAACACTTTTGTCTTGGCGCTTGATAACAAAAATTCGTGTACTTCTGATGGTATCACCAATAGTATGTTGATACGTATTTCTTTTTATATGATAGATGTGTTATGCCATATATATAACTTAAATGTTCATTGTGGTGTACTTCCCTCATTATTAAAAACTGCGGAGATGATTCCCCTGCTCAAAAAGAACCCCGGACGTTGATGACACAATACAGACCTATCTCCTTACTTCCGACTCTTTCTAAATTGTTGGAGAAGATAATGAAAGTTCGCATTGTATCTTTTTTAAACAAGTACAAATATCTTGGAAATGAAACAGTTTGGGTTTGCGCTGAAGTATATGATAGTTTCAGTAAAAATAACTCTAACTTAGTACTGTTTTTAGATATGACCAATTCTTTCGACATGGTCAATCATAATATTCTTCTAGAAAAATTGCATAGAGCCGGTTTAAGAGGAGTAATTTACAAGTGATTGTCTTGGTATTTGTCAAATAGATATCAACGCGTCAAGTTAAATGGTGACTTCATTAGCAGCCCGGTAAAACTTAAGATTGGTGTACCACAGGGGTCGGTGTTGGGTCCATTGTTTTTTTTATAAATATTAACTCACTGTTTCATCAAAAATTTTGTAGCAACAGCCTTTGCTGATGATATAGCACTGACATATGACAATAAAAATATTTTTGACTCTGTAGTTCAGTTAAACATATGAACCTAAATATTCTTCGTCAATTGTTTTCTAATCATGAACTTCTCGAAAGCAATAAAATAAGGCAAATGTTATATAATCTAAAAGGGATTTGTTCACTTGTTCACCACTTTTCATTCTAGTGCATGTCCCAAGTGCTCGATTTCTGTCCATACTTGTAGTAAAGTTAACTACCAGGATAACATATCATGTGATTAAAATTGTTTCAAAATAGAAGGGGCTGAGAACTTTAAATATATAGGCATTCTTATAGATAATAAGATGGCATGGAAGGCACATGTGGAAAGCTTTAAAAATATATGTTATCTGTCATTCGAAAAATGTACTGCTCCCAAAAAATATTGTTGATGTCTTATTATGGTCTTGCGCATTTCAAAATTGCAATATGGTATAGCAAGTTGGGAAGAGACCTACAGCACCCCACTTGATATATTGTATAAATCCAAAAAGCATATAGTCAGAATTATTTGCAAACGTAATAGATTTTCTCACAGTTGGCCACTTTTTCTGACATTGCCTATGCTTCCTTTAAATCACCTCTATACCTTTAAGGTTATGAAAATATTCTACTTGAGAAGCAGATACAGTCAAACGTTAAGATGTTTAGGTATATACAGCCTTAGAATAAACAATATGTCCAGTATCCCATTCTCCAAAAAAAACCTGCTTGAAATTGTATACAACGACAGCACCTAGGCTTTTTAATAAAATACCAATACAAATGAGCTAAAACATTTTTTTCGGTTTGAATAATTCATCTATCAAAGTTCTTCTAAGTACAAAATTATAATTTATAGTGCAAGCCTTTTTTTATTCAGTTCAATTTCAATTTTTATATTATTTTGTTTTGTTATATTGTAAGCATTCTCGTTTTTTTGTTATATTGTAAACAGTCTTACTTTGTTTTGTTATATTGTAAACATTCTTATTTGCCAAACCCAAAAATTCGACTAGAGTCATTTTGGACTATAGAATGATGCCAATTCATTTCTCAATTTTAATTGTTTCTTGTTATTGTATTTGAAATTAAATTAGATAGTTGTAATATAGAAATGAATAATAATAAAAAATAAGGGTTTATGCAATTAGTTACCGGGGACCACCACGAGGAGGTAACGCAATATAAAAATAAACTTCGCAATGCGAAAAACAACCTCACAGAATTATTGGAGCAAATAATCATTCGTTTATTGAGAGGCAAAGAGTAAACATCTGTCATAAGCGATAATTACTACTTACAGATCTTTCTGAGCTGCTATCGGAATTAAGATTTAATTCTGTTTATTACACGTTTGCATGTTTCTTGTAATATCGGTCGAAAGATAAAAAATATCTCTTTTGACATAAGGCAGTTGGTAATTTACAATACCGCTATTGGGAAAACGCATCGAGAAATCGCGGAATTGCCTTATTGCACTGTCGGCAATATTATTCGACGATTAAAAAATGAAGATCGAATAGAATCCAAGCCTAATCCTGGCCGCCCAATGATTTGAAATGAACACCAAGAAAAGAAAAAAAACCTAACTCGAGTGAAATCAGAAATAAAAGTTAAATTAATTTGTTTGTATAGTTATTTATTATATGTTACTACCTTAAATAAAAATATATATATAATTTTTTTTTATTTGGCTTTATTTCATGACAATTTTAATATAATGCATTTTTAACAAATGTTTAACAAAAAATATACAATAAAAAATAAATATAATAAATAAATACAAGTTAAATATAATACAAAAATTTTTGCCATGGAAATAGCTGAATACAATCTTTTGCCATATGGCAAGTGGCGAAAGTATTTATCAATTGTACAATGACTATAAACACATTGGATTACAAAGATAATATTGATGGGGAATAATAATTAATAAAAGGAAAAGTATATTCGTTTAATTTAAAACAATGGAACAAGAAGTGTATCTATTGCATCATGGTCAAAAGAGAAAAGCCAAGATTTTATATTACTTATAAATACTGTTTTCTTTCTCTCACACCTACAGGTTTCTGATAACATATTAAATAATCGTGGAGCTGTCACATAATAAAACCGAGAAAAGTGTGTTTTATAAATAGTTGGAGTGTTTGCAAGGTTCCTCGAATTAATACGTAAATTATAATTGACGTGAAATCTTACATCACAGAATATCGATTTTTCAAAAAATATTTTTAATACCTTATATAAAAATACAAATGTCTCAATGGAAGAATTTCTAGAGATTTGAACAATGGAAAGCTTGGAGTTCTGCGATTACCTTTAGTCATAATTCTGATTACGTGCTTTTGTTTAGTTAGCATAATATATATAATGGCGGCGCTACAGTCCGAGGTGGACCTGGGCCTAGCTTCTAAGCAACCACTCGTGTTGTGCGTGCTATTGTTCTCTCTCGAGCGGAGGGGACCTACAGTTTAATGCCGACTCCGAACGGCGAGATTGAGGAGCTATTTCTAGACAGTTATACTCTTTGAGCATTGTCAGTGACTCGAAATAGGTGGAGCCGTGAAAAAATGTTTGATGTTTTCTTCGAGATTCGAACCGACGACCACGAGCGTAGGAGCCGACGCACCTACCCACTACGCCACGGCGCCCACAATATCATAAATAGATATGGTATTAGTTTGCCTTGCTCTTTCTGAAGTAGGACTGGCGTGATTCCATCCACACCTGGGGATTTGAAGGGCTGAAACGACTTAATTGCCCATTCCAGTCGCCCTTTGGAGAAGATCTGCCTTGCAACTCTTGAGTCTTCATCCCTTGGTATTGGCAGACTGTTTTCACACCTTTCTGTGTGTTGACGACTGCCCGGAAAATGAGTTTCCAAAAGAAGTCTTGCCCTCTGTTCTTCACTTTCGGTGTATCTGCCGTCCGGTTTTCTTAGAGACATCTGTATCTCCCCTGCCGCAGCAGGGGTACGAGTGATTGTCTCGCAGAATTTCCTAAAGCTTTCTCTTTTTGCGCTTCTTATTTCTTTGTTATAGGTGGTGAGTGCCTGTTTGTAGCTTTGCCAGTCTCCTGTACGCTTGGCTCATTGCTCCATCATGACATTCTCCTCCCCTTAAAATCCCCGCTTATTTGGCAGCTATCTTCGAATGATGTTGTGATAGCTTTTGTTGTGCTCTCTACAACATGTTCTAGCCCTAGAAGGTGAGATGGAGCTCTTCTGATGTCAAGGTGCTCCAGATTACTTCCTAGAAGCGATTCAAAGAGATCCCAGTCAGTTTTCCTCGGATTCGGTCCAGATCGAACCGTATAATTCTATGGTCCGACATAGATGCTTCGCTGGACACTTTTCAGTCCCTAACAAGTCCGCTAAGCCTATGGCTACCTATGGTAATATCTAGTACCTCCTGTCTGGCTCTCGTGACAAACGTGGGGACATTCCCAATATTAGAGATGGAGAGTTAAGAACTTAAGATAAATTGCAATAAGTACTCAACTCTGTCATTTGTGTTGGTGCTCCCCCAGATGGTATTGCGGGCGTTGGCATCACATCCAATGAGGAGCGGCATTTGCTGCTTGTTGCAGTACTCGACCAGTTTTTGTACTGCTGCTGGTACTGCCGGCCTATCCCCAGCATAGTACCCCGATGGCAGGACCACGGTTCGCTGCCCACCTTCTGCAATGGTCAGTGTTACCCTAATGGGCACCAGGTCTCTTGTAGCGTATTCTGCAAGAACAACATAATTAATATTTTAATTAATAAGAATGCAATTTCTTGGGTTGGGCACCCGAGTGTCCCAAATTACCTCTGCATTCTTGCACGTCAGTCCCTTGACTGTACCTTTCAGGATATAAGGCTCCTGGATAAGTACGCAGCCCAGATCTTCCATTGTGAACATCCTTGCTATTACAGCAGATGCCGCTATAGCATGATTGATGTTCACCTGAGCCGCCTTAAGTTTATAGGAGGGGAGCATTGAGCTTATTGCTCGTTGGGGGCTAATGCCCCGCTCTCCTCCTGGAGGAGTATACTCTCCTCTGTCTCCACTACCGCCGTATCATGTTTTCCATCAGAGAACGAGTCTTCCGACAGAGACATGTATTCCTCTCCTCCCTCAGTCACTTGCTCAGCATGAGGAGCGAGTGTTACAACCTGCTAAGGATCTGATTTCTCCTCTGCAAGTTCTGTCCTCTCCGAAGTTGAGTTTGGAGTGGTCAACTGACTCATCTCCTCCTCCGACCTTTTGAGTCCCAGACACTGCAACTCGAACGCGAACCTGTAACTCAGGGAATTGTTCTGACGTCTTATAACGTTAAAGGACTGTTCGTCTACTCCGAGGCCCAGTACCTGCCCGGTTCTGTCGTTTCGACCATACAGCACCTTCCACTGTTTTACATTTATTCCCTCGTTTTGCGCTTCGAGGAAACCTAGTGTTGTTTTGTGCTCTTGTCCAGCGCTTTTGGGGAAATAAATGGTAATGGAATGGATACGTGTTATTTCCTTCCCACATTTTGTGGTCAGGCCCACTCCCATCCAATTACCAAGCCATTCCGCCGTCTGCGGAGTTTCGCGGTCAACTAGTAGCATCCCATGCCTGAAATGAATGCCCTGAAATTTGAGCTTGTGCTCCCATCCCAAGGCCATTTCAGATACAAGGGCATCTTCTAGGGCTTTCCGGTCTTCTGTGGACAGCTGCGCCTATTCCTCGTCGCCTTGGTCGAAGAGCATTGGGGGTCACAGAGTCTTGAGCCTCCACTTCCCCTTTTCTCCCACCACCTCAGTTGGAGGTCGGGAAGTTTGAGCTTGGCTCCCGCTTGCCCTTTTGGCAGTCCTTGTGCTCACGCTGGCTTGCACCGACTGGCTTTGCGCTTCTTTCGACTTTGACCCCATGCTCTTGCATTAGCATTAACTGCATTAGCTACGATAACCCCCCGCAGCCTATTCTATTTTGATCCCACGAGAAGAGGAAAAGGATACCAATGGGTTGCACCATTGGCAGGCAGTGTCGCTCCTTCAGCAGGCTTGCGCGTCGGCTTAAGCTCCCACACCACGACAAGGTGTCTATCCGCGGGAGATCCGTACCGTGTATGGAATTTATCGAAAAAGGTGTAGATATCGGCACAATTTTGTTTAACTCCTTGAGAGGTTTGATGCAATTTTTTGATGTGCTTGTGTTTTAACAGTTTAATACATTTTTCTCCTACTGTTCTTTCGATCCAGGGAAGTTGGGACTTTTTCCTTAAGAAATTTAGCTCTTCGAAGTCTTCTGCTTCGTTCTGCTCATATTTTAATTGTGGTCTGCTTTCATATCGTTTGTTATTAATTCTTCGTATTTCTGGTTCAGTTCGCTTTGAATCTGCCTATCGTTTTTTATAAAATTCTCCATTTTGGAAATTGCGGCTATTACGATTGATAGGCCGGTTCTCTTGTCGGTTTCGGTATGTTCCTTGTGAAGATATCTTCCGCCAATTAGAATTTTGTCTGAGACGGGATGTTGAGGTAGCGACATTGGTTCAAAATGAGTGTGGATATTTTCATAAATGTTGCTTCCATACTCCATTTCTGTTTCCCGATAATATATGGATTCTCGTTATGTCCGTAACCCTGTGTTCTGCTATGATCTGCACTATTGCGGTATTCTTTTTGTTTTTCTTCTATTTTTTGTGCAAAACTGGTTGCGAATGCATAGCGTTCATTATTGGACTCTACTTTTTAAGCCAGTGCCAATGCGCTTGGTAAAACGTTTGGTCGTGATGCAAAACGGATATCATTGAGAGGTCTTTTCATACCCGATAGAAATGTGCATCTGCCCTATACTTTTCGCAAAATGCATCTCCTATTATGCCTTTGTAAGACATAATTCTCTTATTAGTCAGCAATGTTAACTTTTTTTCCACTTCGTCGAAAAATTGTATAACTGACAGGTTACCCTGTCTTAGGGTTGAAAGTTCCTGCTCGATTAGATATATGGGTCGCATATGAAAAATCCAATCTGGCGATGATTACATCAAAATTTAACACCGTGTTAAATGATGCTAAGATCGAATCAGCTGAACCCTTTGTTTTATTGCGAATGATTCCGACAGCTTGAAAAAGCTTAGAAGAATTGTCGAAAGGTTTAAACATTTCGTAAGCGGCTTGTGCAGCTTGCCGCCATGAGACGTAGCTGCTATTTTGACCGTCGAACTGAGATTTTACCAAATCTAAAAATTCGTCGCATCTGATGAACCAATCTATTTTAATCCATTCGAAAGTAATCGCGGTCGGTCTTTTTTCAAGGGAGTTTAATTTACTCTCCAAAGTTTCAATTCGTTTTTGTAATACCTGGGTTGACGACTGCGGTTATTTGTTCCACGTTCATTGTCAATATACATTACTTTTAATTATCGATATTATTACAATTTTTCTTATTCACTTGCTTAAAGTATACTTAAGATTTTAACTTAACAACTTATAAACTTAATTATTCTTGAGCACTTTACTTACTTATTCATATGATATTGCTGTTGCTAATTTGCTCCTGTTGATATTGCTGCTATTTTGTTTTCTGTCATTTTACTTTTACGGTACTTTTATTTTTTTGTACATTATTTTTCTTAAATTTGTTTGCTTTATCTTTTTCACAAATTTTCTTTTTTATTTACTGAGACCTCTTTGAGGCTCATTATATTTTTTGGGCTCTTTTCGGTCGTATGTTGGGCGCCAATTATAAATAAACACACATCTTGGGCGAGTCGGGAATCAACTGACATTATTTTGGAATATTTTCTTCTTATATACCTACTTATTCTATCTTAATTCTATCTTTACAATAGTTATATGTGGTATCTCTAATATACCTGCGATGGGATGGCTGCATGTGCGTGGGGGTTCCCGGCATGAGTTCGTGATTGAAGTTGTCCGCGACGATTTGATTGTTTAGGCTTACATTATGTTTGCCATCCTTTTTCTATTGGATCGATGGGATCGACAGGATCGCTTGCCGGTCTGCCTCTGTTGGGACGATATAAGTAGGTAGTATTTCCTACTTCAAGTGGATGGTGTTAACTTGTACGCCGATATTACCCAGAATTTTTCTGTGCCTAATTCTATTCAAACGGCGACTGAATCTAGATCGCTGTAATTGGAGAGAAGAAAGGAATTTAGTGAGCTCTTTATAAGAATGCAGGTTCTGGGCTTACCTCCATTTCTCAAGAAGAAGAGATCTTAGTTGGGGGCCCAAGTCCACACACTTGGTCATTGACGACCCAGACTACTTCTTCTTAGGGCGCTACAGTCCGAGGTGGACCTGGGCCTCACTCAACATGCCTCTCCAGCCAGCACGATCTTTCGCCAGCTGTCTCCAGTTTCGCACACCAAGCCGGCAGAGGTTCCCCTCGACTTGTGTGCGCCACCTTGTTCGTGGACGTCCTCTGTTGCGTTGTCCCACAGGCTCAGAGTCGAAGACTCTTCGGGCCGGAGCTAAGTTGTGCATACGCTCTACATGGCCTAGCCATCTTAGGCGTTGGATCCGTGGGCGCCTGGCTAGACTCATGTCGCTGTACAGCCCATACAGTTCGTGGTTGAATCTTCTCCTCCAAATGCCATCAACGCAAACAGGACCAAAGATCGCGCGCAGAACTTTTCTCTCGAAAAGACCAAGAGACTGTTCATCCGCTTGGGATATTGTCCATGCCTCTGCACCGTAAAGCAGGACTGGGATGATCAAGGTCTTATACAAAGTCAATTTGGTCTTCCGAGAGAGGGCTCTACTACTCAATTGCCTTTTGAGCCCATAAAAACAGCGGTTGGCAAGAGTTATTCTGCGTTTGATCTCGGTACTGATGTTGTTTGTACTGTTAACCGCGGAGCCAAGGTAGACGAAGTCCTTTACTACCTCAAAGTTATAGCTGCCTATGGTGACGTTCTGGCCAAGTCGTCGATGTTGTGCGTCCTTTCTCGATGACAGCATATACTTTGTTTTGCCCTCGTTTACCGCCAGACCCATTTTAGCCGCTTCCGTTTCAATGCCAGCAAACGCATCATTGACGGCTCGCTGTGTTCTCCCAATCACGTCAATGTCATCCGCGTAAGCTAGCAGTTGAACGGACTTTTGAAAGATCGTGCCTCTTGTGTTGGCCAGTGAGTTTTGCACGATCTTCTCAAGAACGATGTTAAAGAAATCACATGACAGCGCGTCGCCTTGTCTAAAACCTTTTTTGACATTGAAGGTCTCGGTGAGTTCGTTACCGACCTTGATGGAGCAGCGAGAGTTCTCCATCGTCATCCTGCTCAGTCTGACGAGTTTAGCAGGAATGTCAAAACTAGACATGGCGCTGTATAGCTCGTCTCTATGCACGCTGTCATATGCGGCCTTGAAATCGACAAATAGATGGTGTGTGTCGATCTGCATTTCCTGGGTCTTCTCCAGGATCTGCCGCAGTGTAAAAATTTGATCGATGGCGGACTTCCCGGGCCTGAAACCACACTGGTAAGGACCTATCAGTTTGTTCACGAATGGTTTCAGGCGTTCACACAAAACGGCAGAGAAGACCTTATAGGCGATGTTAAGAAGACTTATCCCTCGATAGTTGGCGCAGTCAAAGGGGTCTCCTTTCTTGTGGATCGGGCAAACGATACTGAGATTCCACTCATCGGCCATGCTTTCCTCCGACCATATCTTACAGATGAGCTGGTGCATGCGCCCTACCAGATCACCTCCAGCTGCTTTAAACATTTCGGCGGGCAGACTATCTGCACCAGCAGCCTTATTAGACTTCAGTCTCGATATCGCTATCTTGACTTCGTCTAGGTCGGGGGAACGGTATTCTCTTCTATCATCGTCCGTTGTGTTGAGTGGAACATTCTGCCTGACAGCGGTATTTGTGTCCTCATCGCCGTTCAACAGTCTGCAGAAATGATTTTTCCAAATTCTCAGTATCGACTGCGAATCTACTACTACCTGTCCATTTTCGTCCCGGCAAGCTTCTGTCCGAACTTTATATCCATTCGATAAAAGTTTTACCCTTTGGTAAAACTTTCGGACATCATTCCTGCCATAACACCTCTCCATCTCCTCGATCGCGCGCTTCTCGTGCTCTTTCTTTTTCTTCCTGAGAAGCCGGTTCTCTTCCCTTCTTCTCTGTTCGTAGAGCTCACGAACAGCTCTCGTGGTTCGATGCAGCGTTGCCCGGTAGGCTTCTTGCTTTGCTGCATGTGCCTGCCTGCACTCGTTGTCAAACCAGGGGTTTTTTCTTGTTGGCGTTTTAAAACCCAGCACATCAGTAGCGGCTTCTCTGATGGCTCTTTGACAACGTTTCCATTCTTCGTCTATTGTTAGTGCAGGCGGCGTCGAACTTTCGGAGAGTTTCAGGGAGACTCGATCGGCAAAGTTCCTGGCAGTCTGTTGCGATTGTAGCTTTTCGACGTCAAACCGTGGTTGGCTTCCTCGACTCCGTTCTTCTCTCGATATCCGTGTCCTTACCTTGGCTACAACAAGGAAATGGTCCGAGTCGATGTTGGCGCCTCGGAACGTTCGGACATCAAGAATACTGGAGGAGTGTCTGACGTCGATCGCAACGTGATCAATCTGGTTGACGGTTGAATGATCAGGGGACCGCCAGGTCCCTTTATGGATGTTGAGATGTGGGAACCGCGTGCTAGCTACAGAGAGGTTTCGCCCCGTAACAAAGTCCACCAGCCTGAGTCCGTTTTCGGACGTGGTGTCGTGCAGGCTGTGTTTACCGATGACTCTAGCAAAGATGTCCTCTTTACCCAGCTTAGCGTTGAAATCTCCTAGAACGATCTTGGTGTCGTAGCTGGGGCATTGATCGTACGTTCTTTCTAGGAGATCATAGAAGTCATCCTTACTATCGTCATCTTTGTCCTCTGTTGGGGCGTGGGCGCAGATTAGGCTGATGTTGCCGAATTTAGCCTTGATGCGGATTGTTATGAGGCGCTCGCTTATGTACTTAAAGCCTAAGACTTTTTGCCTAAGTCTGCCTCGAACAACAAATCCACATCCAAATAATCGCTGCCTTCGCTCTCTGTAACAGTCGCCGTAGTAGATATCGCAGTTTTTCATCCTCTTTTTGCCCGGCCCATCCCATCGCACTTCCTGGATTGCGGTAACGTCTGCTTTATAGCAGCAGACCCAGACTACTTGGACTAGGATAATATCTTCTCCGCAGGTGTTGAGACGGAGCGGCCGTCTCTCTTGAGTAGAGCGGCCGAAGCCAAAGTGGAATGGTGGAGATTGATTTAGACTATTCGAAGCAGCGCCATCGGGTAGTCCTTCCACCAAGGTGGTGTTTAGATCGTTGCCAAGATCGATCTCAAAAAGAGAGTCTTAGCTGTGTGGCGGGGTACTCGTGAGTTCGAGATCAGAGAAGTTGATGCAATCAACATCCTCATCTGAAGCCTCTGGAACTGGTGAGGGCTCTGGAGTGACCTCCCTCTCCCCTTCATCCTCCATAGGAGCCAAGATAGGGATAGCTCCCGTTTTGGCGATGGAAGATGAAGTGGAGGTTGTCTTTGACTACCTCACTATACGGCCTATTGAGTCTATTGGCATTGGAAGATCCTCCGGCAGTTTTTGTCCTTCTGGGCTCGGAGGTTGAAGAGTCGGCCGATCTGGCACGCTTAGCTGTCGATTGGCTCAGGGGCATTCGCGCTATCGCTTTCGAAGCTTTTAGCTATTTTGGTTGCCCAAGGTAGCAAGCGTTTCTTTTGCTCAGAAAGCGACTCCGGAGGAACAGCACTAAAGCGCTCCAAAATCCGAGCTGCAGTATTCCGCTCCCTATATTTCCTTGTAGAAGGCCAACGGCCTTTGAGGAGGCAGAAGTACTGCGGGCGTTGTTTGGATCCGAGGTGGATCTAGAGGGCTCCACGCGGCTATTGGCGAGAGTAGCCGAAATTGGCTTGTTCGCTAGCACTTCAGGAGCTGAAGGGCCTTTAGAGGCGTTGAAATCCCAGCCGGTGAGAAAGCAGCGGATTCATTTTTATTAGAAGTAGTTTCTTTTGTTGAATTTGACATTTGGTCCCAGGAGTGGCGGAGAAGGAGAGGTCCGGCTGCGCAAAAATCCGCAATACGCAGCTAAGGCTGATTGATCCGAAAGGTCGCCAGGATTTCACCACTTGCAAAAGAGGACCAGCATATAAAGAATCCGGTAGTAAACGTGCAGCACTTGAGGGTAACAGCGGTATATCACATAACAAGGCATTTGGTGTTGTCGAAACAGCTTTAACAGAAACGGTGTTAGGATTTAGTTTAACCGCCTCAAAAGGAAGGAGTAGTGCAGACCAAGCGAGAGATCCTTCAAATTCTCATGTCGGTTTTTGACCCCAGGGAATTTCTGTCCAACTTCCTCATTTGCATCAAAGTATTGCTTCAGCAGATTTGGAGTTGGAATCGATTGATTGGGACGACGAGTTGCCTGCAAGCATGGTGGAAAAATGGCTTCAGTGGAGAATGCTATTGCCTCACGTGACGGAGGTAAAAGTTTCAAGGTGCTACTCTAAGCTTCTGAGTCAGGCCAATATGAGTATTCAACTGCATACTTTCGTGGATGCGAGCGAAAACGCATACGCAGCTGTATCTTACTTCCCAATCGAGTGCCAAGACAACATCGATGTTGCGATCATATGAGCGAAAGCAAAAGTTGCTCCTTAACGTTCAATATCAGGTCCTTGTCTTGAACTTCAAGCACCAGTTCTGGGCATACGATTAGCAACATTCATCTGCAGTTCATTCCAAAACTGTACTCGCTTGGTTACGAGAAGACCCACGTAAATTCCAGCAATTCGTCATGTTTAGGGTTGGCGAAATCCTAGATGCATCGCAGATTTCTGAGTGGGGATGGTTTCCCAGCAAGCTCAACATAGCTGACAAGGCCACGAAATAGAAATCACCACCAGAACTCCACGCCACCAGTGAATGGTTCAGCGGTCCCGACTTCTTGTGGTACTCGTATACTGAGTTCCCTCAGTCACCCACAATAGACAGCACCAATGAAGAAGTACAGCCGTCCGTGCTGTATATTAACGAGACATCAGCCAGCTGCGTTATTGCCGATTCCCGCTTCAGCAAATGGTTCCTTGGCTTATGCGATGTCTTTTTTAGAAATCTTAAGATTTGGGGTGAAGGGAAGCAAGCTGTTAGTAACGGACTAGTACCTCGGAGTTGATCGGTCGATCACAAGCGGCACTCTATCGCCTGCTTTACTGGAGAGAAGTCAATCGTTAGAGAAAGTAGTTCGTCTATCAAAAACCAGCCCTCCCCTCCAGATGCGTGCTCGCATTGCATTGGTACACTGTGTGCCTAAAAGCTGTAAAACGCCAATTATTCTCCCGAAACTCCTTCTTTGATGATCGACTCTTACAACCGCAAATACTGCTATCATGAAACTGTTCTTAACGAAATAAGACTGAAATTCTACATGGACAGATAGAAGTGGTAATGTTATTCCTAATACGATTTCCAATCTCATCAGTCGTTCACAGACATTCGTGGAGTATATACGTGTTTCGGCTTAGTGTGTGATATATTTTGCAAAATATATTAAGTATTGAGTTAATTATTGATTTGCAAGTCAGTAGAAGGCTTAGTAGAAGTAGAACCGGCGTGTGGCGTGTCCCAGGTTCGATCCCTGGTCGGACAGAAAAAAAAACTTGGTCGGACAACGACGCTGAAGTCGTTGATAAAGAACCTTCAAATACTAATTAAAGCAAATTATGGGCGGTCAGTCAATTTGCACTAGGGAAATAAGATTCGGGCTATCAAATCTGACCACCCGTGTATGTTCCCCCAGATTAATAAAATATTTCGGAGGAAGGATGCTAACGAACTTCCGTGTCTGAAAATATGCCGAACAACGGACAATGAACTATTATTACTCACAGCAGCGGGTATAAACATTAGGGACGCTGCCGATGATGACAACTTTTTTGTGATCGAAGATCCGCAAAAGAATATAGAGGCGATAGGATCTATTTTCGAGGACGTGTACAAGGTAAATGCTAGCATTCGCCGAACCGCGACCTAGAGACTAGAGACCTTGAGCTCAAGCACTGGCGATCAGAGAACTCTGGCTTTATCTTGTTTAATGATGATAATTTGGCACTTAATCCCATCGCCAATGAAGGGATTCATCCCCCGTTCGTAACGAAGATGGAAACATCAATCAAACATCATCAAACAATCAAACAATCTTCGAAACACTAAAAAAGAAGAAGTCAGTGGGAATCGATGGAATGTCGAACATTGTTTTAAGACATCTTCCTCAAGTAGCGGTGGAAACTTACGCCATATTATTCAACAATGCTCTGAATAATGTGCACTATCCAGAGCATTGGAAAACGCAGTGGTACAGCCGATTCGCAAGAGGATGCATCCAATCCGGCAAATTTCCGGTCCATAAGTCTCTTTCCGAATATCAGAAAGGTATTCGAAAAAGTAATTAATAGAGCTTTGATTAAACGGGTTGAGCACAATAACATAGTTCCGGAAAACCAATTCGGTTTCAAAGAGGGGTATGATACAATACATGCCGTATCGAAACTTGCAATGAAACATACAATGGAATAAAAACAAGAAACAGTGCACGGGTGTCCTACTGATCGACTTGGAAAACGCCTTCGATACCGTATGGTTGGAAGGGCTCTTCTATAAGTAGAACAGATTGGGTATAAGCAAACCACTACTGTACACGTTGCTTAATATGCTAGCCAATAGAAGGTTCATCGTTAAAAATTGCGATGTAGTTTCTGCGGGAACGTTTGACATTAAAAATGGTCTGCAACAGGTTGCGATCAATTCGCCGATACTCTTCAATATTTACACAGCGGATCTGATAGGATCTCAGAGCAGGTCCTAAAATTGAGATCATTGTAACACTCTTGCAAAGTGACTACGAGAAAATTCAGCGATTTTGCGACGGCTGGAAGTTGGTTATCAACCTTCAGAAGTCTGAAACCATCTTATTCAGAACGCCGTTGAGAAAGGCCTCGGCGGATACCGAACAGAATTAGCGAAAGTTCTCAGTTGTTGGGCAACATGGGCAGCCACTAGCGAATAAGACTAGTCAGATACCTGGGGATTTGGCTAGATCAATATCTATATTTTAATAAACATATAGATGCTGCTCTGGCCAGAGCTCGAGGGGCTTTCGCTCTTACAAAGAGACTGTTTCGCAACATCCAACTCGATGCGAGAGTGAAGGTAATCTGCTACATGACTCTTATTCGGCCGATGCTTGCATATGGCTGTCCCGTCTGGTTCAATGTGGGAGCAAGTTTGATGGAAAAGATTCGAGTGTATGAGAGGGCCTGCCTTCACCTTTACAGAACACCAGACTCCCAGTACAACAAATTCTATCCTAATAAGATCAACAACAGGGATAAAGATAAAGATAAAGAAAAAAAAAATTCACGATAAAGATGCATTTCCGTTAATTGCTCGGACAACTGTGGATGGGCGACTCAACTACAGCCGAGACGTCGCACAGAGCACTGAGGAGCTTCTCCGCTTTAGTAGATCGGTGTCCAGCCGAGATGTTAAAGATGTGAGCAAGCAATACAAGCAGTTTTGGTGGTTAAAAGAGGGAGCTCCGTCGTCGATCCCTTTCGATCCGGGGTAGGTCTGGTACTCGAAGTCGGCTCACATACATACGAGTATGTCTTTTTTTTTGCCTTGGCCGGCTTACATAGTTTTTAAGTGTTTAGTTTAAGGTAGGTTAAGAATATATATAAAAAAATGCATTCCCATTAGAGATAAGTTAGTTTATCTAGGTTAAGATTTATTGTAAGGTAGGTTTAAGTTGTATGTAGAATCTAAGCAAAAAAGTTTTCTTTCACTAAGTTTTTTTTAAACAGATTTTTTTAGTATTAATTGTTCCTTGTCTTAGCAGTAACTGTAGGATAAGTCGAAAGACATAATTAAGTCTTAAGTTTAGCTTAGAGTGCCCGCCGAGGGCCAGTAAGATAGGTCATAACAAGTTAGTTAAACTAGTTTTAGTCATTTTTGTCTAACAAGTAAGGTTAAAATAAAGTCTTAATAAAAATGAAAAAAAAACGGTTTCCAATCTAATTCATTGATTTATTTTTCTGAATTGGGGCACTTACGTCTTCTACGATCATACTTTTAATCTATTTTTAAGCTTCATCCACTCTAGGGGAAACTTCCTCTTTACGGATATTATCCGCTTCTTCAACTACACGTAAAAACAAATTCTTTCGAAAAGTCATATTTGCATAAATTACCATGTACTCTTCTTCTATATGTCTATGACCTAAGCTAGCGTTAAATAAATTAGACTTCCATTTTCTTTTGTTATACTTGCAAAAAAGTTCATCACTAAATTCGAATTTTGACTATGAATTTGCTATGTTAATTATTTAATTTTGCAATTTTGTTTGAATATTTTCTTATAAACTTGGTCTTTATTATAAACTTACTATTTCTCATTCTGATTATTTTATTTACTTAATTATTTTGTTCTTTCACTAAAGGGACTTTTTTTGTTTTTACTCACTTTTATTTTCAGACATCTTTTACATATTTTAATCGAAATGTAAGAACTTACATTAAAAGTATCATTCTGCTAAATTTGCTGATCTTCTTTTTGTTGGTTGTCCACAGCTTTTGATGATGAAGAAAAGACGTTTCCTCTTGTTCGCTTGCTCCCGATTCAGAAATTTTTTAGATGCTGATGATCCGGAATATCATTTGCCCTAACGAAATTTTCTATTCGTTATTCTTGTCGTGTTTTACGTTTCTTTTTCTTTTTTTTTATCCCTACCGATGTCTCATACATGTTTAGAATATCGCGAATCACAATAAATACATATCTGGGTATTTGAGATTTGCATTCGTTAATTAATTTGTGTCGCTGTTATGTTTTTCTTCTTCTTTTGAATTATTGTTTATAAATCCATGTTTCTCATAACTTAAAAAAAAACTCGAGTAACTCGATAATTTAAATGAAACACGAACTTGTGCGATCTTAGAACTGTTCGGCTTAAGTACTTTATTCGGACTGACTAAACTGAAAATACATCTACTGTGATTGGAAAAGGGCTATGCATACGAAATATGAATAATAATAATCATAATGGCGGCGCTACAGTCCGAGGTGGACCTGGGCCTAGCTTTTCAGCACTCAACCACTTGTATTGTGCGTGCTATTGTTCTCTCACGAGTGGAGGGGACCTACAGTTTAATGCCGACTCCGAACGGCGAGGTTGAGAAGTTTTTTCTAGACAGTTATACTCTTTGAGCATTGTCAGTGACTCGAAAGAAGTGGAGCCGCGAACAATTTTTTTTTAATTGTTCGTCTGTGCTCTGTTTCGAACTTATCCTGTGAAAGACTAACGTGCATGGGTCGACGCACGAACCCACATGGCCACGGCGCCCAGGTTGAAGCTATAGGAGCAGTTTTTCAGGAAGTGTACATGGTTAACGAGTCTCGCTGTCCTAACCACGACTTGGAGAACAGAGCCTTGCTTAACCATTTCTATCTTCGAAACAATGGCGTTCTGAGAATCCTGGTTTGTTCGTTTGTTTGTTTGTTTGGTGGTTCGAGGGAGAATCTCAAGGGCATCTTCAAAAGTCTTAAGAACAAAAAGTCAACAGGAATAGATGGTATACAGAATATTTCGCTGCGTCATCTCCCCAATGAAGCGATAGAGATATACACAATCCTATTCAACAATGCGCTGAGTAATGCATAATATACAGCGCACTGGAAGACGGCGGTAGTGAAACCCCTCCCCAAAAGGGACAAAGATTCCTCTCTTCCGAAAAATCTTAGGTCGATTAGTCTCCTTCTACGATTAGTCTCCTTCTACAGTGGGCTGAGGACAGAAAAATAATACCGAACAACCAATTTGGGTTTAGGGCGCTGCATGATACAGTACATGCCGCGTCAAGACTGGTGTCCGACATTCAATGGAACAAAGCAAAAACCCAGTGCATCTGGGCCAGCCTCGTTGACTTGGAAAAGGCATTCGACACCATATGGTTAGAAGGTCTCTTCCTTAAGTTGACCAGGATGGATACAAGTAAGTCACTGCTTTACACGACTTATGACATGGTTACAAGTAGAAGTTTTGTTTTTAAAAGTGGCAACATGACTTCTACCAAAGTTTTCCCCATAAAAAATGGGTCCAACAGGGTGCAGTTATCTCACCAATCCTTTTCACTATTTTCACCAGTGAACTGATTGGCTCCATGCAGCAGTTGCTCGCATACGCCGATGACTTGGTGGGATACAGGACAGCGCCGAAGGTTGCGGACATTAATATCCTCCTGCAACGTGACTTCGAAAAAATTCAGCGATTTTGCGACGACTGGAAGTTGAAAATCAACTACCAGAAGTGTGAAACCATCCTTTTCCGAACTCCGTTATACAAGGCCTCTAGGGACACGGAAAAAAATTGGCGCAAGTTCGGCATAGTCGACCCGTAGGGGAACCGTTAGCAGTGAAAAGTGTAGTAAGGTACCTAGGCATTTGGCTGGATCGGTATCTATTTCGACAGACATATAGAAAGCCAGGAAGACCTTTGTAGTGCCAAGAGAGTGTTTATAGCAGCCAACTTGATATCAGGGTGAAGGTAATCTGCTACATGGCCCTCATCCGGCCAGTCGTGGCATACGGTTGTCCAGTGTGGTTTAACGTGGGTCCTTCCCAGATGGAAAATATGAGGATGCTCGAGAGGCAGTATCTCCGGGTTTGTCTCAAAAAGTACCCCAGAACCCCAGAATCTGAGTACAAGAGATTCTATATAATAAGTTCTTGTATAATGAAGCAAACGTGAACAGGGTGGATAATTTTATTATTATGCTGATTCAAAGACACGTTGCACGAGCCATGATCTCGGAATTATTTGGAGGCGCGTTCTAGAGCTATGGTCGAATCAAGGATGGGAGATGAACACTGCTGTTTTCACTCTAAGAATGGTACTTGAGCAGGCTTATTAGTACGCCAAATCGATGTATATTTGTTTTGTAGACTTGGAAAAGGCATACGACCGAGTTCCGCGAGGTAAAATCTGGATTGTTCTGGAGGAGTATAGGATTGATGGGTCTTTGTTGAGGGCCATTCAGTCCCTATACACAAACTGTAGCCGCTGTGTTCGGGTTAACGGTAGTAAATCAACACCTTTCACCGTGGGCGTTGGACTTCGCCAAGGGTGCGTTTTGTCACCTCTCCTTTTCATTATATATATGGACTGGATGTTACAGCGCAGTCGAGGCGAGGAATGTTTCACATCGGGAGAGTTGAGGATAAGTCATCTTCTTTTTGCAGATGACTTAATCATCCTCACATCCTCCCAGATAGAACTCCAGTGCGCGCTAGATAGGTTTGTGGCCGTATGTGCTGATGCTGGGATGAAGGCTAACGTGAACAAATCCGAGGTTATGGTTATTTCCAGAACGGAGTCTCATTGAAACAGGTGGAGAAGTTTAAGTATTTCGAGGTCTTCTTCACGAGTGAAGGGAGGAATAATGCTGAGCTCTCCAGTAGGATTGGTCAAGCTGGGTCAATTTTGAAACAGCTTGGTCGATCTGTAATCAGGAAAGCCGAGCTTGGTGTCAAAGCCAAGTTAGCGGTTTTCAACGCAGTATTTGTTCCAATTCTCACCTATGGTCATGAAATTTGGGTAATGACCGAAAGAATAAGATCGCGAATACAAGCTGCCGAGATGAGATTTCTTCGTGCTGTCGTGGGAATTACTCGCCGGGATAGGGTGAGAAACACGGCAGTGCGCGGAGAACTCAATGTTGGGCAGCTGCTTCTTCGTACGGAAAAGGCTGTACTTCGTTGGTTTGGTCAAGTGGCACGAATGCCCTTATCATCACGACTTCCGAGGTGTGCCTTGACTGCGATTCCATCAGGTAGGCGACCGCTTGGCAGACCCAGGACGAGATGGTTGGACCAGGTCCCTTCTGATGAGTTAGAGTCGATGGCGGAGGATCGAGTGACCTGGAGATCTCTCTGCATGCATTGCCCCCGCAACTCCTTTAGTGGAACATGCGGGTCACTGAAAATAAAGATGATGATGATGATAAAAAATCAAAAAAAAATTTAAATGGGTTAGTTAAGGTTGGTTTAAGTTAGTGTTAAGTTAGTTAAAATGTTTAGATTACTAAGTTTTTAATTAATTGTTCTTAGTATAAGTATTTTTTTAGTATTTAAAATATTTGTAAAATAAACAAGAAGAAGCCGTGCTTAAAGTGCCCGCATAGGGCCAGTAAGATAGTATAAGAATACCATTATTGTATACCTAGTTTAAGTATTTCTTTTTAGAATGTACGATTTTTTTAAAACGCTAAAAATAAAAAAAAAACTTAAGCTTGAACTTATTTACTGAGCAAAGGCAAATTAAATTATAAGGAAAATCGAAATGCATCCTACACAGGCTCGATAGGAAGTGATTTAATTGGCTTTCTCATCATTTTTCAATTTGTCTAAACAATGGCGCAACTATTCTTTTTTGGGTAACAATTTTACATTTAAGTTTATGTTTAATTTTAATAGATAATTTCGTAATTCCAAAAAAGTTACTGAGCGCCAACGGTCATTGAGCCTAAAACACGTCCTTTTAATTAACATTGTTAAAGCGAATACTAGGTTGCATTATAATTCCAAAGTATACACACAATTTGGAAGCATTAAAAAAATTAAACTATACGTTATATAAGAATATTTTAATTTTTTTTACATTATCGATTTAAGTTTACCTCATAATTTACTAAATATGTTATATCTTATCTTTTCTTTTCAGAGTATAGTGAAAATCCTTTCAATACTCTCGCAAAGAATAAGAAAACGACATGTATAAAACCTCTATCTGTGAGAAAATTAAATAAAGTTCAAAATTATGAAGAAATTAAAACATCTTCAATAGAGGAAGAAACAGAATTTCGTAATAACGATTCTAAGAATATATCAACATTAATCAATCAAGATTTTTCTTCGACAAGTATTTTAAATGAACTGGATCATAAACACAGGAAACATAAAAAAAAAAAGAAGAGCAAAAAACATCTGAAATCCTGCTTGAAACTATCAGCCGTTTTTGATAACGAAAATAAAAAACTTAATAAGTGCGATCATGGTACCAAACTGGCAAACTTTGACTGTAATACTATAGACGATTACGGCATAAAAATAATAACCTCTCAAAGCGATGTTAAAACCAGTTCCGAAAAAACTGCTAAATTTGAAGTTATTGCAGCTAATACTTCTTCTGTTCTTCTTCACGATGACTGCTCAACTTCTACAATTTGTAATGCTCTAACTAAACGGCCAGACAAGGTAAGTCAGAAGTAATGCGTCGCATAAATAGAATGTATTCTATACATTAAATCTAATTACTCGTATATGCATAATACACCCTCCTTTTGAATACTTTCTAAGTATTAAATCTATTCAACATACATGCAGTCGCTCCAAGTCACTCGCCCACTTGCTTAATTCCGCCAAGTTTGGCAATTGTATGTAAAAACAAAGGAATTGCTTATTAATTAATTAATACTTATTTTATTCTTTTTGCGTTAAATAATAAATTGAATATTATTTTTTTTTAATTCCGTAATTTATTTCAGAAATTTTTAATTGAAATCCAATACGACTACCACAAATCAATCAAATAGATGTATCCAATTGTACTAACCTCTCTTGGTGCTTAATTTTATTTGACAGCGTTTTTTATGCGTTTTACGTGTGAGCTATTCCGAATCAAAGTGCAGATATTAATAGTACGTTTACACCGCACCCAAATTCAACATTTCAGGAAAAAAGTTTCGAAATGCAATTTTGCGTTCCCACTGCAACTTCAGCATTTCAAATGACAGCTAGTGTTAGAATTTATTATTGATGTTTCTTTTCTGATTGGAAATCAGAAGTGGTTGAACCATTTGGCTTGTTATATTAATTTAAAGATGAATTTAAATGCTAATTCAGACATATATGTATATTTCATTTTTATTGCAATGAACACTTGAAATGATTTATTGTTTTGTTGACAGCTGTTTTTTTGTTTATGTCAGCGGGCTGAAATGTCGTTGTATGACGTGCTGAATTTGTAAAGATTATTGTTCGATTTGATGGACTTACAAATGCAGCGACGAAATTCTGCATTTCGCTGGAATGCAACATTCCAGAATGCAGGAAATGTATGGCGAAATGCAATGTATTTGGGCTGAAATGCAGAAACTAGCCGAAATTTTGAATTTGGGTGGGGTGTAAACGTACTATAAGGTAGTATCTTGCGCTTGTGTCAAAAACCAAACAAAGAAAAAATCTGATTTTTTTATTTACGAATTATTGTACTATGAGAACTTTATCAGTTTGAATTATTTATGCAAATGTTTTTTTTTTGTTTATAAAGGGTGGTCCAACGAAAACGCTATCATCGTGCGTTTTCGTTGGACTACAAATAAAACAAAAAGTTTTCAGAGAATTATCTTAATATTTTTTATTATGATAGAAGTATCTATGACAATTATGTATGAAACAAAATATCACCCAGAAAGTTTTTGAGAAAGTTGGGTTATGTTTTCAAACGGAACAACAATAAACCACTTTCGATCAGGTAATCATGCAAGTTGTTGGAAAGGACTAAACACAGCGCTTAAATAAAGCTTTTCCGTACAACACGGAGGAGGTTATGTGATGTTGTGGGATTGTATGGCTTCAAGTGTCTGTGGGCATTGAATTAATAGAGAATACTATTGGCAAAATTGGATATTTGAATATTTTCTACTGAATTCTACGGAGTTCCGCAAACAAATTAAGCCTGCATTAGGATTATTGCTTTTAAAAAGACAATGATCCGAAGCACACCTCTTACTAAGACGCGAATAGTTGCTTTATATTGCCCCAAGTGCAACATAAAACACCTCCAAAATCGATTGATCTAGGCCCGATTGAATACCCATGTCGTAAGATAAAACTGCTGCTTGAAGAAGGTCTCTTCTCTAATAAGCAGCAGCTAAAATTACAAATCCGAACAGGTTGGGAAACCATATTGTCATCTTTTACGGAAAAACTTATAAAACCCATACCCTGGCGGTTAAAGGATGTAATAGATGCTAGGGAAGGTGCTACCCGATAGTGAAATTTAATTTTTTGTCGTTTTTTATTTAGTACTTAATCGATAACTTGGATAAACTTTTAGTTTTTGTCAGTGTATGCTCAATTTTGGACCCTTAAATAAAGTACTTTTTTTATATTTTGCTAAAAAATAGTATTTTTTGTTTAATATTTTACTGCTTTTACTGCTTTACTGTGGGCGCCGTGGCCGTGTGGGTTCGTGCGTCGACTCATGCGCATTAGATTTTCACAGTCTAGGTTCAAAACCAAGATCAAACAAACAATTTTTCAAAAAAAAAAAAAAAAATTGTCCCCTCCACTCGTGAGAGAACAATAGCACGCACAACACGAGTTGGTTGGTGAGAAGCTAGGTCCAGGCCCACCTCGGACTGTAGCGCCGCCATTATTATTATTATTATTATTATATTATTTTACTGCTTGTGTTATTGAAACTACATTTTTGGTTTTTTAATAAATTACTTTTTTTAAGAAGAAACAAATCAAATATATTTTCTTGCTTTGGGTGGACACAAATTATTCAATGTTTACAAAAAATATCATAAATTCCAAAGTCGCCTCTCGATAATTCGAAACTCAAGGGACCTCACAAAAAATTCGAATTAACGAGAGTTTGATTTATTGAGTAATAATCAATTATTATTTATTAACTGCTAATTTTTTAACAAAATCAAACGGTTAGAGGTGCGGTAATACATGTACATTCATATGTACATAATGTGAATTAGTTATTAGTCTTTCGGAAGAAGTCTTTAATCAGTATCCAACGAAAACTGAACTAAACTAACCACTAGAGTCCGACCGAAGGTCAGTTTTTCGGCCGAAGCCGAAGTCGAAGCCGAATTTCGGCTTTTTGATCACCTTCGGCCGAAGCCGAATATGATGATATTACAAAATACTAAGAAATCCACGAAATTAATAATTAAAAATTCATTAATATCCAGTAAAGATAAATCAAAAAATAAATTTGTTTTCTGCTTCTTCAGTATGTTCTTTCTATTCTTCATTGTGAACTTTTTGTAAATGATTTTTTATATTCGTTATTGTTTGTTTTTTGGTAGCGAACTGCCAAGTGACAAGGATTTCGAACATATGCCTTTGCATCAGTTTTGCTAAAATAGCCCCAAATTGGATTTTTATCTGCCATTTTTGATGTTCTTTTTAGAATCAGAATAAATAAATTACATGATTTTATAAAAACTGCTTCATAGTTTACCAACTTGCAAATGCAAGATCTGTTGATTTCAATCTATAAATTATCACACAATATAACACAATAAACATAAAACACACCGTTCCTTGCAACTTCACTTCTACTACTATTGACACACTAGCAAATTTTACAAAACCAAACAAACACGTCGCAACTTGCTCATATATCCTGCGAAGAAAAATACGGAAAATACCGTAATTCAACAGAAATTTCAACATTCGGCTTCGGCAAAATCTTCGGCCTTAAGTGGCCGAAGCCGAAGCCGAATGTTCGGTCCGACTCTACTAACCACACTGAAGTGTGTGAAACTACTCATTTCAATAACAAATGCTCGTGCAATGATGAGACAGGTTTGAACTTGTTTCAAAATGTACCTCTGTGCAATCTGATAAATTTGTATTGTCGAGTGTTCAACGCGTCGTTTTGTTACGTAGCGATGATTTTTTTGTTAGAATTACCAAGTGCTTAAAAATGTATGGATTTTTTTCGAAATATCAAGATATTTCCTAGGGAACTCGTGATAACTTTGAATTATGGAGAGGTTCGAATTATCGCAGGTTTAAATTAACTGACTGTAATGAAACTTATGTTTATGTACTATTTTATAAAATTGTCTTTATCATTTGACTTTTTCTTTTCGTTTTCGATTGCGTTATTAAGATGCTTAATTCTAAAGTACATTTGTGACCGGAAAAATGTCTTTAATTTTTCTTTCGGACGGAATGTCTCTCGATAAATTAAATAATTTTTTCAAATAGTTATGACAGTAAAGTATGTACATATTTTATCAAAGTTAAATTTTCTAAACATTTTTTTCCATCTTTCCATATGCTCCATCATTTCCAACGGAGTCAATAACTTGTTGCTTCCAGTTTCTAGCTTCTTCTTCTTCTTCTTCTTAGGGCGCTACAGTCCGAGGTGGACCTGGGCCTCACTCAACATGCCTCTCCAGCCAGCACGATCTTTCGCCAGCTGTCTCCAGTTTCGCACACCAAGCCGGCAGAGGTCCCCCTCGACTTGTGTGCGCCACCTTGTTCGTGGACGTCCTCTGTTGCGTTGTCCCACAGGCTCAGAGTCGAAGACTCTTCGGGCCGGAGCTAAGTTGTCCATACGCTCTACATGGCCTAGCCATCTTAGGCGTTGGATCCGTAGGCGCCTGGCTAGACTCATGTCGCTGTACAGCCCATACAGTTCGTGGTTGAATCTTCTCCTCCAAATGCCATCAACGCAAACAGGACCAAAGATCGCGCGCAGAACTTTTCTCTCGAAAAGACCAAGAGACTGTTCATCCGCTTGGGATATTGTCCATGCCTCTGCACCGTAAAGCAGGACTGGGATGATCAAGGTCTTATACAAAGTCAATTTGGTCTTCCGAGAGAGGGCTCTACTACTCAATTGCCTTTTGAGCCCATAAAAACAGCGGTTGGCAAGAGTAATTCTGCGTTTGATCTCGGTACTGATGTTGTTTGTACTGTTAACCGCGGAGCCAAGGTAGATGAAGTCCTTTACTACCTCAAAGTTATAGCTGCCTATGGTGACGTTCTGGCCAAGTCGTCGATGTTGTGCGTCCTTTCTCGATGACAGCATATACTTTGTTTTGCCCTCGTTTACCGCCAGACCCATTTTAGCCGCTTCCGTTTCAATGCTAGCAAACGCATCATTGACGGCTCGCTGTGTTCTACCAATCACGTCAATGTCATCCGCATAAGCTAGCAGTTGAACGGACTTTTGGAAGATCGTGCCTCTTGTGTTGGCCAGTGAGTTTTGCACGATCTTCTCAAGAATGATGTTAAAGAAATCACATGACAGCGCGTCGCCTTGTCTAAAACCTTTTTTGACATTGAAGGTCTCTGTGAGTTGGTTACCGACCTTGATGGAGCAGCGAGAGTTATCTATCGTCATCCTGCTCAGTATGACGAGTTTGGCAGGAATGTCAAAACTAGACATGGCGCTGTATAGCTCGTCTCTATACACGCTGTCATATGCGGCCTTGAAATCGACAAATAGATGGTGTGTGTCGATCTGCATTTCCTGGGTCTTCTCCAGGATCTGCCGCAGTGTAAAAATTTGATCGATGGCGGACTTCCCGGGCCTGAAACCACACTGGTAAGGACCTATCAGTTTGTTCACGAATGGTTTCAGGCGTTCACACAAAACGGCAGAGAAGACCTTATAGGCGATGTTAAGAAGACTTATCCCTCGATAGTTGGCGCAGTCAAAGGGGTCTCCTTTCTTGTGGATCGGGCAAACGATACTGAGATTCCACTCATCGGGCATGCTTTCCTCCGACCATATCTTGCAGATGAACTGGTGCATGCGCCCTACCAGATCACCTCCAGCGGCTTTAAACATTTCAGCTGGCAGACTATCTGCACCAGCAGCTTTATTAGACTTCAGTCTCGATATCGCTATCTTGACTTCGTCCAGGTCGGGGGGACGGTATTCTCTTCTATCATCGTCCGTTGTGTTGAGTGGAACATTCTGCCTGACAGCGGTATTTGTGTCCTCATCGCCGTTCAACAGTCTGCAGAAATGATTTTTCCAAATTCTCAGTATCGACTGCGAATCTACTACTAGCTGTCCATTTTCGTCCCGGCAAGCTTCTGTCCGAACTTTATATCCATTCGATAAAAGTTTTACCCTTTGGTAAAACTTTCGGACATCATTCCTGCCATAACACCTCTCCATCTCCTCGATCGCGCGCTTCTCGTGCTCTTTCTTTTTCTTCCTGAGAAGCCGGTTCCCTTCCCTTCTTCTCTGTTCGTAGAGCTCACGAACAGCTCTCGTGGTTCGATGCAGCGTTGCCCGGTAGGCTTCTTGCTTTGCTGCATGTGCCTGCCTGCACTCGTTGTCAAACCAGGGGTTTTTTCTTGTTGGCGTTTTAAAACCCAGCACATCAGTAGCGGCTTCTCTGATGGCTCTTTGACAACGTTTCCATTCTTCGTCTATTGTTAGTGCAGGCGGCGTCGAACTTTCGGAGAGTTTCAGGGAGACTCGATCGGCAAAGTTCCTGGCAGTCTGTTGCGATTGTAGCTTTTCGACGTCAAACCGTGGTTGGCTTCCTCGACTCCATTCTTCTCTCGATATCCGTGTCCTTACCTTGGCTACAACAAGGAAATGGTCCGAGTCGATGTTGGCGCCTCGGAACGTTCGGACATCAACAATACTGGAGGAGTGTCTGACGTCGATCGCAACGTGATCAATCTGGTTGACGGTTGAATGATCAGGGGACCGCCAGGTCCCTTTATGGATGTTGAGGTGTGGGAACCGCGTGCTAGCTACAGAGAGGTTTCGCCCCGTAACAAAGTCCACCAGCCTGAGTCCGTTTTCGGACGTGGTGTCGTGCAGGCTGTGTTTACCGATGACTCTAGCAAAGATGTCCTCTTTACCCAGCTTAGCGTTGAAATCTCCTAGAACGATCTTGGTGTCGTAGCTGGGACATTGATCGTACGTTCTTTCTAGGAGATCGTAGAAGTCATCCTTGCTATCGTCATCTTTGTCCTCCGTTGGGGCATGGGCGCAGATTAGTCTGATGTTCCCGAATTTAGCCTTGATGCGGATTGTTATGAGGCGCTCGCTTATGTACTTAAAGCTTAAGACTTTTTGCCTAAGTCTGCCTCGAACAACAAATCCACATCCAAATAATCGCTGCCTTCGCTCTCTGTAACAGTCGCCGTAGTAGATATCGCAGTTTTTCATCCTCTTTTTGCCCGGCCCATCCCATCGCACTTCATGGATTGCGGTAACGTCTGCTTTATAGCAGTCTAGGGCCTCCGCGAGTTCATCGGCTGCACGTGGTCTGTTCAGGGACCTCACATTCCACGTGCAGAACCGAAAGTCATTGTCCTTATTCCGTTTGCTGGGGTCGTCAACAGTAAATCCGTCCGTATCCGAGGCATATTGTTGCTTCTCAACTCGTTACTTTTTTACGTGGTGAGGAAGTTAACCCCACGCACAACCTCCAACTGGGAGGACAGCTCCATTTGTTTAGCCCCCGGACAAAGGGGTCCGGAGGGATCCGGTGTCAGTAGCCTCTTGCAGGATGTGAGCGCCGCCGTTGGCCCTAAAAGAAGGGCTCATCCACCGCCATCTCTATTCCAAGGTCCCGACCTTACCATGGAAACCAGGTAGCTCCTGCTGACTGGAGTTGTGGATGCCGCCGTTGGCCAATCAGTTGACCATCTCCTCCGCCGCCATCCTAAAAAGAGTGATGAGCCCTGGTAGATTCACACTCCCCCCTCTCTCGTTAGCAGCCGCCCAGACGTCCCACGAGGGTTGGTTACCCCATCTTCTGTCGAGGGTACTCGGCTCCCGGATTTCACCACGGGGAGGTGAGAGTAGGAGTTCGTTAATAGAGGCTAGGTGCAGACGCTTGTGTCTGCATGGTTCGCGTATTAACGCTTCGAAATTCAGTTTCTGGCTGTAAGTGCTATTGTTCCAGTAATCTGTAAAGTACAGTCAGGAGTGCCGTGCTACCCTCCGACGCATTCACATATATATATTTTTTTTTTCGTCCTCGATGCGCTCGCAAATTTAAAAACAAAAATTAAAAATTAAATTAAAAATAAAAAAAAAATTAAATTAATAATTCCGCGGATCGTCCAACACCTCAACGCGAGTTACGTCTGAATGTAACTCTACACCTATCACAAACATCCGGCCGGAAATCGAGAACTTTGCTAAGCAATTCAATCGGTCACGACAGTGCATAAGCGAAACATGCTGACACAATATTTGTTTCTGAATGAAACAATATTACGTTGTCAGCAATTTCACTTGCAGTCGAGGTCGATTGCGGCAAAGCGAATGAATTCGGCAGTCGTTTCCAAGGAGTAGAATAATAAAGACCTTAAATACAAAACATGTTGTTTTAATCAACATAACTGGCGCAGTCGGTTGTTTAATTTTCCAAAGAAAATAAAATAAGTGATCGAACATCCAAAAAAAAAAAAATAAAATAAAAATAAATCTTTTCCGAAGAAAAGAATGAGGCCTTTTAACAGCAAAGACGATTTCAAGTTAATGGACTTCATAAAATCGGTTAACAATGCAATAGCACTCTGCAATAGCGAACCACTGAAACAATACGCAATAAGCATTGTATTGAACGAAAAAATCCAGGGGGAAGCTAAAAGCTGCATTCAACGACTTGGAGATGATCTAACTTGGGAAACAGCACAAACCGAACTCAAACTACACTTCAGACCTCGAAAGGACTATATTGAGCTGATAAATGAATGCCGCAACATTAAGGTAGTAACACTAAGAGAATTATTTAATAAGGTTAGGTCAGTTAATTATGAATTAAATGAATTATATAGTTTTGAAGATGAAAACAATAGACCTGTTATATATACGCCGGAAAACAATGATAGGTACCTTGTAGGCATTGTAAAGGAAAAACTAGATAATTTAGTCCGTGCAAATGTAGGCAAAAATGATTCACTCATACAAATGTACAATAGGTTTGCTGAGTTAAGATTATTAGATGATGAAAGAGCAATTAATATTGCTCATCGAAAACGAAACAATTATAATGATTTTAGTAGACACAATAAGTTCAGACAAAACAACAACAATAACTTAGAGACCATAGAGTATTCAGCCAAAAATAGGGGTAATCAATTCAATTTAAGACATAATACCGACAATAATAGCTTTAGTCGTAGAAATATAAATAATGATCATACACAAAGTCGTGAAAATAATCAAGCGAGAAGTAATAATTATTCCCCTCATTCCGGCAGATCCCGTTATCACGACAATAACTCTGGTTCAGGATTTACGAGAACTGGGCAAAATTTCATATATAGCAGTGAACCAATGGAAATAGGAGACATAAGGGAGAATCGAAATTTTACAAAAAAGCCTCAGACACGAAATTACCAATAGCCCATATAACAATAGGCAACAATAGAATCAAGTGCCTCGTTGATACAGGATCTAGCACGAGCATTATTCGTCCTAGTATCCTAAATGAATGTAAATACATTTCTCTGGCGAAACCAGAATTTTTTTCAACCGTTTCTGGAATTGTAAAAGTTCCACATAAAATAATATCTCCTATCCCAGTTGAATTTCACACTCCAGGTACTATGACGTGGAGAGTCATAGATCTTGGTGGTAGGGACTATGATGCTATTATAGGGCTAAACATTTTAGATCCTTTAAAAGCAATTGTCAACTTGGAACAACGAAATCTAAGTATAAAAAATCACATCATACCTCTTCTTAATACGATACGATAATCCCGAAGTAGTCACTCTGGAAACGAATGCGGTTGACATCATTGATAAGCTTAAGCTTGATGACCTGAATTCGGAAGAGTTCGGTTCAATTATAAAACTGCTAAGAAATTATTCAGTCCTTTTTTTCACGGAAGGAGATAGATTATCATTTACCCATGAAGTGGAACACGAAATTCCTACAACAATAAATAGTCCAATTTTTTCAAAAATGTATCGTTATCCCCAGACACATGAAACAGAAATCGACAAACAAATATCAGAAATGCTTTCCCAAGGAATAATTAAAGAAAGCAGTTCTCCTTACAATTCCCCTCTTTGGATTGTTCCAAAGAAATCGGATAGTTCTGGACAAAAAAAATGGCGCATAGTTATCGACTATCGTAAACTCAATGAAGTTACGATAGACGATAAATTCCCAATTCCCAATATAGAAAATATATTGGACAAATTGGGAAAAGCCCAATATTTTACGACTTTGGATCTCGCAAAGGGTTTTCACCAGATTATTGTTAAGTCACAAGATCAAAAGAAAACTGCCTTTTCCACTCCAAATGGGCACTATGAGTACGTAAGGATGCCATTCGGGCTCAAAAATGCCCCAGCAACCTTCCAACGGCTCATTAATTCTATCCTCAGAGAATTCATTAATAAAATTTGTGTTGTCTACCTAGACGACATTTTAATTTTCAGTACGTCTCTGCAGGAACATCTTTTAAACATACAAAAAATTTTCGATAGGTTAAGGGAAGCTAAATTAAAAATACAGGTTGATAAATGTAATTTCCTCTCTAAAGAAACGGAATATTTGGGTCACATATTGACACCTGAAGGTGTTCGACCGAATCCGGCTAAAGTCGAAGTTATCCGAAATCTGACACTGCCAAATACACAAAAGAAAATTAAATCGTTTCTGGGAGTAACAGGTTACTATAGAAAGTTCATCAAAAATTATGCTAAGATTGCACATCCGCTTACAAAATTTTTGAAAAAGGATTCTCGAATAAATGTTAACGATCCAAGTTTCATAGCAGCTTTTGAGAAACTTAAGGATCTGATAACTAATCACCCAATTCTGAGATATCCTGACTTTTCGAGAAAATTTAAGCTTGTTACAGATGCAAGTAATGTTGCGATCGGTGCTGTCTTGACCCAAGATGGTCATCCTATCTCATATGCATCAAGAACCCTCAACAATCATGAGGTTAATTACTCCACGATTGATAAGGAACTACTTGCAGTTGAATGGGGTGTCAGGTACTTCAGACCGTATTTATTCGGAAGAGAGTTTGAATTACAAACAGATCATCAGCCAATCAAATGATTGCACTCTAAGTATTCTGGAAAGGATATAAACCCCCGACTTCAGAGATGGCTTACCCAGCTCGGGGAATATAACATAAAGATAGACTATATAAAAGGGAAAGAAAATGTTATTGCGGACTTTTTAAGTCGCGTAAATATTGACAGTAAAGAAATAAATGCTACGACTCAAACTGATAGCGAATCAGATCAAAGTCGAATTGACTACGATAATGCGGTTTTCAGAGAGATTTCTAACGAAAAGATTAGAACGTTAGATGATAGTGATCAAATCCACGAAGTTAATGCATCCGAAGATGTTCAAACGATTCACTCTCAGGAAGAAAATATGCACAATCATATACCAATTTTAGATACAGTAGTCAACCGATTCAAAACGCAGATAATATTTCTAGAACAAAAAGAACGAGAGTCTGAAAAAAAATTCAAAAATACTAAAATTTATATCGACAGGAACGATTTAGTCGCACAGAACGTGAGAGGAATATTAAAAAAGTATTTAGAAAAAGGTAAGATAGGAATATATTCGTACCTTAGTGATGCAGAGTATAATAAACTTCAGCAACAAATAATTGAAATATATCCTAATAGACAAGTGTTAAAATTCGTCAAATGTAGTTATATCGCAAAGGATATAGAAGATAACGAATCCCTAAAAAAGCAAATAGCATTATTTCACAAGAATGAGGTTGGGCATGCTGGTATCATTCCAACATATGAGGGAATGAAACAAAAAATTTATCATCCGAATCTAAGAACAATAATTCACCAGTTAATTAACAACTGTGAAATTTGTTCTTGTGCTAAGTATGATAGAAAACCTATACGAAATAAGTTCTTTTTTACAAAAACTCCTTCGACATTGAACGAAATTGTCCATGTTGACGTATATGTAAATAGTAAACATTCATTTGTAGTTTTCATTGATAAATTTTCAAAATATGCCACAACCCTTTTTTTGGAAGATAGAAATAGTTTAACTATTGTCGAAAAATTAAAGCATTTTATCACGATTCGTGGAAAAGTAAAGAGTTTTACTTTTGACAACGAATTCAGATCTAAAAATGTTGAAGAATTTTGTAACAAAGAAAATATCGATTTTCACATACATACACATTCACATCATACAGGCAATTCGGATGTTGAACGGCTCAACAACACTTTAACGGAAAAAATTAGAGCATTGAATTTAGAAGATAAGCAACTTATAAAAACTCAAATGCTTAATGCAGTTATGTTTTATAACAACACTTATCATTCTACAATTAAATGTACACCATCTGAAGTACAGGAAAGGAGAATTGATTTTGGCTTAATTAAAGATAGAATAGATAAGACAAAAGCTAGGACGATAAGAAAAAGAAACAAAAATCGTGAAAGTTATATCGAAACAAGAACTACAGGATTTGTTAAAAACTATAAGTCACTCCGTCACAAAGAAGAGCCCAAATTTAGGAAATACAATCTCACGAATGTACATGAAAATAACATAAAACGTCCATTTAAATTCACAGGTCAGGACACTTCTCATTTGGATACTAATAATGTTGACAATCTCGGTAACCCAAACGGCTCTAACAATTGAGAAAATTACTACGGAAATCGGTTACGCAGAAATTAGAATGGATGAAGTGGAGATAGTAAATAGGTTCGATATAATATAATAATGGTCTATAAGAAATGATCTGCGACTTAATCCAGAAAAGTCAAAAGCTATTGCTATTCACCGTAAGGCATTTGACCTTTCGCATCTTCCGTGTGTTCTCCTCAATCAAAGTCCTATAGAGTGGGTAACCTCTGCTAAGAATCTTGGCATAGTTTTTAATCGTACTCTCTCCTGGGATACTCATATTAACACAGCTATTGCCAAGGTTTATGGCGGACTACGTACTCTTTGGACTACTCAAAATTTCTTACCCATGAAAATCAAATTGACGCTTGCTAAATCCTTACTTCTGCCAGTGTTGCTATATGGGTGCGAAATCTTTTGCAAACCTGACGAAAGGAGCATGAGAAAACTGATCGTGGTTTACAATAACATTGCTAGATACGTATTTAACCTTAGGAAAAGGGACCATGTTTCATGTTTCTCTACAAAAATTGCCGGGTGCACTCTTTCAAATCTGCTGAAAATCAAAACACTCTGCTTTCTAAACAATCTGATCATTACTCGACAACCTGAATACCTTTTTGAAAAAATCAAATTTTTCCAATCTCCAAGACCGGTAAGAATTATACAACCCAGATACTCTTGCCTCCAGTCAGAAAGACAATTCTTTGTACAATCTGCCAGGCTTTGGAACTCTCTACCAGCGCATTTGAGAGAGATTACTAGTACGAGCAGATTTAAAGCTTCCATTTTTGCTTACATGACCTGAGAACAAATTTAATTATCTTTCTTATTTTCTTAAATTATCAATAGTATTTAACTTGTTTTATCACTATTATCATTTGTTTTTTTAATTTTATTTTCTATTTTTTTTTCTCACTTCTAAACTGGTATTAAACGATGTCAATTCACAGTATATTTTGCACTCCATTTATGTAAATCCTTTTAAAGCTTGCATTTAATCATAAGATTGCATAATCTTCTTAATGTAAGAAATATTATAACTTGAATAAACTTAAACTTAAACTTAATATTGCACATAGTTAATACAACAGAAATTGTAAATATTATAGATAGTTTAGAAAGTAGTATTGAAAATTCAAACGCAGTAAGAACAGATTACTTAAAGGAGGAAATAACTTCACTTAGAAATAAGGTACAAACTCTTTTACTCCATAGGAATAAGAGAGGACCAATAAACATTGCTGGGAAAGGACTAAAGTGGCTCTTCGGTACTTTAGACGAAGACGACAAGACCGACATAGAAAAACAACTCATGACCTACGACAACACCTATGACGAAGTTACTAATACTCTTAACCAGCAAGTAAAAATAAATGAAAATTTTAACAATTCATTGATAATACTAAAAAAGCTTTTGGAATCAGATAGAAACAAAATTTTGAAAAAAATCAATGAAAATTAAAATTTTAGTAAGAAAATAATATCTCAAGAGGAGTTTCTTGAACAACAAATGCGAATAAACTTACTTAGAGAAAAACTGGATCAAATTCAAGACAATGTACTTTTGGCAAGATTGGGAATGATACACCCAAGTATTCTGACTAATCAAGAGATAAATGAATACCGAATTGACCTAAAGAAACTTAGCAATATGAAAGTAGGAATAGCGAAATTTGAGAGTGATGTTATAATTCTTGCCATAAAAATACCTACATCCACAATAAAATCAGATGTAAAATTATTAGTACCAATAGTAAATTCACAAAACAAACAAATAAATGAAGAATTGGAATATGTTGTCAAAATTAATAATAAAACGTACAATTTTAAAAATAACTTAAGCATCCAAGAATTGAAACTAAGCAACAATTGTATTTATAAAAAGAATTGTAAATTAGTCAGTAACTTTGAAAAAGAAATATTAACACTCCATTATGATCTTCTTCTTTTGAATAATATAAAAAACGAAACTCTTCAAAGCGATTGTGATGAGAGAAAACTTATTTTAAATGGAAACTATTTGATTAATTTTTTTAACTGTTCAGTAGAAATTGGAAGTAAGAAATTTAAGATCAAAGTGTCCAAGACTGTTGAAAAATGTTATATTCCAAACTATGAAAACATAATAACAAGCAATGATTCTTTAACATTCGAAGAACTGACTTTCCATCAAATCAATAATATAAAAGAAATACACTACCTTAGAAGACATAGTATTATAAATTACTCAATAGGAATCTCAAGCATTGTTATTATTGTATTAATTGCAGTACACATATATTGTAAACAAAAGAGAATCGATTTAAAAATTGTTAACAGAATTCAGGAGAATCCTGAGTTAAGGAAGGGAGGAGTTACGTCTGAATGTAACTCTACACCTATCACAAACATCCGGCCGGAAATCGAGAACTTTGCTAAGCAATTCAATCGGTCACGACAGTGCATAAGCGAAACATGCTGACACAATATTTGTTTCTGAATGAAACAATATTACGTTGTCAGCAATTTCACTTGCAGTCGAGGTCGATTGCGGCAAAGAATAATAAAGACCTTAAATACAAAACATGTTGTTTTAATCAACATAACTCGCGCGAGTGTGAAGAGGTACAAAAAAAAATATATCAAATAAATAAGTAATAAAAAAAAATAAAAATTCAGTGCAGTGAAGTGATCCGGATCGAGGTCCGCTCCCTCTTGTCCCTTTCCTCCACAAGCCACGGCTACGCATTCTCGATCGCAACTCCCGTTTGATTTTATCAGGCGGGTGAGTGCAAAGACTGAGAGTGCGTAGCTTCTGACGTAGCGGAATCGGAGGTGCAAATTGTTGGTGGACCAACTCTAATCGGTGTATGGGCATAACACCTACATCGATTTGATGTTGGGAAGCTACTTCAATTTGCACTTCTCAATTCTGCTTTACCATCTGATGCAACGTCGGAGTTGGCTCTTTTGGTGTCCGTCTTTTTTGTTGTTGTAATGGGAAATTTTAGGGTTGACGTGAGCAACGTTCGTGACCTAAGAGCGAATCTCTTCGCTGTGTACGTCCACCTGTCTAGATATAAACCAGCTGTCTTGGCACTGAGTGAAACACAGGTAGGTGAGAATACCGATTTTTCGGATTTGAACCTGCCTGGATATAACTTAGTGCCTCTTTTCTTCTCTCACCGCGGTCTCGCCCTATATATACGTAGTGATGTAGCTTACCAACTTCAACCACAATACGGCCTCTGTTCCAATCCGGAATTAAATTTTCTGTGGTTAAAAATCCATGTCCGTAAGCATTTGATCCACTACTGTTTCATTTATAGAAGTCCAAACCTAGATAGCAATTGAACTTTCAATGAGTTTGATATGCTATCCAATTCCATCACAAGAATTGTATCCCTGTATCCTCACACTTAAATTGTCATTGCGGGCGATTTTAATGTACACAATTCTAATTGGCTTAGACATTCAGGCCAGACAACACCCTAAGGACGGTATGTTGAGATCTTCTACACGAATACCTGATATTGTAGATCATTCCGCCAACACCCTGGACCTGTTTCTCACCTCCCATCCTGATAAATATTCCATTGACATATTGTCGAATCTAGGCTCGTCTGACCACTGTGTCGTATCAGCTAATTTCTCGTATTCACCCCACACAGTTCGAGATCAAATTCCTAAGAGAACCGTATGGCTATACGAGAAAGCCAATTGGAGCGGCCTTAACGACTTCTTTAGGAATTTTAACTGGTCTCTATGTTTCCTCGATAGTGACGTGGATGCCGCTGCTGATACGATCACGAACATCATTCTGCTGGGTATGAGATCCTTCATTCCCCATAGAGTGAAGAGTATCAAACCCAAAGCAAATGCGTGGTATGACTTGAGTTGCAAAGAGGCTATTAGGTTGAGGGAGTTGAGTTTCCGGACTCACAAAGCCAACCCTACTGAGGAAAACCGGAAAAAGTTTAAACGGGCCAGAAATGACTGCAATGCACTAATAATACGTGTGAAATTCGCATATGACCAAAAGTTGAGGCAAAAAGTGCTACAATGTCCCAAGGGTAGCAAAAACTTTGGGTCATTTGTTAAAAATATAAGGAACTCAGCCTCATCTTCAATTCCCACGCTCATTTGCAATGACATTCCATCTGTCAGTTCTTTAGACAAGGCCAATCTGCTTGCTGCGCATTTCGCGGCCAGCTCAACGCTGCCAGATTCGACCTTGTCTCCGCCTGTACTTGAGAGCGTCAATTGTACCATGGGACAAATCCATTTCCGCACTCGTACAGTTGCTAGAGTACTTAAAGATCTCAACGTGCATAAATCCGCTGGCCCGGATGGTATACCCCCCATACTTCTGAAGAGGTGTTCTTCTACGCTGGCAAAACCTCTGCGTAAGCTTTTTCATCTGTCCTACTCTTCTGGTCTCTTTCCGAGTGGATGGAAAACAGCATTTGTCCAGCCAGTCCCTAAAAAGGGCAAATCTTCGTCACCCTCCTCCTACCGACCCATAGCACTAACGTCCCTTCTTTCCAAGGTCATGGAAATGCTGATTAACCGTCAGCTTATGAAATATCTTGATTCGCGGAAGCTTCTTAATGACCGGCAGTACGGTTTCCGCAGCAACAGGTCCACTGGTGATTTGATGGCATATCTCACCGAAAAGTGGAGCCAATCTTTGCACAATGCTGGAGAAAGCAAGATCGTTGCGCCTGATATTTCAAAGGCATTTGACAGAGTTTGGCATCAAGCTCTCTTGTCGAAAATGCGTGCTTATGGCATCGATGAGTCTCTTCTTCAATGGATTAGAAATTACCTTTCGAACCGTTCAATTCAAGTTGTTTTGGATGGGTTCAAGTCTGATATTCACCAAATTAATGCTGGTGTTCCCCAAGGCTCTGTTTTGTCTCCGACTCTCTTTCTCATTTTTATAAATGATCTCCTGTCTGCTACTTCTAATCCAATCCACTCCTTCGCTGATGACAGTACTCTCAGCTCTTCATATTCGTTCCAAGACCTACGACCCTATCCTTCGGCCGTAGAATTGGAGCGGCAGCGTATGTTAACCACATTAAATTCCGACCTTGACAGCATATTTAATTGGGGTAAAAACAATAGAGTGGAATTTAATGCTTCCAAAACTCAATGTTGTCTACTGTAACTCAAGCGATCCCAAAATAATCAGCCATTATCCCTGAATGGCACTTGCATTGAAGAAACCGGAAAACTTTCCATCCTCGGTATGTGTATCAACTCAACACTTAGTTGGAACGATCACATATTCGAGATCGCCAAAAATGCTGCGAAATGTCTAGGTTTCCTAAAGCGATGCAAGAAATACTTCACCCCCTCTGATATGGCTTCAATTTATAAGGCCTTCATTCGCTCCAAGCTTGAGTATAACGCTCATATCTGGTCTGGTGCTCCTAAGACCTCCCTGCACCTACTTGATAGAATACAACAGCGAGCGATAAAACTTAAAGGAGACAGTAAAATCGCGAAGTCAATAGACTCGCTCGAACATCGCCGTAATGTTAATGCTATTTTAACAAACGATGCTCAAGTGAGTTAGCCAATTGCATTCCTCCCCTCCATGAATTCACCCGCAATACTCGTCTCGCCAGGAATGCTCATCAGTCCACCCTCAAGCCTGTTTTCGGACGTACAGTTAAGTTTAGAGAGTCGTTTTTTAGCCGCACCACACGAATATGGAATGCTCTTCCCAGCCTAATATTTCCCACTCACTACAATCTACAGACATTTAAGACCAATGTGCATAGGTACCTCCTTTCCATTTCTCCCTTTATACCTTCGGCCCGTGCTGTGTCTTGATTCCGGACACTGAAGGGTATTCGTAACCCCTTTTGCGCGCGCAAATTATAAAAAAAAAAAAAAAATGTAATTTACTGCGCTTCATCACAGGCTTCAAATGGTTTACCGCTAACATGCAATTGGATTGACCTCTGTCAATCCGTGTGGCCGCACAATGGGTCAACTCTGGTCTAAGTGCATACTCCAGCCATTTTAACCTACCTACCTACCTAATTCCCCCCTCTCTATCAAGCTCTCCTCCAGCTCCTTGACATCTTTCTCCAGTGGCCTGATGTGTCGACTACCGGTTCTTCAAAATCACCCGATTTTTCGAGCTCACGCCGCTCGCTCCTTTCCATCGAACTTACTGCCTGACTGACCGAATTAAAAAAAAGAAAAACTTTCAGATTTTTCGGGATTCGAACCAGCCCTCCTCTGACCAAAAAAATGCATTAAACCTCGTAATTTAGAGGGGACAAACGCTTAAATTTAATATTGAATATCCCGATGATAGACTTTTTTGCTCTATAACAGCTCCTAACCTATTCGGTATTGAATCAACAAGTTTCTTTGTACACAATTAATTAATTAATTTGCGTAATTTTTTGGCATTCAAGTTGAAGTATATTTTTTAATTGATTTTTATTTGAAATTTTATGTTTTCGGATACGATTTTCCAGTTCATTCCACACATGCTCAATCGGGTTGAAGTCTGGCGATTGCGGCGGGGTTGGGAAAATATGTGCAATGTTGTATGTGATCATGTGACATTCGTACGAGTTCTCCTTAAAGATGTTGAGGTAAATGAACTGATAGTTTATTCAATAAAAACAATTTGTTATGACTTAAATGAATAAAGAATACAAAATTTAAAGTTTAAAGCGTGGAAGCTAACTTATACTATACATGATTAAATATGATGCACAAGTTCAAAAGGTTTGATTCTTTTTAGTCTCCTAACTAAATTTGTGTGGTGGTCTCAGGGTTCGTGTGGTGGTGAAACCGATCCTCGTGCTTTTTTGCGAATCTCTGTATTTCATTCTGTACGCATTCCACGCCCAGGTCCCTGTGAAGGTCATCGTTGCGAATATTGAAAGGTACATTTACAATGTCTCTTAGCCCCTTGTTTTGAAATCGTTGGATTATTTGAATGTTGGTTTTTTTTGGTACAACCCCAAAGTTGAATACTCTCCAAATGCAATTAATTACACTTGTGTAAATAATTATGCCATCGTTTAATGGATGTGTAAATAATTGTGCCACTTTTTTTTTATCATTTTTACAGTTACGTGTTGGAATTGGATTATTTTTTTTTTTGCTTACTGTTTAAATAAAACAACAAGGATTAACACTGCAAAAAATTATGGATTACTTGTCATTATTTTAAAAGTTCTGTAGCTTTGAATGCTATTGAGGACGTAAGAATCATAATGTGTAAATGATTTTGCCATTGACTGTATGTCCATATGGGTTTTATGACTTGCTTGTAAAGCTAAATTTAGTTATATGTTGATCGATAAGATTGTCTTCCTATCATTCAGTACATTTTTCTGTAGCGGATACCAATCTCCTCTCTTTTTTTCTTGACTTGGGCTTTTCATCGAATTTTCGCATCCAAGGTCCAAGATACTTTGCACAATTTGCGTATGGTATGGCATGGTTGTTAATATACACTGGTATGTGCTCTACTTTTTTATTTGTGAAATCAATATAAGTCGTTTACTCGTATTCGCCATACTCTTGTCCAATTTTGAATATGCGAGATCGCCTCTTGTAGTTTACGAGTTGAGTCCACACTGCTTTCCGCAACTGCTATTAAAGCCGTGTCATCAGCAAATGTAGGGTGTACGGGAGATATATTGGCCCAAGAACACTCCCTTGGGATACAACTGCTTTGATTTTTGTCAGCTTCGAATATGTGTCTTTCTTTTTTATGCGGAAGTATCTTTCCGAAATGTGGGCGCCGTGGCGTAGTGGGTAGGTGCGTCGACTGCTACGCTCGAGGTCGTCAGTTCGAATCTCGGAAAAAACATCAAAGATTTATTCACGGCTCCACCTCTTTCGAGTCACTGACAATGCTCAAAGAGTATAACTGTCTAGGAAAAGCTTCTCAATCTCACCGTTCGGAGTCGGCATTAAACTGTAGGTCCCCTCCGCTCGTGAAAGAACAATAGCACGCACAACACGAGTGGTTGCTGAGAAGCTAGGCCCAGGTCCACCTCGGACTGTAGCGCCGCCATTATTATTATTATTATCTTTCCGAAATGTATGATCTTTGAATTTCAGCCTATTCGTTGGGTAGTATCTTTTTTAGTTTGTTGTCTAATCCCTCATGCCAAACTTTATCAAATGCTTGTGCTACATCGAGAAAGATTGTAGAACAAACTTTTTTCTCTCCAAGCGCTTTTTCAACAATGTTTGTTATTCGGTGGACCTGATCAACGGTTGAATGTTTCACTCTAAGCCAAATTGGTGGTCTGGAATAATATTTTTCCGTTCTATAATTGGTTACAGCCTTTTTAATAGTAGTCTTTCAAAAATGTTGGACATTATAGGCAGCAAAGATATTGACCTATGGGATGAAGCTTCGTGAGGTGGTTTTCCCGGTTTGTCTATCATGATAACTTCAGCTGCTTTCCGTAACTGTGGAAATTTAAATGCAGCGTTGATGATGCATGTAAACTTGGCGATTACTTTCTCCGGGAATTGCTTGAGAATTTCACCAGTTCTCAATTCAAATCCTGGCGTTTTTTCGCATTTAAAGTTCTTATTTCCTTTCTTAGTTCAGACGACGATGTGGTGCGTATTTCTGCATTTTCTTCGGCTTGTTCTTCGCTTGGTAAATCGTCACGCTCTCCTGGGTTTGGGGAAAAATTCATTTAGATACTCTGCAAATCTTTCAGCTTTTTGCTTGTTACTTTTAGCCCAATTTCCATCCTGTTCTTTGATTGGAGGAATGTGAATGATTGGTCTCTTTAATTTCTTGGTGACTTTCCAGAGCGAGTACTCCACCTTTTTATTGTTGCTAAGATTTCGTAAAGATGGCTGGATGTTGTAGGAATCGGGTAGGCACTGATTGGCGTCAACCTGGCGATGCCCAGTGTTGTAACTTTTCCTATACATCAATTGTGCTTATTTTACCTCCAAGTGTAGCCATCGGGTACTGGTTGTAGTTCACCCGAACTCAACCTACTAAACTTATAAGTGCGACCTCTTGTTCTAGGGGTTACAAAAAAGGAACTGGTCCTCCAGGTTAGGGGTTGTGCCGTCGGGGTAACTGCCCGGCCACACCAAAAAAATTAAGTTACGAAGCAACAACAAGCCTCGGAAACGGACGGAATTACTGATGACGAACCCCGCATACGAAATAAGGACAACGATCTTCGAATCTGTATGTGGAATATAAGGTCCCTTTATAGGCCACGTGCAGCCGAACAATTAGGCAGACTTAGGCAAGAAGTCATATCGTTCAGGTGTGTGAACGAACGCCTTACGACAATTCGCATCAAGGCTAAATTCGCCAATATAAGCCTAATATGCGCACATGCCCCCACAGAGGAGAAAGACGACGACACCAAAGACAGTTTCTATAAGCTCCTGGACAAGACATACGAGCAGTGCCCTAGCTATGACATTAAAATTGTCATAGGCGATTTTAATGCAAAGCTGGGAAGAGAGAGTGTCTTTGGTAGTACGGTCGGGAAGCACAGCCTACACGACACCACCTCCGATAACGGATTTAGGCTGATCGACTATGCTGCAGGGCGAAATGTTGTAGTAGCCAGTACACGGTTCCAGTTTGAAAACCAGTGGCAACATTGCCAAAAAGCTATCAGAGATGCCGCCTTTGATGTGCTGGGTTTCACTCGGCCACCACAACGAAACCCCTGGCTTGACGACGAGTGTCGGCAGGCGAATGCAGCTAAGCAAGAGGCCTACAAAGCGGCACTGCAAAGAAGGACAAGAGCTGCTCGCGAGCTCTACGAGCAGAAAAGAAGAGACGAACACCGGCTTCTCAGGAGGAAAAAGAAGGAGCATGAGAAGCGCGCGATCGGTACCACTGCAGGAATGAGGAAAGGAAGTTTTACCAAAGGATAAAGTTAACCAGTCAGGGTTATAAAGCCCGAACCGAAGCCTGCAAGGACGATCAAGGGAACATCGTAGTAGAACCACAGACGATGCTGAGGATATGGAAGAACCACTTCTCCAGACTGTATAACGGCGATGAAGAACCGAATTCCGCTGTCAGGCAGATTGAACCACTCAACCCGAATGAAAGAGACGATGTAGATCAACAATTCCGTCCCCCCGATCTGGATGAAGTGAAGATAGCTATATTTAAACTAAAGTCCAACAAAGCTGCTGGATCTGACGGCCTAGCGGCTGAGCTTTTCAAAGCAGCAGGCGATGACTTGGTAAGGAGCATGCACCAACTCATCTGTAAAATATGGTCGGAAGAAAGCATGCCCGATGAATGGAACCTCAGCATTGTTTGCCCGATCCATAAAAAAGGAGACCCTCTAAATTGCGCCAACTATAGAGGCATCAGTCTTCTGAACATTGCATACAAGATCTTATCTGCCGTGTTGTGTGAACGCCTAAAGCCATTCGTCAACAACCTGGTCGGTCCATACCAGTGTGGCTTTAGGCCAAGAAAATCCACCATCGACCAAAGATTCACACTGCGGCAGATCTTGTATAAAACCCAGGAACGGCAAATCGATACCCACCACCTTTTCATCGATTTTAAGGCCGCGTATGCATACATATGGCGACAATATTGACATAATCGGAAGAACACAGCGTGATGTCAATGGCACTTTTGTGAGTATTGCGATGGAGGCCGCGAAGATGGGTTTAACGGTAAATGAGGGCAAGACAATGTATATGCTGTCAACCAGAAAGGACACCCAACACCGACGTCTCGGACAGAACGTCACAGCAGACAGATATAACTTTGAGGTAGTCAAGGACTTCATCTACCTCGGCTCCGCGGTAAACAGTACAAACAACATCAGTACCGAGATCAAACGCAGAATAACTCTTGCCAACCGCTGTTTTTAATGGCTTGTGTCTAGCAAACCAGAGTCGGAGCAAATGTTCATCGTGGTTAAGATCCGCAACTAGGTTTAGATTGTTTGCTGCGCTATAGGCAAAGGCAAAGTCATCTGCAAAAGCTTTGATATTACCAGAAAAGGGAAGAACAAATATAGAATTTACATAAATTAAAAACAGAGTGGGACGAAGGACAGATCCTTGGGATACCCTTATATTTACTTTTTTTGATCTGCTTAAAGTATCTCCAATTTTAAGTTTTTGGGTTCTGTTTTTTAAATATGATTTAAAACAATCTAGAAAAAATCTCCGAAAACCCGCACTTTGCAATTTATCCAAAAGAATACTGTGGTTAACCATGTCGAAACTATTCCTTAGAGGAGTGTTATGAAAAACGGATGTGCAGCAACGGTTGCAGAGCTTTTGGGGTTCATAAGAATTAGGCATTTTTTCTCATGAGGAGAAATACTCAACTCATTTGCCACAGTAGTAAGATCTGCAATATTGCTATCACCCTTCCTAATCGTAATAGGTGTATTACGATATACACTATTGCGATTAAGTATGCAGTTTACAGCCTCCCACTTTTTTTTTAAATTTCTTAATTTTAGAAATAATTTTTTTTTAATTCTATAGATATACTCGACCAATTTGTGTTTTTCAAGAATTTTAGACAACAATACATACGCATGGGAGGCATTTGTGGTACGGTAAACTTCACACCAGTATTCACCCAACAGATTGGTATTTAGTTGAAGGTAGTTAATTTTAACTAATTAATTAGGAGTGAATGTTGGAACTTTTTTGTTAATTAAACACCTTAAGAGGAAACCAGTAAAACAGTGATCTGTGATTTGGAAGCCTAGGTTTATACCTGCACATAAATTATTAGGCATTTTATTAAAACGACAAAAAATATGATCAATACAGGTTTTTGAGCACAATCTTGTAGCTTCATTAACAAACGATGTCAAACCATGCTCTGCCATTAAGAATGCGGAGGCATCTACTAGAGTGTTTTAACTCAAGATATCTACATTGAAGTCGCCAAGTATGATGGGATTACCCACTTTTGTGTTGTTCAAGAATACGGTAAACTCTTCCAGAAACGTTGCTAAGGATATGTACTGCACTCTGTATACGAATCACGTACAAATACTCCTACCCCTCCTGCAGAATACGAATCATTAGTGTTCGCATGGAAACTATAGTTTAGACTTTTAGAATCATCTTTCTCACAATAATATATCCATATCTCAGATACGAAAATAAAATCAAGCAGATTCACAAACGCTTCAATATTACAGAGTAACAAATCGAAGTCTTGTCGAGACATCGAATATTCTGATGTATAATGAAAATAAAACTTTTATAATTTGAATAGAAGAAACTATCGCAAATACTCGTTATGGTTTTAATGGTAGCATTATCGTTTGTAAGACCGAAACTGTCATTCATTTTGCTGGTTTTCAATATCAATTAAATCATCAAACGATTTTATAACGATAACGCTACCATTATCAACCTATCTCATCAAAATTCGGGATTTACTGAACCATAAATATTTGAACCGTTTTTCTATTTTTTTTTCACTGCTATAAATAAATCCCTAGTATATTTCGTAAAACAGTGATTAATATAAATATTTCTTAAACTGTTATCTCCGAACACTGAAGTATTGAGATTTTTTTTCGCCTCGCATAATCTTCTGTTTGGCATCACTTGATGAAAGCTGCACACACAAAACATTTCTGGTTGCCTTGTTGTGGATTTTTTTTACATAACATACATAACATAACGTTCATAGCACCAAAAATCTTTTCTCAGTTGCATTATTGTTGTTTACCTCAGATACACCAACGATTTCCATGACGTCCTCCATTTGTTGTTGGTCTCTCCAGTTCATTTTCTCGATCGCAATTTGGAATTTTCATCTTCCAGCTGATTCAGCTTGTTGAGAATTTCAGAGTTAATAAGCTGTTTTATACTCAAAAGCTCTTCGTAAAGCAGCTGTAGGGTCACTGAACTGCTGTCACTAGTAAGTTGTTGGCATTCACCCATTGCATTGATTGCACTTCCACTTGACGCCACTCGTTCTTCAATAGTTGACACCATTACACTCTTTGGTTGAGTAGGTGTTGCTGGTTTCTGCAAAGCTCTAGAGTGCAATTTGGATACAACCACTGACTTTGTGAGAGGTTTTTTATGTACTGCTGATTTTGTTGCATTTGACATAGCTGCAGGTTGTTGTTGTAGCGATTTTCCTTTCAGCGCTGTGCACTTGTCGCAATGAAAATGTTTGTTGTTGGAGATCATATACTCGAAATCAGATTTGAGCATATTGACACAGGCACAATAAACGAAACCTTTGAAGTCATTGCATTTCTTTTGAAATTCAATTTCAAATTCAATTCAAAATCGGCGAGCCAACTGCCCCCTGTTGCAAAGAATTTTTTATGTTAAAGACGGTGGTAGAAGTTAGATGCCATTTTCACAACAAATTTTTTACCTGTGATCATATCATAGATCATATCATATTATAGCAATGGTTTAGTGATATCGAGCATGTCCAACTTGAGGAAGTCTAATCATACGGTGTCGGAGGTCTTTTCCATATCTATCAGGCACCGCGCATTGGGTCTTATTCTTATTCCGCTGGATGTCGAAAACAAATATGGACGCTGCATGTATGGTATCATGATCCGCCCTGAAGTCGAATTGGTTATCCGGTAAAATTTGATTTTCTTCAACCCATTCTTTCAGAGCTGTAATGAATATCTTCTCAAAGACTTTGCTTATACACGGGAAAAGACTTATCGACCGGAGATTTGTCGGAATGGTCAGTGAGTTGAAGATGTTCATATCTTTGTCCCGTTTAGGGATGGGTACCACAACTATCTTCCAATGTGTATCTTCTCAGCGCATTGTCAAACAGGGTTGTATATGTATATATCCACCGTCTCAGAGACGAGATGACGCAGAACAATGTTCAGTATCCCATCGATTCCCACTGACTTCGTTTTTCTCAGTGAGTTGAAGATGTTCAATTCTCGAAAATAAGGATGGGGTTATTTCCATCATCGGCGACAGCATTAATTGCCAGAAAATGGTCATTGAACCTGGTGAAACCAGGGTTCTCAGATCGCCATTGATTTATTTCATTCCGAAGACAGAAGTGGTCCAGCCTGGCTCTGTTCTCCAAGTCGTGGTTGAGACAACGGGATTCGTTGACCTAGAAGTGTGCACTTCTCCCTACTCCTGGATATTCTCAACTACGAAGAAGTCGTTGTCAAGCACTGCCTCATCTGGATCGATGCCAACTGACGTCAGTCGCTGGATAAGGCTCTAGGGAAACATGGCAAGCGTACCTTATTATAATTAAAAGGATACGGGTGGACATATTCCTCCAGTTCCTCCAGCTCGTTCGGAAAGAATAACCGCGGCGAGACCTTGTTGTAGGAGGATGCGTGCAATGGCTGCTACTAACACACCAAATCTTCGCACTACATTGCTATATATCATCTTATGACTACTGCTTTGTCTAATTAAGAGAGCGATCCTGCCTCCTCGACAGTGCTGCCAGTATTTTTAAGCAAAATTTACCATACTGAAGAAGAAAAATTACTATATGACTCAAAATTTACCACTTCCAAAAAATGTGAGCTATATTGATACTAGAGAAGGTTTTGGACTGCATTTGGATTCCTTTAAAGTTTTCTTCCTCTACCGTGCTTTATTATTTCTGCTCCCTTGCGCTGCTGTTCGCTTTATTTGTGACACAGATTTGAGCCATCCCATAGATTTGTTAAAGAATACATTCAAACAAACGGAAGGATATTTGTTTCAGAAGAAATTTACCCTTTTTGGGATGAAAATATATTTTTACCAATTATCTGGAATAGGTTTTGGAATTTCCCATGAAAAGGTAAAGTTTGTGGTAAAACTGGCTGCACTGCTCCTCGAGTGGATTGGGCCTATCTCTTCTAATTATGTGGTTGTTTTTTAGGTTTGCGCGTCTGGTTTAGCTTAATTTCTCTAGCCATCAGCACGTCAGGATTGTGGGTTTGCAACAAGTTAAAGATCAAGTTTTCGTTTTTTTCCGAATCAGCGAATTTACATTCACTGCTAGGATCTTAAGGGTTCTAGGTGCGCGCGGGGTCATTATATTTGCAGCGAGTTTGGGTCCCTGAACAGCGCCGAGCAGATAGAGTCTACTCGGGCCGTCTGTTTAAGGAGGCTGGTTAACTCGACTATCTGTTTTTTATAAACTGACCATCTGCGTTTTATACGCCTGGATGGTGGTCATTACGTCTTTTATTGAAGACTCTGCCTTAAGTTGCCTGGGCACTGGGACCGGGGCAACCTTCGGCACTTTCTGCTGTCCCGGCCTTATTCTTGACGCCATTTGGGCGTAGGAGATTGCCCAAGTAACAGCGGCAGTTGCAGTACGGGCCACTGATCTGACTTATATCTTCTTCTCCTTTTTTATCAGCTCTTGGATACGTGGACATCCCCTATAGGTTGCGGGGTGTCTGTTGTTCGCGCAGAGAACACATTTGAGGGGCGCCCTGTCCTCGACCTCTTCCATCCCTAAAGGACATTCCCCTTTATTGTGAGTGTTCGTGCACCTAACGCAGTGGAACTGCATGTTGCTGTTAGCCGCGGCGTGCTCGAGCATCCTACGCTTTACACATTGTAAAACGAGCTCAGTCCTTTTTAACGTTTCCCACTTTCCAGCCTAAGCGCCCAAGGATCGCATTTTCCTTAAGCTCTCAATCTGCCAGACCTGAACCAGGAAGAAGAAAGTTTGATATCTTTCTTCCTTGCTGCCGCAGTGATGAAGGGCTTAACCTCTATAAACTGGATCTCGTCACTATTAAGAACGCGCAGCTCCTCGAGGATTTCCTTCGGATCGGTCGAAGTATCAATGCCCTTTAGGAGCACAGTCCGCCCTTGTTCGGCTTGGGGAGTGTACGAAAAAAACTCAGCGCCTGCCACCATCTCTGTAACTATTTTGAAGTCTGCCACTGATGTGCATTGGACCGAGTGTCTTTTAGACCCTTATACCTTATAAGGAAAGAATTTTTAGTGGCCAACTTACACGTTTTCTCCACATCCTTCGTCTCCAGTTCGAAGACGTTGATGGGGGAGCAGCTTTCCTTGGCAGCTGTTGGTTGGTTATTCTGTTGTGGCCTTTGCTGTTGTTGTTGCCTCTTCGACTGCTGTCTGGTTGGGGCTAGCGGTTGCTCAAATTGTTGCTGCTTCCGTTGTTCTTGCTTCTGCTGATGTTGTTTTTGTTCTTGTTGTTGTTGCTGCTGCTATTGTTGTTGCACCTTCTGCAGCTCCCGCTTCTTAGCGGCTTTTTGGGCCGCTCTGCATATAGCGACCTTTACGGCGAGGTACTTTATATGGGCGTCTAATTCCCCTAGAGTGATTACACACCTTGCGGCGGTTCTGGGACTTCAAAGATCGAAGTGTCATGGGACCCGTGCTGACGATCAACCTGGCTGAGGACTCAGTCAAATAGCTCAGACACGAACGGAGCATGCAGATGCCTAGCGATCTCTGGATTAGCTAGCCTTACCTACGTATACGAAGCCCTGCGTAGGCGGACCACCCTTTCTCCGATACTCGTGAGAAACACGTACAAAACACAATTAAAAAAAAACACTAAAAACATAAAAACATACGAAGAAGAAGAAGGTTCTATCCGAGAATCGGCGAGGGACCAGGAAAGCAAACCTACCCTGCGCCTCCCGAACCTTAGCCCTTCATCTGGATCGGTGCGGTTGACTTCCCCCCACAAGTTCGACTCGCACTCCTCCAAACCCCAGCCTACCAGCTCGCCGATTGCTTTAGCACGGGACAAACCCTGCATGAGCAAACAAGCGCGTGCCAGTGTAAGGCACACTTGGACCTCCACGAAGCAGGCCGTACTTCTCATGTTAATCCCAAGGACTTAAGACCTATTAGCTTCTATCTTCTTTCCTGCTCAAAACACTGTAAAGGCTCATAGATATCCATCTTCGCTGCAATATAGACCCATCTAGATTGTCAGCCTCCCAACACGCGTACACTAAAGGCAAATCTGTAGATACTGCTCTACATTCGCTTGTATGCTCCATTGAGAAATCCCTTCAACATAAAGAATACACTATGGTAGCTTTTCTGGACATTGAGGGTGCTTTCAACAATGTCTACCCATCGTCTATCATCATGCACTGGTGAATCTTGGCGTGGACACGGGACCCGGTAGACTGATTCACCAACTGCTTGTCAGTAGAGTAATCATCTCGAAGCTGGGTTCCACCAACACTACCAGACTTTCCAGCAGAGGAACGCCACAAGGTGAAGTTCTATAACCCCTGCTATGGAACATCGTGGTCAACGTACTACGATCTTATGCAAAATGCTCTCTCTAAATTATCCGCGTGGATCAAAGCAAACGGCCTTGGCATCAACGCTCTTAAAACAGAAATCGTCCTCTTCTAGGACTCATCCTAGATAAGAGACTAAACTGGAAGCTAAATATAATGGAGCGTGCCCGCAAGGCGACGCTTGCTTTCTACGTATGTAAAAGAGCCAGAGCAAGAAATGGGGTCGCCAACCTCACATCATCCATTGGATCTACATAGCCGACGTAAGACACTTTCTGTTGTATGGAGTGAATATCTGGTGGCAAATACAAGACAAAGCCATACACTACAATTACCTTAGGAAAGTTCAACGTCAAGCTGCACTTCTTTACGGATGGGTTGGCAGTGCCATTTTCTCTAATGAATTAAACATAAGTCTCTCCTTTCGCTTACCCGACCACTGTAGCGTGTTTGAAGCTCTGTCCTGGCTCAAATGGAATGTAATATCCGCGCGATATTTGCATTTCCACGGACAGCCAGGCAGCCATCAGGGCTCTGGAATTGGTCTCACCAAACTCTAAAGCAGTAATCGACTGTCGCTCATCTTTAGACAAGATGGCCCATCAGTTCAATATTCGCCTGTTTTGGGTACCAGGCCATAGAGACATTCCGGGTAACTGCAAAGTGGATGAGCTTGCCAAGTTCGCTACTTCAAAGCAAAGGGTATGCCCCTTACAACTTGTAAATTGTTGCTTTTAGAAGATGCAACTCATAAAATAAATAACAGATGGGCGAGAGGCACTACGTGCCACAAATCCAGAATCTAAATCTAAAGAATTAATCTCTCTGGATAGATCTAACACAACATTTTTGGGGACCTCGAATATGTGATCATTCCAACAAAGTGTTGAGTTGATACACATAGTGAGGAAGAAGTTTTTCGGTTTCTTCGATGCAAGTGCCATTCAGGGATAATGGCTGATTATTTTGGGATCGCTTAAGTCACAGTAGAAAGCATTGAGTTTTGGAACCGTTAAATTCCAATCTATTGTTATTACCCCAATTAAATGTGCTGTCAAGGTCGGAATTTAATGTGCTTAACATACGCTGCCGCTCCAATTCTACGGCCGAAGGATAGGGACGTGAGCCTTGGAACGAATATGAAGAGCTGTGAGTACTGTCATCAACGAAGGAGTGCATTGGATAAGAAGTAGCAGACAGGAGTTCATTTATAAAAATGAGAAAGAGAGTCGAAAACAAAACAGAGACTTGTTCGAAAGGTAATTTCTAATCCATAGAAGGGATTCATCGATACCATAAGCACGCACTTTCGACAAGAGAGCCTGATGCCAGACTCTATCAAATGCCTCAGTAATATCAAGCGCAACGATCTTGCTTTCTCCTGCATTGTACAAATTTTGGTTAAACTTTTCAGTGAGATATGCCACCAAATCACCAGTGGACATGTTGCTGTTGAAACCGTACTGCCGGTCATTAAGAAGGTTCCGCGATTCAAGGTATTTCATAAGCTGACGGTTTATCAGCGTTTCCATGACCTTGGATAGAAGGGCCGTTGGTGCTACGGGTCGGTAGGAGGAGGGTGACGAAGATTTTCCCTTTTTTAGGGACGGGCTGGAATGACGTTTTCCATCCACTCGGAAAGAGACCAGAAGAATAGGACAGATGAAAAAGCTTACGCAGTGGTTTTGGCAGCATAGAAGAACACCTCTTCAGAAGTAATGGGGGGGATACGATCCAGGCCAGCGGATTTATACACTTTGAGATCTTTAAGTACTCTTGCAACTGTACGAGTGCGGAAATGGATTTGTCCCATGTACATTTTTTTTAAAACTTATGCGAACTCAGCTTGGTTTCCATATGTAGTCAGTGCCGTGCTACCCTCCGACGCGTGCACATGTATTTTTTTGTTCGTCCTCAACGCGCTCGCAAAATTAAAAATAAAAATCAAAAATAAAAATTAAAAAATAAAAATTAAAAATTAAAATAAAAATTCAAATAAAAAAATAAAATAAAAAAAGCAAAAACTTAAATTAATAATTCCGCGGACCGTCCAAAACGCGAGTGTGAAATAATCAACAAAAAAAAAAAAAAAAAAGTTCAGTGCAGTGAAGTGATCCGGATCGAGTGCGCCTGGTCCGCTCCCTCTTGTCCCTTTCCTCCACAAGCCACGGCTACGCATTCTCGGTCGCAACTCCCGTTTGATTTTATCAGGCGGGTGAGTGCAAAGACTGAGAGTGCGTAGCTTCTGACGTAGCGGAATCGGAGGTGCAAATTGTTGGTGGACCAACTCTAATCGGTGTATGGGCATAACACCTACATCGATTTGATGTTGGGAAGCTACTTCAATTTGCACTTCTCAATTCTGCTTTACCATCTGATGCAACGTCGGAGTTGGCTCTTTTGGTGTCCGTCTTTTTTGTTGTTGTAATGGGAAATTTTAGGGTTGACGTGAGCAACGTTCGTGACCTAAGAGCGAATCTCTTCGCTGTGTACGTCCACCTGTCTAGATATAAACCAGCTGTCTTGGCACTGAGTGAAACACAGGTAGGTGAGAATACCGATTTTTCGGATTTGAACCTGCCTGGATATAACTTAGTGCCTCTTTTCTTCTCTCACCGCGGTCTCGCCCTATATATACGTAGTGATGTAGCTTACCAACTTCAACCACAATACGGTCTCTGTTCCAATCCGGAATTTAATTTTCTGTGGTTAAAAGTCCATGTCCGTAAGCATTTGATCCACTACTGTTTCATTTATAGAAGTCCAAACCTAGATAGCAATTGAACTTTCAATGAGTTTGATATGCTATCCAATTCCATCACAAGAATTGTATCCCTGTATCCTCACACTTAAATTGTCATTGCGGGCGATTTTAATGTACACAATTCTAATTGGCTTAGACATTCAGGCCAGACAACACCCTAAGGACGGTATGTTGAGATCTTCTACACGAATACCTGATATTGTAGATCATTCCGCCAACACCCTGGACCTGTTTCTCACCTCCCATCCTGATAAATATTCCATTGACATATTGTCGAATCTAGGCTCGTCTGACCACTGTGTCGTATCAGCTAATTTCTCGTATTCACCCCACACAGTTCGAGATCAAATTCCTAAGAGAACCGTATGGCTATACGAGAAAGCCAATTGGAGCGGCCTTAACGACTTCTTTAGGAATTTTAACTGGTCTCTATGTTTCCTCGATAGTGACGTGGATGCCGCTGCTGATACGATCACGAACATCATTCTGCTGGGTATGAGATCCTTCATTCCCCATAGAGTGAAGAGTATCAAACCCAAAGCAAATGCGTGGCATGACTTGAGTTGCAAAGAGGCTATTAGGTTGAGGGAGTTGAGTTTCCGGACTCACAAAGCCAACCCTACTGAGGAAAACCGGAAAAAGTTTAAACGGGCCAGAAATGACTGCAATGCACTAATAATACGTGTGAAATTCGCATATGACCAAAAGTTGAGGCAAAAAGTGCTACAATGTCCCAAGGGTAGCAAAAACTTTTGGTCATTTGTTAAAAATATAAGGAACTCAGCCTCATCTTCAATTCCCACGCTCATTTGCAATGACATTCCAGCTGTCAGTTCTTTAGACAAGGCCAATCTGCTTGCTGCGCATTTCGCGGCCAGCTCAACGCTGCCAGATTCGACCTTGTCTCCGCCTGTACTTGAGAGCGTCAATTGTACCATGGGACAAATCCATTTCCGCACTCGTACAGTTGCTAGAGTACTTAAAGATCTCAACGTGCATAAATCCGCTGGCCTGGATGGTATACCCCCCATACTTCTGAAGAGGTGTTCTTCTACGCTGGCAAAACCTCTGCGTAAGCTTTTTCATCTGTCCTACTCTTCTGGTCTCTTTCCGAGTGGATGGAAAACAGCATTTGTCCAGCCAGTCCCTAAAAAGGGCAAATCTTCGTCACCCTCCTCCTACCGACCCATAGCACTAACGTCCCTTCTTTCCAAGGTCATGGAAATGCTGATTAACCGTCAGCTTATGAAATATCTTGATTCGCGGAAGCTTCTTAATGACCGGCAGTACGGTTTCCGCAGCAACAGGTCCACTGGTGATTTGATGGCATATCTCACCGAAAAGTGGAGCCAATCTTTGCACAATGCTGGAGAAAGCAAGATCGTTGCGCCTGATATTTCAAAGGCATTTGACAGAGTTTGGCATCAAGCTCTCTTGTCGAAAATGCGTGCTTATGGCATCGATGAGTCTCTTCTTCAATGGATTAGAAATTACCTTTCGAACCGTTCAATTCAAGTTGTTTTGGATGGGTTCAAGTCTGATATTCACCAAATTAATGCTGGTGTTCCCCAAGGCTCTGTTTTGTCTCCGACTCTCTTTCTCATTTTTATAAATGATCTCCTGTCTGCTACTTCTAATCCAATCCACTCCTTCGCTGATGACAGTACTCTCAGCTCTTCATATTCGTTCCAAGACCTACGACCCTATCCTTCGGCCGTAGAATTGGAGCGGCAGCGTATGTTAACCACATTAAATTCCGGCCTTGACAGCATATTTAATTGGGGTAAAAACAATAGAGTGGAATTTAATGCTTCCAAAACTCAATGTTGTCTACTGTAACTCAAGCGATCCCAAAATAATCAGCCATTATCCCTGAATGGCACTTGCATTGAAGAAACCGGAAAACTTTCCATCCTCGGTATGTGTATCAACTCAACACTTAGTTGGAACGATCACATATTCGAGATCGCCAAAAATGCTGCGAAATGTCTAGGTTTCCTAAAGCGATGCAAGAAATACTTCACCCCCTCTGATATGGCTTCAATTTATAAGGCCTTCATTCGCTCCAAGCTTGAGTATAACGCTCATATCTGGTCTGGTGCTCCTAAGACCTCCCTGCACCTACTTGATAGAATACAACAGCGAGCGATAAAACTTAAAGGAGACAGTAAAATCGCGAAGTCAATAGACTCGCTCGAACATCGCCGTAATGTTAATGCTATTTTAACAAACGATGCTCAAGTGAGTTAGCCAATTGCATTCCTCCCCTCCATGAATTCACCCGCAATACTCGTCTCGCCAGGAATGCTCATCAGTCCACCCTCAAGCCTGTTTTCGGACGTACAGTTAAGTTTAGAGAGTCGTTTTTTAGCCGCACCACACGAATATGGAATGCTCTTCCCAGCCTAATATTTCCCACTCACTACAATCTACAGACATTTAAGACCAATGTGCATAGGTACCTCCTTTCCATTTCTCCCTTTATACCTTCGGCCCGTGCTGTGTCTTGATTCCGGACACTGAAGGGTATTCGTAACCCCTTTTGCGCGCGCAAATTATAAAAAAAAAAAAAAAATGTAATTTACTGCGCTTCATCACAGGCTTCAAATGGTTTACCGCTAACATGCAATTGGATTGACCTCTGTCAATCCGTGTGGCCGCACAATGGGTCAACTCTGGTCTAAGTGCATACTCCAGCCATTTTAACCTACCTACCTACCTAATTCCCCCCTCTCTATCAAGCTCTCCTCCAGCTCCTTGACATCTTTCTCCAGTGGCCTGATGTGTCGACTACCGGTTCTTCAAAATCACCCGATTTTTCGAGCTCACGCCGCTCGCTCCTTTCCATCGAACTTACTGCCTGACTGACCGAATTAAAAAAAAGAAAAACTTTCAGATTTTTCGGGATTCGAACCAGCCCTCCTCTGACCAAAAAAATGCATTAAACCTCGTAATTTAGAGGGGACAAACGCTTAAATTTAATATTGAATATCCCGATGATAGACTTTTTTGCTCTATAACAGCTCCTAACCTATTCGGTATTGAATCAACAAGTTTCTTTGTACACAATTAATTAATTAATTTGCGTAATTTTTTGGCATTCAAGTTGAAGTATTTTTTTTAATTGATTTTTATTTGAAATTTTATGTTTTCGGATACGATTTTCCAGTTCATTCCACACATGCTCAATCGGGTTGAAGTCTGGCGATTGCGGCGGGGTTGGGAAAATATGTGCAATGTTGTATGTGATCATGTGACATTCGTACGAGTTCTCCTTAAAGATGTTGAGGTAAATGAACTGATAGTTTATTCAATAAAAACAATTTGTTATGACTTAAATGAATAAAGAATACAAAATTTAAAGTTTAAAGCGTGGAAGCTAACTTATACTATACATGATTAAATATGATGCACAAGTTCAAAAGGTTTGATTCTTTTTAGTCTCCTAACTAAATTTGTGTGGTGGTCTCAGGGTTCGTGTGGTGGTGAAACCGATCCTCGTGCTTTTTTGCGAATCTCTGTATTTCATTCTGTACGCATTCCACGCCCAGGTCCCTGTGAAGGTCATCGTTGCGAATATTGAAAGGTACATTTACAATGTCTCTTAGCCCCTTGTTTTGAAATCGTTGGATTATTTGAATGTTGGTTTTTTTTGGTACAACCCCAAAGTTGAATACTCTCCAAATGCAATTAATTACACTTGTGTAAATAATTATGCCATCGTTTAATGGATGTGTAAATAATTGTGCCACTTTTTTTTATCATTTTAACAGTTACGTGTTGGAATTGGATTATTTTTTTTTTGCTTACTGTTTAAATAAAACAACAAGGATTAACACTGCAAAAAATTATGGATTACTTGTCATTATTTTAAAAGTTCTGTAGCTTTGAATGCTATTGAGGACGTAAGAATCATAATGTGTAAATGATTTTGCCATTGACTGTATGTCCATATGGGTTTTATGACTTGCTTGTAAAGCTAAATTTAGTTATATGTTGATCGATAAGATTGTCTTCCTATCATTCAGTACATTTTTCTGTAGCGGATACCAATCTCCTCTCTTTTTTTCTTGACTTGGGCTTTTCATCGAATTTTCGCATCCAAGGTCCAAGATACTTTGCACAATTTGCGTATGGTATGGCATGGTTGTTAATATACACTGGTATGTGCTCTACTTTTTTATTTGTGAAATCAATATAAGTCGTTTACTCGTATTCGCCATACTCTTGTCCAATTTTGAATATGCGAGATCGCCTCTTGTAGTTTACGAGTTGAGTCCACACTGCTTTCCGCAACTGCTATTAAAGCCGTGTCATCAGCAAATGTAGGGTGTACGGGAGATATATTGGCCCAAGAACACTCCCTTGGGATACACCTGCTTTGATTTTTGTCAGCTTCGAATATGTGTCTTTCTTTTTTATGCGGAAGTATCTTTCCGAAATGTGGGCGCCGTGGCGTAGTGGGTAGGTGCGTCGACTGCTACGCTCGAGGTCGTCAGTTCGAATCTCGGAAAAAACATCAAAGATTTATTCACGGCTCCACCTCTTTTGAGTCACTGACAATGCTCAAAGAGTATAACTGTCTAGGAAAAGCTTCTCAATCTCACCGTTCGGAGTCGGCATTAAACTGTAGGTCCCCTCCGCTCGTGAAAGAACAATAGCACGCACAACACGAGTGGTTGCTGAGAAGCTAGGCCCAGGTCCACCTCGGACTGTAGCGCCGCCATTATTATTATTATTATCTTTCCGAAATGTATGATCTTTGAATTTCAGCCTATTCGTTGGGTAGTATCTTTTTTAGTTTGTTGTCTAATCCCTCATGCCAAACTTTATCAAATGCTTGTGCTACATCGAGAAAGATTGTAGAACAAACTTTTTTCTCTCCAAGCGCTTTTTCAACAATGTTTGTTATTCGATGGACCTGATCAACGGTTGAATGTTTCACTCTAAGCCAAATTGGTGGTCTGGAATAATATTTTTCCGTTCTATAATTGGTTACAGCCTTTTTAATAGTAGTCTTTCAAAAATGTTGGACATTATAGGCAGCAAAGATATTGACCTATGGGATGAAGCTTCGTGAGGTGGTTTTCCCGGTTTGTCTATCATGATAACTTCAGCTGCTTTCCGTAACTGTGGAAATTTAAATGCAGCGTTGATGATGCATGTAAACTTGGCGATTACTTTCTCCGGGAATTGCTTGAGAATTTCACCAGTTCTCAATTCAAATCCTGGCGTTTTTTCGCATTTAAAGTTCTTATTTCCTTTCTTAGTTCAGACGACGATGTGGTGCGTATTTCTGCATTTTCTTCGGCTTGTTCTTCGCTTGGTAAATCGTCACGCTCTCCTGGGTTTGGGGAAAAATTCATTTAGATACTCTGCAAATCTTTCAGCTTTTTGCTTGTTACTTTTAGCCCAATTTCCATCCTGTTCTTTGATTGGAGGAATGTGAATGATTGGTCTCTTTAATTTCTTGGTGACTTTCCAGAGCGAGTACTCCACCTTTTTATTGTTGCTAAGATTTCGTAAAGATGGCTGGATGTTGTAGGAATCGGGTAGGCACTGATTGGCGTCAACCTGGCGATGCCCAGTGTTGTAACTTTTCCTATACATCAATTGTGCTTATTTTACCTCCAAGTGTAGCCATCGGGTACTGGTTGTAGTTCACCCGAACTCAACCTACTAAACTTATAAGTGCGACCTCTTGTTCTAGGGGTTACAAAAAAGGAACTGGTCCTCCAGGTTAGGGGTTGTGCCGTCGGGGTAACTGCCCGGCCACACCAAAAAAATTAAGTTACGAAGCAACAACAAGCCTCGGAAACGGACGGAATTACTGATGACGAACCCCGCATACGAAATAAGGACAACGATCTTCGAATCTGCATGTGGAATATAAGGTCCCTTTATAGGCCACGTGCAGCCGAACAATTAGGCAGACTTAGGCAAGAAGTCATATCGTTCAGGTGTGTGAACGAACGCCTTACGACAATTCGCATCAAGGCTAAATTCGCCAATATAAGCCTAATATGCGCACATGCCCCCACAGAGGAGAAAGACGACGACACCAAAGACAGTTTCTATAAGCTCCTGGACAAGACATACGAGCAGTGCCCTAGCTATGACATTAAAATTGTCATAGGCGATTTTAATGCAAAGCTGGGAAGAGAGAGTGTCTTTGGTAGTACGGTCGGGAAGCACAGCCTACACGACACCACCTCCGATAACGGATTTAGGCTGATCGACTATGCTGCAGGGCGAAATGTTGTAGTAGCCAGTACACGGTTCCAGTTTGAAAACCAGTGGCAACATTGCCAAAAAGCTATCAGAGATGCCGCCTTTGATGTGCTGGGTTTCACTCGGCCACCACAACGAAACCCCTGGCTTGACGACGAGTGTCGGCAGGCGAATGCAGCTAAGCAAGAGGCCTACAAAGCGGCACTGCAAAGAAGGACAAGAGCTGCTCGCGAGCTCTACGAGCAGAAAAGAAGAGACGAACACCGGCTTCTCAGGAGGAAAAAGAAGGAGCATGAGAAGCGCGCGATCGGTACCACTGCAGGAATGAGGAAAGGAAGTTTTACCAAAGGATAAAGTTAACCAGTCAGGGTTATAAAGCCCGAACCGAAGCCTGCAAGGACGATCAAGGGAACATCGTAGTAGAACCACAGACGATGCTGAGGATATGGAAGAACCACTTCTCCAGACTGTATAACGGCGATGAAGAACCGAATTCCGCTGTCAGGCAGATTGAACCACTCAACCCGAATGAAAGAGACGATGTAGATCAACAATTCCGTCCCCCCGATCTGGATGAAGTGAAGATAGCTATATTTAAACTAAAGTCCAACAAAGCTGCTGGATCTGACGGCCTAGCGGCTGAGCTTTTCAAAGCAGCAGGCGATGACTTGGTAAGGAGCATGCACCAACTCATCTGTAAAATATGGTCGGAAGAAAGCATGCCCGATGAATGGAACCTCAGCATTGTTTGCCCGATCCATAAAAAAGGAGACCCTCTAAATTGCGCCAACTATAGAGGCATCAGTCTTCTGAACATTGCATACAAGATCTTATCTGCCGTGTTGTGTGAACGCCTAAAGCCATTCGTCAACAACCTGGTCGGTCCATACCAGTGTGGCTTTAGGCCAAGAAAATCCACCATCGACCAAAGATTCACACTGCGGCAGATCTTGTATAAAACCCAGGAACGGCAAATCGATACCCACCACCTTTTCATCGATTTTAAGGCCGCGTATGCATACATATGGCGACAATATTGACATAATCGGAAGAACACAGCGTGATGTCAATGGCACTTTTGTGAGTATTGCGACGGAGGCCGCGAAGATGGGTTTAACGGTAAATGAGGGCAAGACAATGTATATGCTGTCAACCAGAAAGGACACCCAACACCGACGTCTCGGACAGAACGTCACAGCAGACAGATATAACTTTGAGGTAGTCAAGGACTTCATCTACCTCGGCTCCGCGGTAAACAGTACAAACAACATCAGTACCGAGATCAAACGCAGAATAACTCTTGCCAACCGCTGTTTTTAATGGCTTGTGTCTAGCAAACCAGAGTCGGAGCAAATGTTCATCGTGGTTAAGATCCGCAACTAGGTTTAGATTGTTTGCTGCGCTATAGGCAAAGGCAAAGTCATCTGCAAAAGCTTTGATATTACCAGAAAAGGGAAGAACAAATATAGAATTTACATAAATTAAAAACAGAGTGGGACGAAGGACAGATCCTTGGGATACCCTTATATTTACTTTTTTTGATCTGCTTAAAGTATCTCCAATTTTAAGTTTTTGGGTTCTGTTTTTTAAATATGATTTAAAACAATCTAGAAAAAATCTCCGAAAACCCGCACTTTGCAATTTATCCAAAAGAATACTGTGGTTAACCATGTCGAAACTATTCCATAGAGGAGTGTTATGAAAAACGGATGTGCAGCAACGGTTGCAGAGCTTTTGGGGTTCATAAGAATTAGGCATTTTTTCTCATGAGGAGAAATACTCAACTCATTTGCCACAGTAGTAAGATCTGCAATATTGCTATCACCCTTCCTAATCGTAATAGGTGTATTACGATCTACACTATTGCGATTAAGTATGCAGTTTACAGCCTCCCACTTTTTTTTTAAATTTCTTAATTTTAGAAATAATTTTTTTTTAATTCTATAGATATACTCGACCAATTTGTGTTTTTCAAGAATTTTAGACAACAATACATACGCATGGGAGGCATTTGTGGTACGGTAAACTTCACACCAGTATTCACCCAACAGATTGGTATTTAGTTGAAGGTAGTTAATTTTAACTAATTAATTAGGAGTGAATGTTGGAACTTTTTTGTTAATTAAACACCTTAAGAGGAAACCGGTAAAACAGTGATCTGTGATTTGGAAGTCTAGGTTTATACCTGCACATAAATTATTAGGCATTTTATTAAAACGACAAAAAATATGATCAATACAGGTTTTTGAGCACAATCTTGTAGCTTCATTAACAAACGATGTCAAACCATGCTCTGCCATTAAGAATGCGGAGGCATCTACTAGAGTGTTTTAACTCAAGATATCTACACTGAAGTCGCCAAGTATGATGGGATTACCCACTTTTGTGTTGTTCAAGAATACGGTAAACTCTTCCAGAAACGTTGCTAAGGATATGTACTGCACTCTGTATACGAATCACGTACAAATACTCCTACCCCTCCTGCAGAATACGAATCATTAGTGTTCGCATGGAATCTATAGTTTAGACTTTTAGAATCATCTTTCTCACAATAATATATCCATATCTCAGATACGAAAATAAAATCAAGCAGATTCACAAACGCTTCAATATTACAGAGTAACAAATCGAAGTCTTGTCGAGACATCGAATATTCTGATGTATAATGAAAATAAAACTTTTATAATTTGAATAGAAGAAACTATCGCAAATACTCGTTATGGTTTTAATGGTAGCATTATCGTTTGTAAGACCGAAACTGTCATTCATTTTGCTGGTTTTCAATATCAATTAAATCATCAAACGATTTTATAACGATAACGCTACCATTATCAACCTATCTCATCAAAATTCGGGATTTACTGAACCATAAATATTTGAACCGTTTTTCTATTTTTTTTTCACTGCTATAAATAAATCCCTAGTATATTTCGTAAAACAGTGATTAATATAAATATTTCTTAAACTGTTATCTCCGAACACTGAAGTATTGAGATTTTTTTTCGCCTCGCATAATCTTCTGTTTGGCATCACTTGATGAAAGCTGCACACACAAAACATTTCTGGTTGCCTTGTTGTGGATTTTTTTTACATAACATACATAACATAACGTTCATAGCACCAAAAATCTTTTCTCAGTTGCATTATTGTTGTTTACCTCAGATACACCAACGATTTCCATGACGTCCTCCATTTGTTGTTGGTCTCTCCAGTTCATTTTCTCGATCGCAATTTGGAATTTTCATCTTCCAGCTGATTCAGCTTGTTGAGAATTTCAGAGTTAATAAGCTGTTTTATACTCAAAAGCTCTTCGTAAAGCAGCTGTAGGGTCACTGAACTGCTGTCACTAGTAAGTTGTTGGCATTCACCCATTGCATTGATTGCACTTCCACTTGACGCCACTCGTTCTTCAATAGTTGACACCATTACACTCTTTGGTTGAGTAGGTGTTGCTGGTTTCTGCAAAGCTCTAGAGTGCAATTTGGATACAACCACTGACTTTGTGAGAGGTTTTTTATGTACTGCTGATTTTGTTGCATTTGACATAGCTGCAGGTTGTTGTTGTAGCGATTTTCCTTTCAGCGCTGTGCACTTGTCGCAATGAAAATGTTTGTTGTTGGAGATCATATACTCGAAATCAGATTTGAGCATATTGACACAGGCACAATAAACGAAACCTTTGAAGTCATTGCATTTCTTTTGAAATTCAATTTCAAATTCAATTCAAAATCGGCGAGCCAACTGCCCCCTGTTGCAAAGAATTTTTTATGTTAAAGACGGTGGTAGAAGTTAGATGCCATTTTCACAACAAATTTTTTACCTGTGATCATATCATAGATCATATCATATTATAGCAATGGTTTAGTGATATCGAGCATGTCCAACTTGAGGAAGTCTAATCATACGGTGTCGGAGGTCTTTTCCATATCTATCAGGCACCGCGCATTGGGTCTTATTCTTATTCCGCTGGATGTCGAAAACAAATATGGACGCTGCATGTATGGTATCATGATCCGCCCTGAAGTCGAATTGGTTATCCGGTAAAATTTGATTTTCTTCAACCCATTCTTTCAGAGCTGTAATGAATATCTTCTCAAAGACTTTGCTTATACACGGGAAAAGACTTATCGACCGGAGATTTGTCGGAATGGTCAGTGAGTTGAAGATGTTCATATCTTTGTCCCGTTTAGGGATGGGTACCACAACTATCTTCCAATGTGTATCTTCTCAGCGCATTGTCAAACAGGGTTGTATATGTATATATCCACCGTCTCAGAGACGAGATGACGCAGAACAATGTTCAGTATCCCATCGATTCCCACTGACTTCGTTTTTCTCAGTGAGTTGAAGATGTTCAATTCTCGAAAATAAGGATGGGGTTATTTCCATCATCGGCGACAGCATTAATTGCCAGAAAATGGTCATTGAACCTGGTGAAACCAGGGTTCTCAGATCGCCATTGATTTATTTCATTCCGAAGACAGAAGTGGTCCAGCCTGGCTCTGTTCTCCAAGTCGTGGTTAAGACAACGGGATTCGTTGACCTAGAAGTGTGCACTTCTCCCTACTCCTGGATATTCTCAACTACGAAGAAGTCGTTGTCAAGCACTGCCTCATCTGGATCGATGCCAACTGACGTCAGTCGCTGGATAAGGCTCTAGGGAAACATGGCAAGCGTACCTTATTATAATTAAAAGGATACGGGTGGACATATTCCTCCAGTTCCTCCAGCTCGTTCGGAAATAATAACCGCGGCGAGACCTTGTTGTAGGAGGATGCGTGCAATGGCTGCTACTAACACACCAAATCTTCGCACTACATTGCTATATATCATCTTATGACTACTGCTTTGTCTAATTAAGAGAGCGATCCTGCCTCCTCGACAGTGCTGCCAGTATTTTTAAGCAAAATTTACCATACTGAAGAAGAAAAATTACTATATGACTCAAAATTTACCACTTCCAAAAAATGTGAGCTATATTGATACTAGAGAAGGTTTTGGACTGCATTTGGATTCCTTTAAAGTTTTCTTCCTCTACCGTGCTTTATTATTTCTGCTCCCTTGCGCTGCTGTTCGCTTTATTTGTGACACAGATTTGAGCCATCCCATAGATTTGTTAAAGAATACATTCAAACAAACGGAAGGATATTTGTTTCAGAAGAAATTTACCCTTTTTGGGATGAAAATATATTTTTACCAATTATCTGGAATAGGTTTTGGAATTTCCCATGAAAAGGTAAAGTTTGTGGTAAAACTGGCTGCACTGCTCCTCGAGTGGATTGGGCCTATCTCTTCTAATTATGTGGTTGTTTTTTTAGGTTTGCGCGTCTGGTTTAGCTTAATTTCTCTAGCCATCAGCACGTCAGGATTGTGGGTTTGCAACAAGTTAAAGATCAAGTTTTCGTTTTTTTCCGAATCAGCGAATTTACATTCACTGCTAGGATCTTAAGGGTTCTAGGTGCGCGCGGGGTCATTATATTTGCAGCGAGTTTGGGTCCCTGAACAGCGCCGAGCAGATAGAGTCTACTCGGGCCGTCTGTTTAAGGAGGCTGGTTAACTCGACTATCTGTTTTTTATAAACTGACCATCTGCGTTTTATACGCCTGGATGGTGGTCATTACGTCTTTTATTGAAGACTCTGCCTTAAGTTGCCTGGGCACTGGGACCGGGGCAACCTTCGGCACTTTCTGCTGTCCCGGCCTTATTCTTGACGCCATTTGGGCGTAGGAGATTGCCCAAGTAACAGCGGCAGTTGCAGTACGGGCCACTGATCTGACTTATATCTTCTTCTCCTTTTTTATCAGCTCTTGGATACGTGGACATCCCCTATAGGTTGCGGGGTGTCTGTTGTTCGCGCAGAGAACACATTTGAGGGGCGCCCTGTCCTCGACCTCTTCCATCCCTAAAGGACATTCCCCTTTATTGTGAGTGTTCGTGCACCTAACGCAGTGGAACTGCATGTTGCTGTTAGCCGCGGCGTGCTCGAGCATCCTACGCTTTACACATTGTAAAACGAGCTCAGTCCTTTTTAACGTTTCCCACTTTCCAGCCTAAGCGCCCAAGGATCGCATTTTCCTTAAGCTCTCAATCTGCCAGACCTGAACCAGGAAGAAGAAAGTTTGATATCTTTCTTCCTTGCTGCCGCAGTGATGAAGGGCTTAACCTCTATAAACTGGATCTCGTCACTATTAAGAACGCGCAGCTCCTCGAGGATTTCCTTCGGATCGGTCGAAGTATCAATGCCCTTTAGGAGCACAGTCCGCCCTTGTTCGGCTTGGGGAGTGTACGAAAAAAACTCAGCGCCTGCCGCCATCTCTGTAACTATTTTGAAGTCTGCCACTGATGTGCATTGGACCGAGTGTCTTTTAGACCCTTATACCTTATAAGGAAAGAATTTTTAGTGGCCAACTTACACGTTTTCTCCACATCCTTCGTCTCCAGTTCGAAGACGTTGATGGGGGAGCAGCTTTCCTTGGCAGCTGTTGGTTGATTATTCTGTTGTGGCCTTTGCTGTTGTTGTTGCCTCTTCGACTGCTGTCTGGTTGGGGCTAGCGGTTGCTCAAATTGTTGCTGCTTCCGTTGTTCTTGCTTCTGCTGATGTTGTTTTTGTTCTTGTTGTTGTTGCTGCTGCTATTGTTGTTGCACCTTCTGCAGCTCCCGCTTCTTAGCGGCTTTTTGGGCCGCTCTGCATATAGCGACCTTTACGGCGAGGTACTTTATATGGGCGTCTAATTCCCCTAGAGTGATTACACACCTTGCGGCGGTTCTGGGACTTCAAAGATCGAAGTGTCATGGGACCCGTGCTGACGATCAACCTGGCTGAGGACTCAGTCAAATAGCTCAGACACGAACGGAGCATGCAGATGCCTAGCGATCTCTGGATTAGCTAGCCTTACCTACGTATACGAAGCCCTGCGTAGGCGGACCACCCTTTCTCCGATACTCGTGAGAAACACGTACAAAACACAATTAAAAAAAAACACTAAAAACATAAAAACATACGAAGAAGAAGAAGGTTCTATCCGAGAATCGGCGAGGGACCAGGAAAGCAAACCTACCCTGCGCCTCCCGAACCTTAGCCCTTCATCTGGATCGGTGCGGTTGACTTCCCCCCACAAGTTCGACTCGCACTCCTCCAAACCCCAGCCTACCAGCTCGCCGATTGCTTTAGCACGGGACAAACCCTGCATGAGCAAACAAGCGCGTGCCAGTGTAAGGCACACTTGGACCTCCACGAAGCAGGCCGTACTTCTCATGTTAATCCCAAGGACTTAAGACCTATTAGCTTCTATCTTCTTTCCTGCTCAAAACACTGTAAAGGCTCATAGATATCCATCTTCGCTGCAATATAGACCCATCTAGATTGTCAGCCTCCCAACACGCGTACACTAAAGGCAAATCTGTAGATACTGCTCTACATTCGCTTGTATGCTCCATTGAGAAATCCCTTCAACATAAAGAATACACTATGGTAGCTTTTCTGGACATTGAGGGTGCTTTCAACAATGTCTACCCATCGTCTATCATCATGCACTGGTGAATCTTGGCGTGGACACGGGACCCGGTAGACTGATTCACCAACTGCTTGTCAGTAGAGTAATCATCTCGAAGCTGGGTTCCACCAACACTACCAGACTTTCCAGCAGAGGAACGCCGCAAGGTGAAGTTCTATAACCCCTGCTATGGAACATCGTGGTCAACGTACTACGATCTTATGCAAAATGCTCTCTCTAAATTATCCGCGTGGATCAAAGCAAACGGCCTTGGCATCAACGCTCTTAAAACAGAAATCGTCCTCTTCTAGGACTCATCCTAGATAAGGGACTAAACTGGAAGCTAAATATAATGGAGCGTGCCCGCAAGGCGACGCTTGCTTTCTACGTATGTAAAAGAGCCAGAGCAAGAAATGGGGTCGCCAACCTCACATCATCCATTGGATCTACATAGCCGACGTAAGACACTTTCTGTTGTATGGAGTGAATATCTGGTGGCAAATACAAGACAAAGCCATACACTACAATTACCTTAGGAAAGTTCAACGTCAAGCTGCACTTCTTTACGGATGGGTTGGCAGTGCCGTTTTCTCTAATGAATTAAACATAAGTCTCTCCTTTCGCTTACCCGACCACTGTAGCGTGTTTGAAGCTCTGTCCTGGCTCAAATGGAATGTAATATCCGCGCGATATTTGCATTTCCACGGACAGCCAGGCAGCCATCAGGGCTCTGGAATTGGTCTCACCAAACTCTAAAGCAGTAATCGACTGTCGCTCATCTTTAGACAAGATGGCCCATCAGTTCAATATTCGCCTGTTTTGGGTACCAGGCCATAGAGACATTCCGGGTAACTGCAAAGTGGATGAGCTTGCCAAGTTCGCTACTTCAAAGCCATTGCTACCTAAACTCAGCAACTTGGGTATGCCCCTTACAACTTGTAAATTGTTGCTTTTAGAAGATGCAACTCATAAAATAAATAACAGATGGGCGAGAGGCACTACGTGCCACAAATCCAGAATCTAAATCTAAAGAATTAATCTCTCTGGATAGATCTAACACAACATTTTTGGGGACCTCGAATATGTGATCATTCCAACAAAGTGTTGAGTTGATACACATAGTGAGGAAGAAGTTTTTCGGTTTCTTCGATGCAAGTGCCATTCAGGGATAATGGCTGATTATTTTGGGATCGCTTAAGTCACAGTAGAAAGCATTGAGTTTTGGAACCGTTAAATTCCAATCTATTGTTATTACCCCAATTAAATGTGCTGTCAAGGTCGGAATTTAATGTGCTTAACATACGCTGCCGCTCCAATTCTACGGCCGAAGGATAGGGACGTGAGCCTTGGAACGAATATGAAAAGCTGTGAGTACTGTCATCAACGAAGGAGTGCATTGGATAAGAAGTAGCAGACAGGAGTTCATTTATAAAAATGAGAAAGAGAGTCGAAAACAAAACAGAGACTTGTTCGAAAGGTAATTTCTAATCCATAGAAGGGATTCATCGATACCATAAGCACGCACTTTCGACAAGAGAGCCTGATGCCAGACTCTATCAAATGCCTCAGTAATATCAAGCGCAACGATCTTGCTTTCTCCTGCATTGTACAAATTTTGGTTAAACTTTTCAGTGAGATATGCCACCAAATCACCAGTGGACATGTTGCTGTTGAAACCGTACTGCCGGTCATTAAGAAGGTTCCGCGATTCAAGGTATTTCATAAGCTGACGGTTTATCAGCGTTTCCATGACCTTGGATAGAAGGGACGTTGGTGCTACGGGTCGGTAGGAGGAGGGTGACGAAGATTTTCCCTTTTTTAGGGACGGGCTGGAATGACGTTTTCCATCCACTCGGAAAGAGACCAGAAGAATAGGACAGATGAAAAAGCTTACGCAGTGGTTTTGGCAGCATAGAAGAACACCTCTTCAGAAGTAATGGGGGGATACGATCCAGGCCAGCGGATTTATACACTTTGAGATCTTTAAGTACTCTTGCAACTGTACGAGTGCGGAAATGGATTTGTCCCATGTACATTTTTTTTAAAACTTATGCGAACTCAGCTTGGTTTCCATATGTAGTCAGTGCCGTGCTACCCTCCGACGCGTGCACATGTATTTTTTTGTTCGTCCTCAACGCGCTCGCAAAATTAAAAATAAAAATCAAAAATAAAAATTAAAAAATAAAAATTAAAAATTAAAATAAAAATTCAAATAAAAAAATAAAATAAAAAAAGCAAAAACTTAAATTAATAATTCCGCGGACCGTCCAAAACGCGAGTGTGAGATAATCAACAAAAAAAAAAAAAAAAAAGTTCAGTGCAGTGAAGTGATCCGGATCGAGTGCGCCTGGTCCGCTCCCTCTTGTCCCTTTCCTCCACAAGCCACGGCTACGCATTCTCGGTCGCAACTCCCGTTTGATTTTATCAGGCGGGTGAGTGCAAAGACTGAGAGTGCGTAGCTTCTGACGTAGCGGAATCGGAGGTGCAAATTGTTGGTGGACCAACTCTAATCGGTGTATGGGCATAACACCTACATCGATTTGATGTTGGGAAGCTACTTCAATTTGCACTTCTCAATTCTGCTTTACCATCTGATGCAACGTCGGAGTTGGCTCTTTTGGTGTCCGTCTTTTTTGTTGTTGTAATGGGAAATTTTAGGGTTGACGTGAGCAACGTTCGTGACCTAAGAGCGAATCTCTTCGCTGTGTACGTCCACCTGTCTAGATATAAACCAGCTGTCTTGGCACTGAGTGAAACACAGGTAGGTGAGAATACCGATTTTTCGGATTTGAACCTGCCTGGATATAACTTAGTGCCTCTTTTCTTCTCTCACCGCGGTCTCGCCCTATATATACGTAGTGATGTAGCTTACCAACTTCAACCACAATACGGCCTCTGTTCCAATCCGGAATTAAATTTTCTGTGGTTAAAAATCCATGTCCGTAAGCATTTGATCCACTACTGTTTCATTTATAGAAGTCGAAACCTGGATAGCAATTCAACTTTTAATGAGTTTGATATGCTATCTAATTCCACAACAAGAATTGTATCCCTGTATCCTCACACCGAAATTGCCATTGCGGGCGATTTCAATGTGCACAATTCTACTTGGCTTCGACATTCTGGCCAGACAACACCCGAAGGACGGTATGTTGAGATCTTCGCTGAGGTAAATAATCTGACCCAGCTTGTGAATGAGCCTACACGAATACCTGACATTGCAGATCATTCCGCCAACACCCTGGACCTGTTTCTCACCTCTCATCCTGATAAATATTCTACTGACATATTGTCGCCTCTAGGCTCGTCTGACCACTGTGTCGTATCAGCTAATTTCTCGTATTCACTCCACACAGTTAGAGAACAAATTCCTAAGAGAACAGTATGGCTATACGAGAAAGCCAATTGGAGCGGCCTTAACGACTTCTTTAGGAATTTTAACTGGTCTCTATGTTTCCTCGATAGTGACGTGGATGCCGCTGCTGATACGATCACGAACATCATTCTGCTGGGTATGAGATCCTTCATTCCCCATAGAGTGAAGAGTATCAAACCCAAAGCAAATGCGTGGCATGACTTGAGTTGCAAAGAGGCTATTAGGTTGAGGGAGTTGAGTTTCCGGACTCACAAAGCCAACCCTACTGAGGAAAACCGGAAAAAGTTTAAACGGGCCAGAAATGACTGCAATGCACTAATAATACGTGTGAAATTCGCATATGACCAAAAGTTGAGGCAAAAAGTGCTACAATGTCCCAAGGGTAGCAAAAACTTTTGGTCATTTGTTAAAAATATAAGGAACTCAGCCTCATCTTCAATTCCCACGCTCATTTGCAATGACATTCCAGCTGTCAGTTCTTTAGACAAGGCCAATCTGCTTGCTGCGCATTTCGCGGCCAGCTCAACGCTGCCAGATTCGACCTTGTCTCCGCCTGTACTTGAGAGCGTCAATTGTACCATGGGACAAATCCATTTCCGCACTCGTACAGTTGCAAGAGTACTTAAAGATGTTAACGTGCATAAATCCGCTGGCCCGGATGGTATCCCGCGATACTTCTGAAGAGGTGTTCTTCTGTGCTGGCAAAACCACTGCGTAAGCTTTTTCATCTGTCCTACTCTTCTGGTCTCTTTCCGAGTGGATGGAAAACAGCATTCATCCAGCCGGTCCCTAAAAAGGGCTAATCTTCATCACCCTCCTCCTACCGATCCGTTGCACCAACGTCCCTTCTATCCAAAGTCATGGAAACGCTGATAAACCGTCAGCTTATGAAATATCTTGATTCGCGAAAGCTTCTTAGTTACCGGCAGTACGGTTTCCGCAGCAACAGGTCCACTGGTGATTTGATGTCATATCTCACCGAAAAGTGGAACCAATCAGAAACAATGCAGGAGAAAGCAAGATCGTTGCGCCTGATATTTCAAAGGCATTTGACAGTCTGGCACTAAGCTCTTTTGTCGAAAGTGCGTGCTTATGGTATCGATGAGTCTCTTCTTCTATGGATTAGAAATTACCTTTCGAACCGTTCAATTCAAGTTGTTTTGGATGGGTTCAAGTCTGATATCCACCAAATTAATGCGGGTGTTCCCCAAGGCTCTTCCTCATTTTTATAAACGATCTCCTGTCTGCTACTTCTAATCCAATCCAAAACAGTGCCTGGCTTGATTTCGGGGAAGATTTTAGTTCTGTACAAGACCGAGCAGATGAGAATAATTCACAAACACGTCGAGGCAGACCAAAAAAAGTCATTTTTGGAAAGCTCGTCTAGAACGAAGAGAAGACGTATTGTAGAGATCGTTGACGTCATCGATGAAGGTATCGCTTGTGTTTTAAAAAAATGTCAGTTCAAAGAAAATGTTCAAATTAAACGACTTGATTCAAATGATGCTTTGAAGCTTTTGGTTGAGGCAAAATTGTCAAAACATCAGTACCAAGTCATTAGGAACTTGGTAAACCAAAAAACTGAAGCCGATGTTTTTTCCAAGCTGTATAAACATTTTTACGAAGGCGTTCAATATATTCTCGGTATCGATATGAAGGAAAATGCGAATTCAATTTAAATTGTTTTTATTTTTCAATATAATCTCCCCTAACATCAATGCATTTGTTACATCTTGAGATAAGATTTTTTAAACCCTCAAATAAATAAATTTTCTCTTTCTTTGCAAAATACCCATTTATTGCCGACTTGAGTTCTTCATCATCCGAAAATCTTTTTCCACAAAGACATTTTTCCAAATCCGGAAACAGGAAATAATCACTAGGGGCAAGGTCTGGACTATAGGGTGAGTGTTAGATTTCTTCGAAACCGCAATCTCGCGCAGCAGCCTTGGAAACTCGCGCCGTGTGAACAGGAGCGTTGTCATGAAGAAGCAACACACCCGCTGCGAGTTTACCCCGTCTTTTCTTTTTAATTTCCTCCCGCAAATTATGCAAAGTGGAAGCGTAGGATGTGGCGTTAATGGCTTCACCTTTTTTTTGTACTCAAGATTCCCTTTGAGTTTGCTTTCAGGGTCATAGTGGTGGATCCATGTTTCGTCACCAGTAACAATTCGATCCATAACACAGTCCGCGTTCTCACTACACATCTCCAAAAGCTCTCTACAGCATGCGATTATCACTTTTTTCTGAGGCGCTGTGAGCGTTCGTGGCACCCACCTTGCACTGACATTTGAAAGGTTAAGATGGTCATGAAGAATGGTATGAATGGTACCAATTGAGAGCTTGGTGATCTCTGCCATCATTTTCACCTTTATTCGGGCATCCTCAAGAACAAGTTTTTCGACTTCTTTGATGCTTTCTCCCGTACAAGCAGTAGCCGGGGCGCCGGAGTGGGGGTCGTCTTCAGTGCTCTCTCTGCCTCTCTTGAACTCACTTGATGTTACCCAGTACTTCAAACAATAAAAATATCGGATTAATTAGCTGAAGTTTCGCTTCAAGGACTCGTTAATCATACAGCTGAACGCATCGTAGAATCCCAACGAAACATTTTTGAAAAATTGGATTATGATTTCGGTAATAAAAAAAATTAAAAACAAAGTTTTGTGTTATATTGTAAAACTTGTCCCTTCATTTTTTAGCTGTGTTAGTAGTGAAAGTGTTTCGTGTTTGTTGCAACCGATAAGTTCAGTTGCCAATATAATAGTGTCGCTCGTCTGAATAAAACCACATGTTGTGTTCGTCTTTTGTAAAAATATAATTTCACTGTGGCTACATGAACTCTTGATTTAGGTAATCTAACTGTAATCGGCAAACGGGGCTTTGATGGAAGCAGTGGACAGTCCGAATACAAGCAAAGAATATCCAGCGAATTCAGCGATTCGGATATGTTTATAACATCATATGTTCCAATACAACTTTTTTCGCAAGAGGGCTATGAATCTGAAAAGAAAATTGTATGGCAAAATCCTCGACCAGCATCAACTCGATACTGCCGACCCATATGTTTTCAATTAAAAAAAGAAACGGCAGACTTGAGCAGAGCTGAGCAAGAATATATAGAGACAAATAAATGAACTCAATGAAACAATTATTAATATATCGGACCGTTTTATCAGCTTAAAGCATATACTCGTACTTAAATTGACAATGGTTAACGGTAAGATATGCAATGCCTTGTCACATACGGCTTCACAATATAAAGACATTCGAAGCTCCTTATAAAGAACCATCAGTGAAGATATCTTAGATTTCTGCATATCTCCACTGCATGCATGGATAAGATTTTTTGAATTCTTCATTCATTTAGCTTATCGGTTGGATTTCAAAAAATGGCGCACAGGAAGCAATGAAAAACATCTTTCGGACGCACAAAAAAAACGTATCCAAGGAGAATTTAAGAACATTGGGTTGATAGTTGACAAGCCGAAACAAGGTGGAGGGAATTCAAATGATGGCAATACCGCCCGAAGATTTTTTGAGAAAAATATCAAGGATATCAACAAACACCGATTTGTTAAATAGATTACTGCTGACTTCAAACCCTTTGCTTTCTAACGAAAGAAATTTAAAAAAAAATCAAAAATCGACTTTGTCCAAAGAAATTTTAAATTTATTTATATAATTCTTTGCAAAATAAAATAATATTTAAAACAAATTACTTTTTTAATTATTTAATTTACATCAGTTAAAATTAAATTAAGAGTTTTGACCGCACTTCACATACAAATGGAACCACTGTGCGGCGCCAGAGACCACCTCTAGTTTGCACAAGATACATCCGTCCCCCAAGAATTTTCTTAACCACTCCAGAAACCCACTTCTTTCCCTTTATTTATTGTCGTGCAAAAACCGTCTACTCAAGAGAAAATTTAAAGTGATTGCCGTTGCTCGCCTTCTCTTGTTTTCGAATGTTCGGAAGCATCGCTGAGAGCAAAGTTCGGTGCTGCCTACCATGCTATCTCTCAGCTGGGGATATGCCACTTTCATCTGGAGTTGTACGATTCAGAAATGGGATTACAAAAACGAAAACAAAAAAGATGTAAATTAAAAAAAAAAAAAGAAAAAAAGCGAATATATACAAAAAAAAAAAACGATTCTTGAAAAAAAAACGATTCCTGAAAAGACGATTCTTAAAAAAAAAAAAACTATTCTCGAAAAAAAAAAAACGAATTTGAAATTGTGCGTACGTGAAAAAAAATTATTAACGATATTGTGTTTGTTTGTAGAGATAATCGGTTTACAATGGGAAATTACCGTATTTTTCGGAGTAGTGTGCCTAAATAAATATTTGTTTGGGAACTACTTACATATGTATATCAAAACTAATGGTTTAATTTTGTAATCAAAGTTTTTGCATAGAACCGCAGTTCCGTTGCGCATTGCATTGATTGTACTTATTTCTGTGATAATATTTTTACTATATTGATACCATTTACTGATTATTTTGCTGTTTATTTTTTACTATCCTCAACTAAACCTGAACCTTTCTTTTTGTTTTTCCTTCCATTGGGCATTTTCTGTATTACAGAACAAAACGTTATGCGAATGACAAAGACAATACTTAAACGACATTTACAAATAAGGAAATTAAATCTGTAAGGGACAGTTAGGGAATTAAGGGAGAGATTGCTACAACATTTGCAAAAAGAAACTGAAAGTAGAACATCGCAATTAAATGAGATGTTACCTGTGAATGAAGAAATAATTCAAACTCCCGTAGTTGTGAATGAAGCCATGTCAGATGGATCGCCTTCCATAGTGCAGAATTTACAACAAGAGATAGTTTCGATTCGATCGAAAATAAGCAATTTGCAAGAGTCGCTCCTAAATACTGAACAACAAGTACAAAACCGTTGTCAGAATACCGCAATCGAAAACATGCAGATATTCTCAAACCCACGCGATGTAATGGATATATTACCGAATTTCAACCCAACTGATCAATTAGCAGGACAATTTATTGCCAGAGTTAAATCATTACAGGAAGTTTACGAGTGGAATGATAAACTGGTTTTGTTTGCAATAGCGTCTAAATTAAGGGGAGCAGCACGAATATGCTTTGACGGTCAAAGAGAAATTTTCCAATCAATGTCGGTATTTTCTACAGCCTTGCTGAACAGTTTTCCATCTCTTATTAATGAGGCCGACATACATGCTGAACTTTGTAGCCGTACTCGCCGTTCCGATGAAGACTTGGAGACGTATCTGTATGTGTTATAGCAAAAAAAGCTAGTCTCTCAGATGTGGCTGTAGGCCAGTATATAATATCAGGACTTAAAAATGATACTGTATCGAGCTTACTCGTACTATCGGGCGTATACTTTCCGACCATAAACGATTTGCTAGCAAGAATTAAGTCCCTAGAAAGCAATAATTTGATAAGAGTGAATAGTTAAGACAATGATAACATTGCCAGAAATGCAAATTTTCGGACCCGAAATGCAAACGTCTCCAGATTAGACTTCCCACAGTTTGAAAATCGAGTTTGTTTTAACTGTTCTAAACGCGGACACATTTCCATCACTTGTCCTTTACCGGCACGTCGATCAAGATGTGATTTCTGTAAGAAATCCGGGCACACAGAAGAACAGTGTTTCGTAAAAAAATCATCTGTCCCTACTAACAATTGTAATGCTGTTCAACGTAGAGTGAATGTTGTGTCAGTAACTGACGAATACCACAAACCAATTTGGATCAACGGACAATCATATCTTGTATTCATAGATTTTGGAAGTGAGTGCAGTATGGTTAAGAAAAGTGTTTTCTTAACGTTGAATATAGATTCAATCCTAAGCTCACATCGTCTGATAGGATTCGGTGGTGGATCTTACCAATCGTCCGAAAAATGTTCCGTTGACATATTAATGGATGGTGTGACGGTTAAAATAAATTTTCTGGTAGTTGACGATGAACTACTTAGTACCGACGTACTCATTGGAAGAGATATTTTGGATAATGACGAAGTACGTGTTATCAAAGAGCATGGACGACTTATTTTAGAAACAAGTTTCCTATTCTAATAGAGGATATACAATATAATAGGGAAATCACAAAGGATGAATCTCTTTCTTTGGTTAGTTGTCTCAATGAGTTTCGACACTGTTTTGCAAAGAGGTTTTCAGAGATTGGAATTTGCAGAGAATCTGAATTTGGAATAAAGCTGAAATCGAATGAAGTGATCAACAAGAAAACATATCGATTGGCATTTACAGAATGCCACCGTGTGAAATCAATAGTTGACGACTTACTCAAGAATGGAATTATTCAGGAAAGCACCTCCGAATATTCGTCTCCGCTTTTACTCGTAAAAAAGAAAAATAATGAAGACAGGTTGTGTGTAGACTACCGCAAGTTGAATGCCATAACACTAGGCCAACCGTTTCCAATGCCCAACATTGACGAGCAATTGGTTAAACTGTCGGGATTCCAATATTTTATCTGTCTTGACTTAATATCTGGATATTACCAAATTCCCATTGAAAAGTCTTCTAGAAAGTATACAGCATTTTGTACAAATAATAACCAATACGAATTCTTAAGAATGAGTTTTGGTCTAAAAAATGCTCCAGCTGTGTTTCAAAGTACAATGAACAGAATAATTCGCCGTGTTGATAATGAACATATAATTGTATATTTGGATGATGTTGTCATTCCATGCAATACCCCTGTTGATGGAGAACAAAAACTTCGTTCTTTACATTAAGTATTTGGAGAATCCGGAATGACATTCAAATTGGGAAAGTGCAGTTTCTATAACACTCAGGTCGAAATTTTGGGTCATATTATAACTAAAGAGGGAATAAAACCGGGTTCTAAAACAAAAGCAATAGCTGAATATCCAGCGCCGCAAAATATTCATGAGGTACGTCAATTTTTGGGACTAAGCGGTTAGTTCCGTAAGTTTATCAAAAACTATGCTATGCTAACAGAACCTTTGACGTCGCTTCTTCGAAAAGAAAAAGCGTTTCAGTGGACTTCAGTGGACAGGGCAAGAAGCAACTTTCTCAAATTTAAAGTCCTTACTGTGCACCGAACCAGTACTAGCTATATACAATATGAATGCTAGACTCGAACTCCACACAGATGCATCGGTGATTGGAATCTGGGGAATATTAATGCAGGAGAAAGCTGGTACTTTAAAGCCTGTCCAGTATTTCAGTCGTAAAACAACTGAGAAGAAGCTGAGAAGATTTATTCAAGTTTCGAGTTGGAAGTTTTAGCTGTTGTAGAAAGTTTGGAGCGGTTTCGGGTATATATCCTTGGGAAACCGTTGACTATCATAACTGATTGCAAGGCTATCGAAACTCTTAAAGACAGCACAGTTTTAAATAGGCGAATTGCTAGATGGTGGCTGCGTTTATCGGAGTTCGATTACATCATTAAACATAGACAGGGAAAGCAAATGGCACATGTTGATGCACTCAGTCGGCAAGGTGCTGAAGAAAACAGTCAAAGCAGATGTCAGCAAATTAAAGTTCTTAAAGTAGAATTAAGCACCGGTAGATTGGGACTATCGGCGCAGGAGTTAATCCTGATGATCACAGCAGGCAGTCGACGCACAGGCATTGAGCAAGTAGCTTGTATCGAATCTGAGCAATAGAATTTAATAAAGGTATTACAGTGTGAAGTACATACATACATGTTTGTTTATTTTAGACGTTAATAACACTCCTTTTATGGGCACACTTATACCCCCATACGCTTTGAGGCTGCGTCCGGTGAACAGGTTGCACCCGTATCCAATTGAAATTTTAAAGGAGTGTTGTTCACGTGAAGCAAAACAAAGATTTTGTTAGAATTATTGTCGGTTTTCAATTCTGCCGAAGAAACTTGTTCTGCAACGTAATCAACTGTCTTCAGATCATTGACCAGGTTGATTGAATGTGCCGATTCTATCGTCCTACCACGTGAGCCAAAACGCGATGTGTTGCTTTGCTTGCGACTAGTCCGTGCATTTTGTGTTAGCCTTATTCCTCGACTTCGGGATCGCTGGCGAGAGTGCGCTGAGAAAGGTGCCTCGGATCGTTTTGCAGACGGACATACGCTTTTAATGTGACCACGAAGGTGGCACAGATCACACACGGAATCTAAGTGCTTGCACTGATTTCTATCGTGTTGAATGAAACATGCGGGACACGATATTCGTACAGGAAAAAAATCATTGGACTTACTTGCTTGTCTCTGGAAACGCCCTTGATTTAGCAGATTTATTTCTGTCGATGTTGATGGAGTGGAAGTGCTGCTTCCTTTGAGTATAGTTGATGTTGCTTGCGTCGACTCATACGCCATCACCATTTTCTCGATCTCTTCCAGGGTCGGATCCTTCTTCTGTGTAGGGATGCAAACGATACATCGATGTTTTGCAAACATATATGTTGTATAAAATGAGCTTGTATTTATGTAATAATGGGGGTCTAAAAGAGCTAGAGATGTGCAATACAATGTAACTTTTTTATATCTTAGCTAACTAGAGTCCTACCGAAGGCCAGTTTGTCGACCGAAGCCGAAGCCGAACTTCAGCTTTTTTACCACGTTCGGCCGAAGCCAAATGTTCGCACGTTTGGAATTTTAGCTGCCATTTTTGATGTTCTTTCTACCTGAAACCAGTACATATAAATAGCATGATTTTATACAGACCACTTAATAGTTTACCAACTTGCAAATGCAAAATCCTTTGATTTTAAAGCTGTAAACAATCGCACTTTCAAAATACAAAATATCCGACAATAAGAAACCAAAAAACACACCGTTCCTTGCAACATCTATTTTTACAGAAAACAGAAAATTCAACATTCGGCTTCGGCAAAATCTTCGGTCTCATTTGGAGGAAGCCGAATGTTTTGCCGAAGATGGTATTTTTAATTTTTAATTCTAACATCCTACTCCAAACCTCCAAGTGGTTTACTTTGCGTATCGAGCAACCCTCAAGGAGACCAGGTATCAAACTCCTATGGAACTGTGTTCATGTTTCGGCATGTATTGGCTGGATGCGTCAGCATAGCAGACCTCGTGTAAACAGCCAAATGCGACTTGCTTTATAAAAGTGCATGAAGGACCCGCTCGGGAATCCTAATCACGAACTGTAGGATCCTTCAACGTTACTTTGGGTTTTTCGTTGGCCCGATAAGCCACAAAGTAAAAATCAATCAATCGTCAACGAAACGGAAGACGGAGAAGGTTTTTGGGTTGAAACTGACAACACTAGTATGTTTTGTTGTTTAGGTACAGTACATCGTAAATATAGCCAATAATTTGTGTGATAGAGAAGATAAATAAAACATCGGAAGAACATCGATGTATCGTTGTTAATACCGATGTTTTTTAACGTCGATTTTTGTCGTGGAACCATCGATGTTTTTAAGAACGATATTGCATCCCCACTTCTGTGTTACGGCAATTCTGACAGAATCATGAGACGTGTAAAAGGCGATCATGTCCCTGATCATGAAATCAGCGTATGATGTGTTGCAACCTTCCTTGGGGCACACAAAAACACAATCTCTGGCAAAACCTTTCAGATGTGCAATCCATCATACGACTGCCCCGGTACCATTTTTTGCTTTAAAAACTTACATCTCGATGCGAATACATGCAGTTTAGATTGAAAGTATTTCGTTAATGTCTCAGAAAGCTGCCCAAAAGTACTTACGTCCTCCGTTCCCAACAGTTTCCTCAGCAGTTCATTTGTAGGATTACCACACGCTGACAAAAAATGAGCCTTCTGCAAGTTGTCGTGCATCATCAATAAAACTCTTTCACAACCAATAATAGAACCAACTGCATCAAAAACAACTACCTCAACCGCATCCAATAATATAAACCCCACACAATCAAATCAAAAAAGTAATGATTCTATATTAAGTACACACTCGTCAAAATTGCAACTAAGTACAGGCTCTTCAGGGAGCCTTGGTGCTTCAACTTCTAGACAGCGGAGTCTTAAAACCAACCACCCTCAAAAAACAAACAACACATCTTTAATATACTCAATCTGCTTTAAAGCTCTCCAGTGGAATATACATGGCTATATTAATAATTTCTGCTAATCAAAGAGAGATCGCCGTGTGATATATCTCTTCAAGAGATACATTGTGCATTTCAATCTAATCCAATTATACCGAGTTCCTATTCGAGATATTTTTGCAACTTTCCACATAATCTAACGGCTAAACAGGGTATAGCACTTTTGATTAAAAAGAATATACCTCATGTGCAAGTCAATATAAATTCTCCTATTTTAACACTCGCGGTACAAGTTAATTTAGCAATTAAATTCACTATCCTTTTACATCTTACCTAAACAAGCGTTTTGTCGGTCTGACCTTGAGAACATTGTAAACCAGATACAAACACCTATACTGCTATGCGGTGACGTTAACTCGTGGAGCACGCTATGGGATTCCCCCACTGCCAATCATCGTGGTGACATAATCGATGAGTTTCTATCGAACTCCGACCTGTTGCTATTAAACGATGACTCCCCAACACATTTTTCAACACACAACACCTTCTCTCACGTTGATATTTCAAAAAACACCCTATGCTTTCCAACCTTATTGCCTACAAAAAATCAAACGCTCTGTTTAGAAGAGAATTAAAAATAAGCAAAGCTAAATCAACCCAAACTCTCATATCACTAAAATCTGGATATGCATGTCCAAAGTTTTGGAAAAAATAGTTCCAAATCGGCTCTATTGGTTTCTAAAACCGTTAATCAAGTCGCTTTCAAAACAAGTAGGGGTTGTGCGGACGCCTTGCTACACATTGATCATTATGTATCAAATGCTTTGTCATCTCACAATCACGTATCAATACTGGCACTAGACTTCATGAGAGCTTTCGACAGGATTGGGATTCACCTCATATTGAACAAACTTCGCACTTTGGGGGTTTGGTCCTAAAATATATGGTTTTGTCAAATCATTTTTGCTGAATAGGAAACTATCTGTAAAAATCATCAATTGCTTTTCTGCGACTTACCCACTCAACAATGGTATAGCTCAAGGTTAAACTTTGTCGGTAGTGTTATTTTCAATCGCGTTCAACGACATAAGTACCATTATCAGGAAGTTCAGTCTTCTGGACCATTGTATTTATACCGATGACGTCTTCATCTTATGTAAACACAATGATCTAGCAACATATAAAAATAAATTTGAAAAAGTTTTTGGTGACATTTTAGCTTGGTATGTCGACTCTGGAGGTAAGCTCTCTCTCGACAAATGTAAACACCTACACATATGTCGTAAATTGTCCTGTCCTAAACTTAATTTAACTGTGAATAATATAAATATTGTTAATGTAGAAAATTTGGATATTATAGGCTTAAGATTTAATCGTAAATTTAGTTGGAAATCTCATTGATTAAACCTGAAAAAAAATCTAGCATCAAGATGTAATATTGTAAATTATTTATCTAAAGCCAAACTGAATGTACACGTACACACCTTATGTACTCGTAATATAACTAAATCTTTACGACAGTGATTACTGCGGTCTCGCCGCGGTTATTCAGCTCCCGAACGAGCTGGTGGAATTGGCGGAATATGTCCAGTCGTATCCTTATAATAATAATAAGACACGTTTCTCTAGAGCCTTATCCAGGGAACTACGTTCGAGTGCGATCAATCCACCTACGACACTACATCATAGCTGTAAGCTTGCACTGGGGCAATAAGATTCGGGCTGTAAGATCCACCAACCCGAGCATGTTCCCGCAAGTAAATAAAATCTTCCGGAGGAAAGATCAGAACGACATTCAGACCGTTCGACTTGACAGAACGAGAAACAACGCGAACCTACTGACGTCAGTTGGCATCGATCCAGATGGGGCAGTGCTTGACAATGACTTCTTCGTAGTTGAAGATCCCCAGGAGAAGGTGAAAGCAAGTGGTGCTATCTTTCAGGAAGTGTACAGGGTCAACGAACCCCATTGTCCTAACCACGAATTAGAGAACAGAACCAGGCTGAACCACATCTATCTTCGGAATGAGATAATTCAATGGCGATCTGAGAATCCTGGTTTCACCAGGTTCAATGACGATTTTCTGGCAAATAATGCCGTCGCCGATGATGGAAACAACTCCATCCTTATTTCGAGAGATGAACTCCAGGGTATCTTCAACTCACTGAGGAAGAAGAAGTCAGTGGGAGTCGATGGGATACCAAATATTGTTCTGCGTCATCTGCCCTCTGAGGCGGTGGATGTATACACAGTCTTGCTTAACAATGCGCTGAGTGATGCATATTACCCGGCCCATTGGAAGACAGCTGTGGTACAGCCGATCCCCAAACGGGACAAAGATACCTCCATTCCGACAAATCTCCGGTCGATAAGTCTTTTTCCGTGCAAAAGCAAGGTCTTTGAAAAGATCGTCATTAAAGTCCTGAAAAAGTGGGCTGAGGTAAAACAAAGTATACCGGACAATCAATTCGGCTTTAAGGCGGGGCATGATACCATACATGCCGCGTCCAAATTGGTCTCCGACATCCAGTGGAATAAGAATAAGACCCAATGCACGGGTACCTGCCTGATAGACATGGAAAAGGCGTTCGATACCGTATGGTTAGAAGGCCTTTTCCTCAAGTTGGTCCGTCTCGGCATCAGTAAACCTATATATGATTTATGACGGGATCACTGGTAGGAAGTTCGTTGTGAAAAATGGCAACGTAACTTCTACCACCGTCTTTACATAAATACATATAAAAAAAAGGGTTGCAACAGGGGCAGTTGGTTCGCCGATCCTGTTCGCTATATTCACTAGCGATCTTATAGGTTCCATGCCAAACTTAATTGCGTGTGCCGATGATCTAATCGTGTACAGATCAGGTCCGAAGGTCGAAGTAATAAATAGTTTGTTGCAGCGTGACTTCGATAAAATTCAACGATTTTGCGACGACTGGAAGTTGAAGATCAACTACCGGAAGTGCAAAACTATCCTTTTCAGAACCCCGCTATCCAAGACCTCAAGGGACACGAAAAGAAACCCGCAGGGACATCCGTGAGCCATGAGAAATGTAGTTAAATATCTTGGCATTTGGTTGGACCAGTATCTGTATGGTGGTAAACATGTAGCTACAGCTCTGACCAAGGCTAAGAAAGCCTTCGCTGTGGCAAGTAGGTTGTTTTACAGCAGCCAACTTGATATCAGAGTGAACTTGATATGCTACATGGCCCCTATCCGGCCAATCATGATGTATGGTTGTCCAGTGTGGTTCAACGTGAGTCCTTCCCAGATGGAAAAGATGAGGGTGACCGAGGGGCAGTGTCTTCGGGTCTGCCTCCGTTTGTATCGCACACCCGAATCCGAGTGCAAGAAATTCTATCCCAACGAGGTCTTGTTCAACGAGGCAAACCTAATCAGGATAGATAATTTTATTATTAAGCTGATTCGAAGGCATGTTGCACGAGCTATGACTTCAACCAATGGTCTGATCCTTGGGGCTTACTACCCCAATATAATGTACAATGAGAAGATGCGCCTGAATGGCTTTATTCCGCCTGAAACATTCCTCTATTTGGATTAGAGAGGCCTGATCCAGGATATGGAATGATGTCCTATCATCTTCCATGTCGCACGCCAAACAGTGGACAGGCGACTTCAATACGAGCCAGACGTCGCTCGCAGCCATGAGGATCTTCTGCGGTTCAGTAGAGCGATATCTGCCGGCGATAGAGCAGAGTCTGGCAAAGAACGGCATTTCTATTGGTGGTTGCACCAGAATCAGTCTTCGACGCCGCTAACTTCTCAAGAGCAATGACGGTGTTGTTGGCTCTTCAGGGCCAACTTACATAGGTTAAGGTAATTTTAAGTAGTACATAAAAAAAAAACAGGTGCATCACGGCATATTAGATATATATGTTATGCAGCATATAAATAACACATACGGCCCTGGTGCACACGCCCGTATAGTGTTACGGACATAGTTAAGCGTAGTTTAAGTAGTTGTAAGTTAGTTGTACATTTTACTTTAGTTTAAGTTAGAATAAGAGAAAAAATAAAAAAAGCAAGTATGTCCAAGTTTTTTTTTAAATTTTCTTGGATAAAAAATAAAGACTTTACGATAAAATTCAAATGAAGATAGATTAGGCCGAAAGGTATATTAAATGTAACATAGATTAGCTTAGAGTACCCGTATAGGGTCAGTAAGTTAAATTTAAGAACATTAGTTAAGATAGTTAAGTTAGATTTAAGTATTTTTGTCTAGGATATAAGGTAAACATGAATTGAACAATAAAAATACATTACAGACAAACAAACACTAAATCTTTAGTTCTAAGTAAAATTGATTACGGCCTCTACATTTATGGTAAATGCCCAAACAGCACCTTAAATATTCTCAAATCTGCATACAACCAGTTGGCAAGAAGAAGTATTAACGCCTACCGCACAACCCGCATCGTCAACATTATGGTGAAAGCTGGGCTTTTCACTCTTGAAGAGCGGCAAGCTGAAAGTTTCCAAAAACTGATACAACAAGGAAAATACCAACACCAGGATTTACCACGCAATGTTCGAAGAAATAATGGTTAATCTAAAGCAAGGGGGTTGGACTCCGTTGTTCACGGATGGGTCCAAATCCGCCGATAACACCTCCTTCGCGGTTACTGAAGAAAACGGCACTTTGCTGAAGACAGGCATTCTATGGGACTTCTCATCCATCTTTACTGCAGAAGCATTAGCCATCCATGTAGCCACCAATATGGTGGCACAATCTAGTCGGAAACTGGTTATATGCACTGACAGCCTCTCAGTTCTTCGTGCCATCTCCAACTATAACCACAACAGCAGGTTAATAAACAACATAAGGGACCTTTTAATAAGAAACCCCAATGTGTTTTCTAAAAGAGATCTACAGAGATACATAGACCAAATCATCAAAAAGAATAAAATTATTTGCTGGAGAACCTATAAGAATCACTATTCCAAAATTAACATTGACTGGAGTACTCCCATCTACCCGCCAAATATATCAAGAGCAGTAATTTCTAACTTCATCAGGCTGCGGTTAGGCCAAACAACTATAACACACCAGCACATCCTAAGAAAAGAGGATCCTCTACGATGTCCAGTATGTAACAGCATTCTTGACATTTCACACTTACTAGGCCTTTCAACATGCGGTACATCCAAAAAAAAATCAAAACTATCTTGCCTAGTAATCAGAGTATTTTTGCTTTTTTAAATACTATCACAGTCAAAAACATAGTAATTCTCGATAAATTCCTTAATATGAACAAGTTAGTTATATGATGTGTATACGAGTATATATATATGTACACATGTTATTTTCTTTGAGTGGAAAGCATTCGTAGCTAGCGCTCTTAAAATATATTATTTTAACATGTAATTTGCAATTGTATGCTGATAAATAATAATAATAATAATTCATTTTCAAAAGGACATACGAGTAAATTCATTTTTTGTGTTGTGCACTTACAATCATCTGGAGTTAATATTTCGAAGTGTAAGATTTTTAGTGCTTACCGATCAACATCACGAACTTCGTTTGATTATAGTCTTGGTAACGAAAGACTTTTATTAGTGAATGAAATTAAAGATCTGGGTGTTATATTTGAAGCTGCCTTTCTCAGCACGTTTCGATTATATAATATCTAAATCTAATTCCTTGCTAGGCTTTCTGAAACGGAATACAGTTGCATTTAATGACGTTTATACTCTAAAAACCCTTTATTTTTCATAAGTAATCCTCATACTGGAATACTGCAGCATTATTTTTCGTTATAATTCATCTAACAGGATTGAAAACATTCAAAAAAGATTTACGCGCTTTGCATTAAGGAAACTGAGATGGTCCGAAGATTTGCCTAATTGTAGATCTAGATGCGCTTTAATTGATCTAAAAACTTTAGAAAGTCGAAGACAAACTCATAGCGTTCTTTTTATTAAGGACATACTCAATGGTAGGATTAAGTCTCCGGATTTACTAGCTCTTATGCCTCTTTATGTCCCCGGGAGATACCTACGAAATAGGAATGTTTTCTTATTTTTTCCATTTCATAGAACGAATTATGGTTTAAACGAACCCATAACCCGTTGTTCCTTACTATTTAACTCAATCTATCATGAAGTCGACCCCTTTTTTTTTTCCTTCCGTACAAAAATGTTCTTTAATCGTTAATAAACGTTCGTTAATTAATCATTCACATTTGTTCACTTATTTTATTTGAAGAAAATAGTATTGTCAGTGGTTGTGAACTTTGTGGCGACGACTCGTTGATTTTGCCTAAGGATACGAAAGAAGACAGTGGCTCTAGCGAGTGTGGTTCTGCCCCATTAAGTACGATTGATAATGAGGGAGGATGCGAGATTTTCGGGATCGAAGTAGAACAGAACGATAAATTGGTATTAGGACTGAGATTAGATACAATAACGTCTAAAAGGGTGCGAAATGTGATTTCTGATAATTATACGAAGTTTGACATATCAAAAGGACCCCCATGGATTACGAAATGTATATCAGACTTATTACGGATACACAATTTTTCTGCCCACCGCGACGGTTGTCTTTTGCAAAGAAGCGTGAAATTGACACTATTATTAAAGATCTTCTGATCCGTTGAGTGACAGAACATAGCGACTCGCCTTATGCACCCATTGTCTTGACGAAGAAAAAGTCTGGTGAAATAAGAACGTGCGTGGACTATCGTGCCTTAAATAAGCACACAGTAAGAGATAACTATCCTCTCCCTCTTATCGAAGACTGCCTCGAGTATTTCGCAGGCAAGAAAGTATTCACCCTGCTTGACCTTAAGAGTGGCTTCCATCAGGTGAAGGTTGCTTCAGACTCTACCCATCTAACTTCTTTTGTAAACCCAACGGGACAATACGAGTTCCTTATGATGCCATTTGGCCTTAAAAACGCGCCTATTGTCTTCCAGCGCTTCATCTCCCATGTCTTCCGTAAGTCTTGTCGTGTATATGGATGACATTGTTACAGCGAGTTATAATATGTCCGATCATTTACGGTTAATGAAGTGTGTTCTGCGATGCCTTGCGGAAAATGGGCTCGAGTTAAAGCTGTCCAAGTGTAGGTTTGTGTTTTCCACAATAGATTACTTAGGGTATAGAGTGACGGAACAGGGGGTACAACCAAGTGACAAGATGGCCCATCTAAGGGCCATTAGACAATATCTTACCCCTAAGAATAGTAAGAAATTGCATTCATTCCTTGGATTAAGTTCCTACTTTCGCCGATTTGTAAGTTCGTTCTCCAGGATTGCAAGATTGCATTGTATGATGTACTGAAAAGAGATAAACCTTATGTTTTTAATTCCGAGTGTGAGCGTGCCTTCCGAGAATTGAAGAGTAGTCTGACATCCCCACCCGTACTAGTAATCTACGACCCAACGCGTGAAACGGAATTGCATTGCGACGCGAGTTCTTTGGGTTATGATGCAGTTCTCTTGCAGCGGCAGGATGGCGGAAGACACCATCCGGTAGCCTCTCACCATCCATTGGTAAACTTTCGTCCCATCCCTTTTACTCAAGTAATTCGTAAAGGCAATAGAATATGTTGGGATCCAAACGACATAATTCTTCGTACGCTGAGGATCTGTTAGTGATCCCGTTAGTTTTTTTCCCGAGATCTTTATACTTTGTCCAAAAATCATATTCTGCATTCAGTGTTCAGTGAGTAAACGTATTTTACAAGAAAATTCATTACGTCATCTCAACAACGCAGAAAGGAAACCAGCGAAGATTTCCGACAAGTAGTCGTAGACTTGTATTGTAAAAAAAAATCATTAGCAGATATTGCAAGTACAGTTTTAAAAAACAAATCTACAATACAACACATTGTAGAAACGTAAAAAAAACGGGAACAGTGGAGTACGTCCAAAGATCAGGCCGTCCATGTAAGTTAAATAAAAGGGAAGAATGGGTCATTCTGAATACAATTAGGAAAAACCCAAAAACTATTTGCCCTGACGTAAAAAAAATGATCTCAGATGCCTGTAACAAAGATGTCAGCACGCGTACGATTGAGAGGACTCTCAATAGATATGAGTATTTTTCAAGAATAGCGAGGAAGAAGCCGGCGATAAGTCCAATTAATCAACAAAAACGTAAGGACTTTGCGTCTCTACACAAAGACGAAGACTAATCTTTTTGGAAAAAAGTTTTATTTACTGACGAAAGTAAATACAATACTTTCGGTCACGATTCCTGCAAGAGTTTGGCGAAAGAGTGGCACAGAACTAGAAAGCATAAATCTTCGAAAAACAGTCAAGCACGGTGGAGGTAGTGTTATGGTGTGGGGGAGCATGGTTTGATCTGGCGTGGGAAAACTGGTGTTCATTGAAGGAAACATGGGCCAGTACATGTATTTGGACATATTAAAAGAGAACCTAAGTCCATCAGTGCAGAAATTTGGTCTAGATTCTGGCTGGATATTTCAACAGGATAACGACCCTAAGCACACTGTTCGAAGAGTAAAGGAATGGTTGTTATATTATGCTCCAAGGCAGTTGTATTCTCCCCCACAAAGCCCAGACTTAAGTTCTATGGAGCATTTGTGAGACTACTTAGAAAAACAGCAAACATTCTATTAGAAGCTTCCTTAAGTGTTGCTTTGGAAGATATCTTATCGTAAACATAAGATATCTTCCAAAGCAACACTTAAGGAAGCTTCTAATAGAATGGGATCGTGTACCCAAAGATTTCACAAAGAACCTGGTTTCTTCTATGCCACGTCGACTATAAGCCCGTGCATTTCGTGGAGGCCCAACAAGCTACTAATTTTGTCGTTTAAATTAAATGAATAATTTTTGTGTCTTAAATAAAAAGTAATAAAGATTAAATTTAATCAAATGAAGTATACCAATAATGTTAGTTTTTTATTCTGATTCCTACATTCCATTCCTTTTTTTAACTAACTTCGTAGCTTCCTTCACCAAGTATATTAAGTTGTGCCCCGTCGTCTCGACGAGTACTAAGGAAGTGTGTGCATGCCTTGGTCGGTACTTTGAGTACTACAGCAGACCTTTAAGAGTGATTACGGAGCGGGGTACGTGCTTTACGTAATTGGAATTTAGTTCCTTCCTCTTAAATAAATATAAAAATATTTAATTTTGATCGAACCTGTACTCGATGATAGCTGCGCGGTGTTATTACGAACCACAGCCAACTTCGAGTCGGGGTCGGCCATTATAAAAATGGATATCGCCACGTAGGCACAGATATATTTATATATGTAAAGCAAAGAAGAAAAACGTGTTTTTTAAGAAGAATAAAGAAGGTTCAGTGTATCGAAGCGGAGATTTTTCAAATTAATTCTACTACCTCGTTAAAATTTCATTAATTTAATTTTTATCATATATTAGTAACGATTTCCACTCATTATTAATGATCTCCTCTGAAACATCGTTAAATGGGAAAGTTCTAATTAGTTGTAAAACTGCTTGCTGAATCTTTTTTTTAATTTTTCTAGCATCTAAGTATTGAAGTAGTATGAGATGCTCGCCAGAAAATTGAATCTTTTTTTTCAGTTCGTCGCAAAGTTTAATACAATATTTAAGAAGATTTTCCTAGTTTCTTAGTTTTGATATCTAATTTTTCTTTTAAATTTTGAATACGATTTTCAAATTGAAGTCCAAAAAACATATCAGAAAAAGGTAAATGTAAACTTGTATCATTATGATCTATATTCAAATCAATATATTCAATTTTAATAGAATTGAAGTAGCGATTGCTAGACCAAATTTGTTCTATGTCCCACAATAAGAAAGCTAAATCAAGTCATCAGATTTGCATTGTACGACAAATCGTATAGTCTAAACAGACAAACAATTTGTTTTCACAATTTACAATGCGATGAAACGAATACACAATAAATTCTTAGTGTACCATATTAACTGTCAGTATAAATGGGCATATACATACATGAGAAAACATAAACAATGCAGTTCATGATCTCAGATTTAAGTAAAATATCAATGAAATGTAGAGAGAAAATAAGAATTTTTGTAAAATATGTATATAGTAATTTTTGTTTCATTGTCATTGCTGGATTAATTTTTTGTCAAGATAGCAAATAGTGGTAGAATTTTTGACTTCCGTGGTAGAAGTGGTAGATTGTGAAAATATAGCAAACAAAAGTGGTAGATCAACCACTTTAGTGGGAAAGTGACAACACTGCCACGGACAAGGGGAAATTCTGGGCGAAGTTGGATATTTCTTTACTATTGATCAGAAATCTGCTACATAGAGATACTCAACTCTCGAGCGATTTACTCGCCTATCACCGTTCATTTCCAATATTTTCTAGATTTTCCCATATTTTCGTTAAACTGACGCATACTGCCTTATTTTTACGAACACTGCATACTTTTTTACGTACACTTCCACAGAGTTTACCGAACTCCCGTTATCGTTGAACATCTGCCCACGAAAATGGGGGACATTTGATCCTTTTGCCCACGATCGATTTTGTGTCGAATTTGCCCACTACTGGAATAATGGACTGGTTGAGTTCATGAGGCCGAACATTTTTAAAATATTAAAAAAACGTTTGCAAGGAATAAAACGTTTTACAATTTATATATATACACTCCGGTTCACTTAATTACAGCCACAATATCAGTAATAAAAAATGTAGTATTGTTTTTGTTGTAGGTGACAGAGAAAAAAAGGAAAATACTGATATAAAGAGAAATTATTTATTTGTACAAAAACAAAAATGCAAAGATCATACAACCAAAATTAACGGTACTATGTTCTGACTTTTGAAAATAAGTACAAATCTGCTGAAATTTAATTGGTCCATTTGATTAAAGCCACAAAATTAACTTGATAAAAATAAACGCATGAAATAGTATTATTAGTACTGTTCAGTTCTGTTATATTTATTTGCTTCTTAACAACATTTTTAATAATGTATGCAACCTCCGTTCTTCAGAATTAGTTCATAGATTCGATCTTTAAGGGATTCGTACAAAGATTTTAAGTAATTCAATGAAATTTCTGCCCAAGCAGCCTTAATTGCTATTATGAGCGAATCCTTATTATCATATTGCTTGCCTCCTTCGTAAACCTTTCGTGTAAGCCAGCCCCAAACATTTTCGATAATATTTAGGTCCGGCGAATATAGTGGCCATTCTAAAAGCTGCACATTTTGTTCTGCTATAAATGTTTTCATAGCACGAGCGTTGTGGATAGGCGCATTGTCTTGCTGGAAAATGCATGGCAGTGGTCCAAACAAGTCCCTCAGCTTTGGAAAACTTGATTCTAATAGCGCTCTATAACTACTTCCAGTCATTTTTGTATTTACAAAAATCAAGTCTATCGTACCGTGATAAGTGATCGCTCCCCACACCATTACTCCATTTTCTCTGCTGTGATGTCGATTCAAATGCAACTCTTATTTTCGTAAATCATGAAAATAGAAACTATAACCATCGGATACGTCAATATTAAATTTCTTTTCGTCGGTAAAAACTACTATACGCCAGTCATTTAAAGTGTGTCTTTTCTGCACATCCCAAGTCATGTGCTCCTTTGCAAACTTAGGCCGAAGCTGCTTGCGAAAAGCATTCAATAGCGGCTTTTTCTTAAGTTTCAATCGCTTCAAATGTGTTGCACATAAAATTGCGCGACGTACGGTCGATTTACTTGCTTTTACACCAGCTTTAGCGCATTTGATTTTAGAAATACTTAAAGTAGAATTAGAAGCCAAACGAATTATTTTACGCTTTTCTCTTTGCGAGAGTGCTGTTGAAACTCTTCCTCTATAATTTTTTCCATAACTATCTGGATTTTTAAAATAATTGTCAACTACATACGGCTACAGCACGGTTTGAAAAACCCTCAGAGTGGTAAACATGCAACAGATTTGTACTTATTTTCAAAAGTCAGAACACAGTACCGTTAATTTTGGTCGTATGATCTTTGCATTTTTGTTTTTGTACAAATAAATAATTTCTCTTTATATCGGTATTTTCCTTTTTTTTCTCTGTCACCTACAACAAAAACAATACTACATTTTTTATTACTGATATTGTGGCTGTAATCAAGTGAACCGGAGTGTATAATGGCGGCGCTACAGTCCGAGGTGGACCTGGACCTAGGTTCTCAGCAACCCACTCGTATTGTGCGTGTAATAGTGGAGGGGACCTACAGTTTAATGCCGAGTCCGAACGGCGAGATTGAGAAGCTTTTTTCTAGACAGTTATACTCTTTGAGCATTGTATTGTGACTCGAAAGAGGTGGAGCCGTGAAAAAATGTTTGATGTTTTTTTCGAGATTCGAACCGACGACCTCGAGCGTAGGAATAGACGCACCTACCCACTACGCCACGGCGCCCACCGTTTTACAATTTATTAGAACTTTAAACACAACCATCTGCTTTAATCCGCTTTCAAAAATGAACTTAAATGTTAATATCTACTTCTTGGTGAAACAATACAAAAGTAATTACAAATAGAATGGAAACAAACGAAACATTTAGAAAAGGAACAAAGTAATAGATTATTGTGATGCTGCCAGTATATCTCCCATTTCATATTCAATAAGAATGAACTACCATTACACGTTGGATATTGTTGTAAAAATGTTGCTTAAAATATTGATACTAAAAATTGTATATGTTGTATATTGGTATACTATTAAATTACGTTACAATATCATTCGAAGTCGAATTGTCATACAAGTCGGACGTGCTAATAGTACAGAGTTTTCCACCCAAGTGTTCTATCGAAATTTGCCTATAATAGTTTCTTTAAATTGTTCTAAGTGCAATAATAAAATTATTGACTCTGATCTTCTTATTGCCAAAATTGATAAGCTCCAGTCTGAGTTAACTGAAATTAAGAACTTAATATCGCGACCTTCAGTAAATGTCAGTGCTAAATCAAAAGTAATTACTCGCTCTCAATCGATGAACAAGGGAACTGTGTCCCGCGCATCCCCTTCCGCTGCTAAAGGCAGTGCCCAAAGTATGAATTCTGCTAAACAGCGTAACCTAAGTCCTAGACTTTTGCCCCTTAGTGCTGTAGTTGCTAACAACAAAAACACAAATTGTTCATCAGTGAGACAGGCCGTTTCTAATAAGAAATGTGATGTTGCAGTATCAGCTGTTCATTTACATCCCTATCATAGGATCCGTCGTAACCTCGATCGCGTTCGGAATTCGGATATAAGTATCATAGAATTCTATCGGAACGAAGGTTCGTAACTTTGACGTACGAAAATTTCGAAATTCGTAACAAAGCTATCATAAGACCCGAACATAAGAACAAGGAATAAAAAAACAGCACGGTAACTGGAAGAACAAAATATACAAAAAATTAACCTGGATATCGAGAATCAAATGCTCGGATCGCATGTTATTGTCACAAATCTAAAAAAAATCATTCTTATAAAATATCTTGTATGTAAATACTTTAAGAGTAGAATATAAACATACCAACATAGCATTTCACCAAAACTTACACTTTATCCTCCATTTCCTACGGGTTTGAGTGGTCTCGCAATTTGTTTCTTGTGACCTTTAGGAGCACTTCGTATTCTTCTTCATATTCTTCTTCAAGACCTAAAACTGCTGGCGCTATCGTATCCATTGTAATATTTGTTTCAATTAATCAGTTCAGTTTAAAAAAACTACCAATGAATATTGACAATTCAATTTAGCAATTGAAAAGTGACAGAAGTCTAAGTTCGAATTCGAACATAATGTTACCAACCAAACACAAATTAAAGATCTTACGACGGATCCTATGATGCCTTTTCATTTGTATTTGGAACGGAGAAATGAGTTCGGAGGTTTTCTCCGACGGATCCTATGACAGGGGTGTTAGAAACAAACACAACGAGTACGTCAACTGTGGACCCTATAGTGGAAATCAATCTCCAGGTCAATGAACCCCTAGTGCCCGGTACTTGCGTTTGGCAAACAGTTGCTCACACTTGTCCCAACAAGCGCAATAATACCATGATCGATGTTATGCTCAAACTGATATGGACAGAGGTGGAGGTGTATTACTGGAGGTTCGTTCCTATTTTAAGAGTGGACAAATTGCGTTATCAGATTCATCGGCTGCTATTGAACAATTATGTGTGCGCACAGAGTATTTTAATGCGAGTAATTCTACTTTGTCAAACATTTATGCTTTAGTCTCATACATTCCGCCTGACTCTGATAAGGCAATTTACCAAGCTCATATGTCAAATAGTAAAAATATAGTCGGTCGTCTACCTGAGAATTCTTATACTATTGTGCTTGGTGATTGGCAGGCTAATACAATTCGTAATTCAATTGAAAGAATTTTGGATTTAATTTTTATTGATGAAGAACTAGAGGCTGTTGTCATGGAAGTTGATTCTCCATTACTAAATAATAGTATGCATCATAAAGCACTGCTAGTTTCATTTAATATGATTGTTTTTAATACCTTTGTATCTAATCCTTCTGATGATAAGCCTAAGTTTGATATCATGAAAGCTGATAACAATTTATTAAATAACTATTTCCTTTCTATCAATCGGGATAAAACTTTCGACTTCCTAAGTTTAAACTTAGTTTATATTAAGTTTCGAAACATTTTAAAAGATGCCATATCCAGGTCTGTTCCAGTTAACAGACCTGCTTATTCCAAAAAACCCATCTGCTTCAATAGGAGCTTATGTAGACTCAAAAATGCTTTAAACAAGACATTAAGAGATGTGATAAAGACAATTCACTGCGTAACGTAATGTGTCGCATGAGGAAAGAATATGAATTCCTGAAGAGATTTGTTTACAGGCAATACATATTTTCTCTCGAGTTAAAAATCAAACAAAACTCAAAGACATTCTGGACGTTTCTCAATACTAAACGTAAGTCTGTTGGAATTCCATCGAACATGTTCTACGATAATGTATCTACTGATGACTGTAAGCTTATATGCGATATGTTTGCATCACATTTCCAGTCAAACTTAGTTGATGTAGGGATATGTTGCAGTTCAGAACTCTGTGCAAATACAATCGCAGATATAGCGCTATTAGAATTGACGAATGATGATATTCTTTCTGAGTTGTCCTCTCTGGATTCTAGAGCAAGCCTAGCGCCTGATAATATTCCCCCGCTTTTTTTTAAAATGTGTAAGGATGGATTAGTCAAGCCCTTGACTATCATTTTTAATATGTCACTAGCTCGCGGCGAATTTTTGAATTGCTGGAAGGATTCGTTCATCACCCCAATTCATAAATCTGGACCCAGAAGTTATATTGTGAACTACAGACCAATAGCTAAGCTCCAATTAATTCCGAAATTATTCGAGACTATTGTTAAAAAGAAAATATATGCTGAAGTTCGAAACCATTTATCACAATTTCAACATGGCTTTGTGAGTGGAAGATCAACTTCGACCAATTTGGTTACCTTAACAAATTTTTGTCTTCGTTCCGTGGAAGCGAGACATCAAGTTGACTCGATATACACTGACTTCTCAAAGACATTTGACCGGGTTCAACATAATGTGCACATACAGAAGTTAGAGATGATTAGTTTTCCTACCAAAATCTTGAAATGGAAGACTAGCTATCTTACAAATCGTAGACAGTTTATAAAAATAGGAAATGATCTGTCAAAGGTAATTTTTTATTTCTGTGGGGTACCTCAAGGCCCTCTTCTGTTTCTTCTTTTTACTAACGATTTGCCCTCCTATGTTTCCCATTCTAACCGCCTTTTATACGCTGACAATTTAAATCTATGGCGGATGCGATGGAGTTACAAAATTATATTGCATCTGTACAGAATTGGTGCGAATTGACCTACAGTTTAATGCCGACTCCGAACGGCGAGATTGAGAAGCTTTTTCTAGACAGTTATACTCTTTGAGCATCAGTGACTTGAAAGAGGTGGAGCCGTGAACAATTTTTTTTTTTGAAAAATTGTTTGCCTGTACTTGGTATTGAACCTAGACTGTGAAAGTCTAATGCGCATGGGTCGACGCACGAACCCATACGGCCACGGCTGCCACGGAACAGAATTAAATAACTATATTATTTCCTTTTCCCGGAAAAATTGTAGCTTAGCAAGGGACTCAGCAAGGAACTTCAAAGACGTTGAACATCCTCTAGAAATGGGATGAAGATTTGAAGTAATAATAAAGTTAATGAACTGCAAATAATGTCAAAAAATTCACCAGTTTACTTTGGAGGGGAAGTCAATCACCTGTTCGAAACAAATAACACGTATTCACGGATACTGTACGAAAACATGTTATAAAAAAACGGTGTCAAATGACGTCATGAGGGTAGAAGGGAAAGATTTGAGCATCTCTATGTAGCTGATTTCTGCTATTGGTTTCTGTGCGAAATGAAGTAGAATCTGAGATGAAATGAGATTGATCAGGGTTTTTCCACAGGAAAGATTAATATATCTTTATATTTGATTTCTAGTTCAGAATGAGCTGTTATTTGGGCAACATTTTATTTCTTGTAAAAAAACTAAACTCAATTTTCTTCCGTATCTGAGTTTTGGTTCCCAGCAGTAGTGGTGTAATAAAGCCCAGAAATTAAAAGTATAAACGAAAAAAAAAAATAATTAAATAAAATAAACAATAAATAAATACCAACAAATATTATTTCGATTTTATATATTGTATTATACGAACACAACAGATTTATTTAACTAAGTTGAAACTATCATTTTAATTTACAGTCAAAAAATAGACAAAAAGTTGATTCTTACAATAGAAGAGGTAGTAAAATAGCCGCCTTTCTGCCAGAACGTCAAATTTGGAGTTGGCATGGACATGCTTATCGCAGGGCCGGACTTAAAGGCAGAACAAGGAAGTCGTTTTACAAATCTATTACAAGAGGAAAAGAAGTTATTACTGTAAGTAGTTCTTTTTTTATTAAAGTAACTTTAATTATTATATGGATTTAGGTCGGAGAATGTGCAGTATTTCTTTCCACTGGAAGGCCAGATCGGCCATATATAGGTCGAATTGAATCTTTTTGGGAAACAAACTCCAACAATAAAGTTGTACGAGTACGCTGGTTTTATCACCCAGAAGAAACGACAGGCTGCCCTGTATTGAAATATCCAGTAAGACTTGTTAGAATTATGTCTGTGTGAAAGCGGATATATTTAATTTATTTCTTAATTGTTTTAGGGTGGCCTTTTTGTTTCACCACATGAAGATGAAAATGACGTACAAACTATTTCTCATAGATGTGAAGTGATAGAATTTCCGTTGTACATAGCAAAATTTGGATCTGATTTTAAGCAGTACCAATCAGTGTATGATAATAATGATACATTTTATCTATCAGGATACTATAACCCACGTCTACAGCTTCTTAAACTTGAACCACATGTTCCAATAGAAAATACTACCAGTTCATAATCAAGCACAAATCCAACATAAATTTCATTGTGATAAAAGGGCAAATGTTTATTTCCATAATTATGTTTATTCTATAATTAAAAATTCGAATTGTAATTAATTACTAAAGTAACCACATAATTTTCTTGGATTACTAATAGTGTATATTATTAACGCATACATTTATTTAGTAAACGGAAATTTAAAGATTTTTTGTACAGGACAAACAAGCAAAATTGGTCGCAGGCTGATAAATACATGTTGAATTTTTCAAGCCTTAATAAAAATAGTGGTTAATCTCAGATTTTTATTTTATTATAGAATGCGTTATTTTTTTTGGTTTGATGTGTCTGTTAAATAATACAATGAAACTTCTCTCTCTCACACCCCTCTTTACGGACAAATTCACATGGTCCCGGCATGAGGATATATTCGTGTATTTTGACTCCTTTAGAACGGACCCCCTCTATACCGGACACGGACATGAATTTCAACGCATTTTGAGCAGTTGTACCCCTAATGACGGACACACGAAGCAAAAATGATGATGGAATGGACGGAAAAATATTGCATGTAGGTATGCATTCCCTTGCTGTACATGCATATTTACACGTGTAAGAACACCCAGTCTTTGTAGAGACAAATGCACTCTGCTTATCCAAACGTATTCTGTTTCTAAAATACACTAAAAAATGCTTTAATCGTTAGAAACAGTCAATCTGAGTAATTGACTCACACAAGAGAATATGTAAGTAGAAAAGTATGTCATATGTGAAATGTAATTACGTATAGTGATGGGTAACTTTTTTTTTTTTTTATTATTGAGGTCATAATTGCCCACCCAAATCAGGGTATTTATTTATTTCTGTCTATTATGGTCGATTTAATGTAGTTAAAGTCTTACTGACTGGATTTCGAAGCGTTAATACGCGAACCATGCAGACACAAGCGTCTGCACCTAGCCTCTATTAACGAACTCCTACTCTCACCTCCCCGTGGTGAAATCCGGGAGCCGAGTACCCTCGACAGAAGATGGGGTAACCAACCCTCGTGGGACGTCTGGGCGGCTGCTAACGAGAGAGGGGGGAGTGTGAATCTACCAGGGCTCATCACTCTTTTTAGGATGGCGGCGGAGGAGATGGTCAACTGATTGGCCAACGGCGGCATCCACAACTCCAGTCAGCAGGAGCTACCTGGTTTCCATGGTAAGGTCGGGACCTTGGAATAGAGATGGCGGTGGATGAGCCCTTCTTTTAGGGCCAACGGCGGCGCTCACATCCTGCAAGAGGCTACTGACACCGGATCCCTCCGGACCCCTTTGTCCGGGGGCTAAACAAATGGACCTGTCCTCCCAGTTGGAGGTTGTGCGTGGGGTTAACTTCCTCACCACGTAAAAAATATACGAGTTGAGAAGCAACAATATGCCTCGGATACGGACGGATTTATTGTTGACAACCCCAGCAAACGGAATAAGGACAATGACTTTAAGTTCTGCACGTGGAATGTGAGGTCCCTGAACAGACCACGTGCAGCCGATGAATACGCGGAGGCCCTAGACTGCTATAAAGCAGACGTTACCGCAATCCAGGAAGTGCGATGGGATGGGCCGGGCAAAAAGAGGATGAAAAACTGCGATATCTACTACGGCGACTGTTACAGAGAGCGAAGGCAGCGATTATTTGGATGTGGATTTGTTGTTCGAGGCAGACTTAGACAAAAGGTCTTAAGCTTTAAGTACATAAGCGAGCGCCTCATAACAATCCGCATCAAGGCTAAATTCGGGAACATCAGACTAATCTGCGCCCATGCCCCAACGGAGGACAAAGATGACGATAGCAAGGATGACTTCTATGATCTCCTAGAAAGAACGTACGATCAATGCCCCAGCTACGACACCAAGATCGTTCTTGGAGATTTCAACGCTAAGCTGGGTAAAGAGGACATCTTTGCTAGAGTCATCGGTAAACACAGCCTGCACGACACCACGTCCGAAAACGGACTCAGGCTGGTGGACTTTGTTACGGGGCGAAACCTCTCTGTAGATAGCACGCGGTTCCCACACCTCAACATCCATAAATGGACCTGGCGGTCCCCTGATCATTCAACCGTCAACCAGATTGATCACGTTGCGATCGACGTCAGACACTCCTCCAGTATTCTTGATGTCCGAACGTTCCGAGACTCGGACCATTTCCTTGTTGTAGCCAAGGTAAGGGCACGGATATCGATAGAACAACGGAGTCGAGGAAGACAACCACGGTTTGACGTCGAAAAGCTACAATCGCAACAGACTGCCAGGAACTTTGCCGATCGAGTCTCCCTGAAATACTCCGAAAGTTCGACGTCGCCTGCACTAACAATAGACGAAGAATGGAAACGTTGTCAAAGAGCCATCAGAGAAGCCGCTACTGATGTGCTGGGTTTTAAAACACCACCTAGGAAGAACCCCTGGTTTGACAACGAGTGCAGGCAGGCACATGCAGCAAAGCAAGAAGCCTACCGGGCAACGCTGCATCGAACCACGAGAGCTGTTCGTGAGCTCTACGAACAGAGAAGAAGGGAAGAGAACCGGCTTCTCAGGAAGAAAAAGAAAGAGCACGAGAAGCGCGCGATCGAGGAGATGGAGAGGTGTTATGGCAGGAATGATGTCCGAAAGTTTTACCAAAGGGTAAAACTTTTATCGAATGGATATAAAGTTCGGACAGAAGCTTGCCGGGACGAAAATGGACAGCTAGTAGTAGATTCGCAGTCGATACTGAGAATTTGGAAAAATCATTTCTGCAGACTGTTGAACGGCGATGAGGACACAAATACCGCTGTCAGGCAGAATGTTCCACTCAACACAACGGACGATGATAGAAGAGAATACCGTTCCCCCGACCTAGACGAAGTCAAGATAGCGATATCGAGACTGAAGTCTAATAAGGCTGCTGGTGCAGATAGTCTGCCCGCCGAAATGTTTAAAGCAGCTGGAGGTGATCTGGTAGGGCGCATGCACCAGCTCATCTGTAAGATATGGTCGGAGGAAAGCATGGCCGATGAGTGGAATCTCAGTATCGTTTGCCCGATCCACAAGAAAGGAGACCCCTTTGACTGCGCCAACTATCGAGGGATAAGTCTCCTTAACATCGCCTATAAGGTCTTCTCTGCCGTTTTGTTTGAACGCCTGAAACCATTCGTGAACAAACTGATAGGTCCTTATCAGTGTGGTTTCAGGCCCGGGAAGTCCACCATAGATCAAATTTTCACACTGCGGCAGATCCTGGAGAAGACCCAGGAAATGCAGATCGACACACACCATCTATGTGTCGATTTCAAAGCCGCATATGACAGCGTGCATAGAGACGAGCTATACAGCGCCATGTCTAGTTTTGACATTCCTGCTAAACTCGTCAGACTGAGCAGGATGACAATAGAAAACTCTCGCTGCTCCATCAAGGTCGGTAACGAACTCACCGAGACCTTCAATGTCAAAAAAGGTTTTAGACAAGGCGACGCGCTGTCATGTGATTTCTTTAACATCATTCTTGAGAAGATCGTGCAAAACTCACTGGCCAACATAAGAGGCACGATCTTCCAAAAGTCCGTTCAACTGCTACCTTACGTGGATGACATTGACGTGATTGGGCGAACACAGCGAGCCGTCAATGATGCGTTTGCTGGCATTGAAATGGAAGCGGCTAAAATGGGTCTGGCGGTAAACGAGGGCAAAACAAAGTATATGCTGTCATTGAGAAAGTGCGCACAACATCGACGACTTGGCCAGAACGTCACCATAGGCAGCTATAACTTTGAGGTAATAAAGGACTTCGTCTACCTTGGCTCCGCGGTTAACAGTACAAACAACATCAGTGCGAAACTGGAGACAGCTGGCGAAAGATCGTGCTGGCTGGAGAGGCATGTTGAGTGAGGCCCAGGTCCACCTCGGACTGTAGCGCCCTAAGAAGAAGAAGAAGAAGAAGAAGAAGAAGAAAAGTCTTGCTGACTAAACATTTGAAAGCAAAAAACACAAAAGTTACATTTTAAGATGTTTTATCAATCCATTTACTTATATTTTCACTCCTATAATGACGAGCTCAGATAACGCAATGATTTTTTTTATTTATTCATTTAATTTAATAATCTACAAACTACTTATGTGTTAACAGATTATGAAGGGTACAATTCTTATTATAAATGTGCAATTTTAATAATTCATTTCGTAATATATATTTCATAATATACTTCTAAAGTGTATTCTGGAATGCGACAGATCCAAGTGTTGTGCGTGTTCGTTGAAGACTCGAATTATTCTTGTTAGTGGATCGTTATTCCCGTACTTTATATTGTGATGTCTTTCAAATAAAATGTCCCAAGTACGAAGTGGCCTAGGGGGCATATGAAATTAAATCACTGATAAGAGATGAGAACAATTTATATGACTACAAAGAATGTCCCTAACGAACATAATATCATTAATGGAACATCTAGTTGCTAAAGATTTCAATCCAAGCAAAAGACACCGAAATTAGGGAGAAAATTCCAACGCATGAAAAAAAAATGTGTTTGGTGAACCGTTTTTGGACTTTTTCAATGCGTTCAGAAAAAGTTATAAGAGCAGGGTTCCAAACAACAACAGCATATTCAAGAAAGGGTCAAACGAGGGAGATGTACAGAGAGAGTAGCGAAAATGGATCGGTAAATCCCTTCGTGTTACGCTTGATAAAGCCTACTATTGAGTTGGCTTTAGCCAAAATATGGCTGATGTGATTGTGAAATGTAAATGGGGTGTTAAATACAACACGCAAGTCTTTAACATTAATTAAATTCGGGAGGTATGAAGAGCCAATTGCATAGCAAAATTGTGTTGAATATGTTATTTTCGCAAAAGTGATTGAATGACATTTATTTATATTTAGGTTTAATTGATTATCTTGATTGATTTGAATCGTATTATTAAGGCGTTGGTTTACTTCTAGGTTCTAGGGAGATCGAAGTTGATCAAAAGTTCATAGAGTCATTTGTGGAATGAATATGCATTGCAAGAAGATATGATTATGTGGATGGTCACGTATAGTAATTCAAAGAAATTAAGTACAACTAGATTTTGGTGTTTGCGGCTATAGCCGTCTAGGAACTTGCGTCGCTATAAGCGGTGATAGGGATTATTTATTTATTTATAACATCCGACATGTCCTAAATGAGAGGAAATGGGTTATAAACTACTTCCGTACTAATTACAATTTCAATTGATCTTATCTTGGTATTGAAAATAAAAAAACGAAAAGACGTATATGGAAAACTATTTTGGATTTTTATTTAAATAATCAGGTGGTGTCGCTCTGGCGGCGTCTTCGATGGAAAAGTCTGGGACCTTATTTTGTATTGCTATAGTATCGGAAATCTATTCGAAAATCGGAAATTGGTATTTTGTACCTCTATAGCAAATACACACAATCCGCATTCGAAATAAAAAGTTATGACAACTCGTTTACGGAAATTTGGTATTTTGTATTTTGAAAGCAGATGTCAAAACCGTCCTCACTTACGGATTTTCATTCGATAACTATTTTGCTATCGGATTGTGTGTGCTAAAGTTGTTTTGATGAATTTATTTAATTTTTTCACGCAAAATAGAAACATATTAAGACATTAATAATAAATTTGAGCAGTTATCGTCCAAATATGCAGGTCTTGCCAAAGAATTTCTTCAATCTGCAAATGCAAGCCAGAAATCAAATCAGCTTTGGCCCCACCGATGCGGAATATGAAGGCTGGGGGAGGTTCAAGTAAATACGTGCAGCTTATGCCACTGGAAGAAAAGTGATATTAGAGATATTAGATCTCACTTTTGCCATAAGTGGCACTTCAAATGCACCATCGTCTGGAATATCACCCACCCAACCACACAAAAGCTTGAAATATACTGGAGAAATGGAAGATTTCAACTTAGCAATGTTGACAGTTATAGACAATGAAGAATCATCCTGTTCTGATCCATCTTTAAGAACTAGAAATCGCTAAACAACAAATAATAATGTGTTAAACTGTGAAAGAATAAAATTTAATTCAATTTATTTACAACTGGCTTCTGTTTGAATGATTATTTTTTCATTTGACAGCTTCCTTTTCGGAAATTATTGATACAAAATTGTCAGCATTCAAACACCCTCTGACTTCCAAGCCGACAAGTGATTTCTCTTACTAGTTCGCTCTTCTTCTTAAATATCTCCCCGTTATCTTTAACCACTATTCTATTCTAAGTTTACTCCATAACCTCGTGTTCACAAAAAGACATATATAGCTTGAACAGTGTGTTATCAGTTAAATCATGGCCCCCGGGCCACCCGTGATCTCGGGCAACAGATTTGAGCTGCTCGATAGAAAGCCGCTGTCTGTGCCTGACGCCCATTCTAAAAAAAGAAAAAAAATAATAACTCCACCTATCCAGATCTCGAAAAACCATTACATACAACCCTTCCCGACCCAAAATTCATAGTGATCTCTTCAAGTGATTAAAAAAAGCCTCTGTCGTCCATTAGTGTGTTTTTACTTAAAAAAGCAATCGACGGCATTAGCACCGGTTACGAAAGTATAACCGAAATACCCGATTCCAGCCTTCTTCTCCTTGTCAAATCATTAAAAATAGCAAAATTATTTCTTTCGCAAAAAAACCTAGCTAACATTTGTCCGATTTCAGTCAAGCTTCATTCCAACCTCAATTCTTGCAAAGGTACAGCATACGCTCCCTGCCTTATTAATGTCCCAGAAGACGAAATAATTACCGAATTGAGTTCCCAAGGCGTCACTGACGTATTTAAAGAGATGCACTTCTACTTCATGCGCCAACTGCTCCGAAAAACACACATCATCCTCCAAGAATTGCAAAGAGTACGTCAAGGCAAAAGAAATACTTAAAATAAAAACTATACATTAATGCTCTATGGCTGATGCGAAAAATATATAAAGAAAACAATCCTATTCCTCTCTTTTCCACCACTTACTCTTCAGCTCTACAAAGCTCATCTACCTCAAACCCATAAACAGCCTCCATGCCTACATCAATTTCAACCCCCCCTTCATCTCAATTTCCACCCACCACTTTTTCTTCCTCTTTACTATTCTCTTTACCTCAGGAAACATCACATCTAAGCAAGCCTCCCACAACCAATCTACTACAGTAAATGTTTCACAAACAAACAATAGAAAAAACCACAACACACAAAAATGCAATGATCATCTGTCTCATACTGCCTCGTCCGCACCAACAATACCTGTTCGTGTCCCACAAAACATAGCTTCCGTCATCTCTTTCCAAAATAACTCAATAACCTCTAACGACGACAAATACACACATATTAAATCTCCCTCTCAAACACACCCACCTGAAACCACTTTATCTCATGCACCGCCTAGCTCTTCATCGCCTTTAACAAATTTAACAAAAACACTTCTTTCACAAAAATACTACGTACCTGATAATCATATGGATCACGATGATGAATCAAAGTAGAGACGAACTTCGTTACCAAACCAACGACTCCGCGGTGGGGTTACCGGACCGGGTGGGCTCTGTATCCACACCTCGGAGTCATAATGAACACCCCAACAATAACAGCATCTTCAATAGACCCAAACAAAATTTACACCACACTTTACCCTCAATACACCAACAGTTCACCGTCCTTCAATGGAATGTCAACGACTACCTGCATAATTTCCACGAATTGCAAATTCTAATAAAAGAAACACAACCAAAAGTTATTTGCTTGCAAGAAACTCATCTCACAGCCGATCAGCACCCATTTTCTCCCAAACAGTATTCCGCTTATTTTCACAATTTTCGTTTTGTGTCTTACTCCAAACAAGGAGTTGGCATCCTCATCCATAACTCAATCCCCCATTCACACATTTCAATTAACTCACATATATCCGCAATAGGTGTGCAAATCAACCTTAACATAACTTTCAACTACAATCATTTCTCTCTATATCCCTCCCGAACAAAACTTTTGTACAAAAGATCTTGAAGATGTTATCAATGGAATTAACAATCCTGTCTTAATAACAGGTGATTTTAATGCATGGAGTCCTTCCTGGGGTTCTGAGAAACTAAATAAACGCGGAAAAACAGTCGAGCATTTTATTACTAACTCCGGGTTAGCTATACTTAATGACGGCCGACCAACCCACTTCTCCACCCATAAAACGTTTACCAACGTTGATCTATCACTCGTTACCCCCTACCTCCTCAACAAAGCCACCTGGTACATATACGATAACCTTTCTGGCAGTGATCATTTTCCAATTTTCATTAACCTCTCTACCGGTCAGTTAAATCATAAATTAAAAAAACCGAAAAAATTCCTTCTCGACAAAGCAAACTGGGACTTATTTCGATCCACTGTCTCTAGTGAATTACACCTGAGAGAAGTTTCTTCCAACATCAATAAAGAGTCTGCTATGATTCATAAAATAATACACACATCAGCAAACCTAGCCATTCCTCAAACTAGTGACAAAATCCACAAAAAAACAACTCCGTGGTGGAATAGAAAAAAAGTTCTCTGCGAAAACAAAAACAAAAAGCTTGGTACAATTTCAAAAAATCTCCCACCGACTCCAACTTTATTCTTTACCGTAAACTAAATGCAAAATTTCGCAAAACAGTAAAAACTGACAAGAAGGCTTGCTTTGAAAAATTTACCTCAAGCTTCGGATGACTCCAATTTTCAATCCACCTTCATCAGAGAAAAATTAAAAATACTCAACGATCCAAACCTATCTTTTCGCCCCAGCTCTTCACCAATTTCTATTGAATCAGAAATTAACATGTCCGAACTTATTTCCTGCTTGCACACTATAAAGAGGAAAACACCGGGTTTTGACCGCATGTCCTTTGGAATGTTGAAAAACTCCCCTCAGACTTTAAAGGTACGTTTACTAAGTCTATACAACAACATATTTGACAGTGGTATAATTTCACACCCCTGGAAAGCCGCTAATATCATACCATTGCCAAAGCCAAATGGAGACCGTACGACAACCTCTGGTTATCGTCCCATATCCCTGCTCCCATGCACTGGAAAAGTTTTAGAAAAAATCGTAGCAAATTGCTTATTCTGGCTTCTTAATAAAGAAAAATTAGTCGACATGCGACAAGTCGCATTCAAAAAAAGCAAATCTATACTTGATGAAATCATGCGACCATCCTCAGCCTTGACTTTCAGAAAGCCGTTGATAGGATTGGGGCTCACGTTGTCCTTAATCAATTATTAAATTGGACCAAAAATGTATAAATACATAAAATCCTTTCTATCTAACAGACATTTTCGCATCAAGTACTGTGATATCTACTCAAACCCGCACAAACTAAAGAATGGCATCCCCCAAGGATCGCCCCTATCAGTGGTCTTGTTTATTATAGCTTTTAATGAAGTCAGCCATACATTAGACAGTTTCCATAAGGTTGAGCACTCCCTCTATGCAGAAGATCTAATTATTTTCTCTTATAATAAAGACCTCCACGAATTGGGTTTTATTTTCTCATCCATCATAGATGCCCTTCTTCAGTGGGGTAATTACTCGGGCTCAATAATTTCATGTACAAAATCCGAATTATTCCACATATGTAAAAAACACAATTGTACAAAAATTGTCCAAGTCAACTTAAATGATAGTTTTATAAAAAATGTTACTTCTTTGAAATTTCTCGGTATTGTATTTGACTCTAAATTTGACTTTAAGAATCACTGTATTTATATAAGAAAAAGTTTAACTGCCAGGGTTAATATAATTAAATACTTATCATCAAAAAATAGCTTCGCCAACATAAATACTCTTATAAATTTAATCAAATCCACACTATTATCTAAAATTGACTATGGCCTACCAATTTACGGAAAATGCTTCAAATCATCTTTGGGACTTATCACAACACCTTACCACGCCGCCATCATAAGCTGTTTGAAAGCTATACGGAAAACACCCATTATCAATATACTAACCGAAGCTGGACTACCCCATTTAACGGATAGAATCGATTTTCTTATGGCAAAAATAAACTCTGCACACATAACATCCATCCATCCAGCAGTTAAGAAGATACTGAATAGCAAGAGGCATCAGAAAATGCAATCTACATTATGCCAAGCACTCACATTTGTTAAGAATCTCAATATTCCTATCTCTATCCAAAACCGCACAAGGATTAGTCAACCACCCTGGAACCTTCCAAGCCACACCATCAACACCGATCTTTGCTAAATTCAACCACTGATGACATCTATAAAACGCTTTATCACGGATCGCTGACAGTTACAAATCCCTTGGCTGGAAATTATTATTTACAGATGCATCTAAAGCAGAGAACTACACCTCGTTTTCTGTTGTAGATGAGTCCGGCTCCGTTATTTCCAAAGGACTACTACCAACTTTTGCATCAACCTTTACTGCTGAAGCATTTGCTATATACAAAGCCATAGCACACTCGCAGAAAAGGAAAAACCACAAAGGAAAAGCCACTATACAAGCCATAAAAAACTTTTCCAACTCTACAGAAATAGTAGAAATAATACGTAACTATCTCATCCTGAACTCCGAAACTTTAAAAATTGTTTGGATTCCTGGACATGTTGGTATTAGTGGCAACGAAGCAGCTGATGCAGAATCTAAATTAGCCAGAAAAGAACCTCTAAAATCCTTTTTCTAACACAATAAAAAATATGTTTTTAGTTTTCTACTCGAGAACTGAAAGTACAAAAGAAAAATCGTTTGGGCAAGTTACAACCATTCTTATAAAAACCTCAATCCTGACGGCGACAGAGCAACCTAGCCCAACAACATATCCCAAAAAAAAACTAAAAATATACATCAGACTCAGATTGGGCCACTCCTACATTACTCACAAACACCTGTTCAATAAAGAGCCACCTGCTCTCTGCCATCTTTGTGAAGATAACAATTCTACTCTCACAATGACTCATCTTCTTGCTTGTTCAAAAATCGATTCGACCTGTACAAATCCATCAAGCCCCAGCTTGCACCAGCTCTTAAAAAAAATCAACATTGATAGCATACATTTGGTTTACAATATAATGAAGTCTTTAAAACTTGAAAACTCTATATAAAAAAATATATTTATTAATCTTATGTACCTATTTATATTATCCTAGTAGACAGCCCTGGCAGCTAATTCTAGTTTAATTATTGGACTTGTAATTTATTTACTGTTTAATAAAATTAATAATAATAATAATATTTGAGTATCGGATTTGATTTTCGAATCCGAATCCGAATCCGAAAGTGATACAAAATAAGGCCCCTGGCTTTGTAGAAATGGCAGATGGTAACGGCGACAGCCTGGCGTCAACCAGAAGTAACGGTGACTGAAGATGAGTATAGTAGTGGCGTGTTACCAACCAAACACAAATTAAAGATCTTACGACGGATCCTATGATGCCTTTTCATTTGTATTTGGAACGGAGAAATGAGTTCGGAGGTTTTCTCCGACGGATCCTATGACAGGGGTGTTAGAAACAAACACAACGAGTACGTCAACTGTGGACCCTATAGTGGAAATCAATCTCCAGGTCAATGAACCCCTAGTGCCCGGTACTTGCGTTTGGCAAACAGTTGCTCACACTTGTCCCAACAAGCGCAATAATACCATGATCGATGTTATGCTCAAACTGATATGGACAGAGGTGGAGGTGTATTACTGGAGGTTCGTTCCTATTTTAAGAGTGGACAAATTGCGTTATCAGATTCATCGGCTGCTATTGAACAATTATGTGTGCGCACAGAGTATTTTAATGCGAGTAATTCTACTTTGTCAAACATTTATGCTTTAGTCTCATACATTCCGCCTGACTCTGATAAGGCAATTTACCAAGCTCATATGTCAAATAGTAAAAATATAGTCGGTCGTCTACCTGAGAATTCTTATACTATTGTGCTTGGTGATTGGCAGGCTAATACAATTCGTAATTCAATTGAAAGAATTTTGGATTTAATTTTTATTGATGAAGAACTAGAGGCTGTTGTCATGGAAGTTGATTCTCCATTACTAAATAATAGTATGCATCATAAAGCACTGCTAGTTTCATTTAATATGATTGTTTTTAATACCTTTGTATCTAATCCTTCTGATGATAAGCCTAAGTTTGATATCATGAAAGCTGATAACAATTTATTAAATAACTATTTCCTTTCTATCAATCGGGATAAAACTTTCGACTTCCTAAGTTTAAACTTAGTTTATATTAAGTTTCGAAACATTTTAAAAGATGCCATATCCAGGTCTGTTCCAGTTAACAGACCTGCTTATTCCAAAAAACCCATCTGCTTCAATAGGAGCTTATGTAGACTCAAAAATGCTTTAAACAAGACATTAAGAGATGTGATAAAGACAATTCACTGCGTAACGTAATGTGTCGCATGAGGAAAGAATATGAATTCCTGAAGAGATTTGTTTACAGGCAATACATATTTTCTCTCGAGTTAAAAATCAAACAAAACTCAAAGACATTCTGGACGTTTCTCAATACTAAACGTAAGTCTGTTGGAATTCCATCGAACATGTTCTACGATAATGTATCTACTGATGACTGTAAGCTTATATGCGATATGTTTGCATCACATTTCCAGTCAAACTTAGTTGATGTAGGGATATGTTGCAGTTCAGAACTCTGTGCAAATACAATCGCAGATATAGCGCTATTAGAATTGACGAATGATGATATTCTTTCTGAGTTGTCCTCTCTGGATTCTAGAGCAAGCCTAGCGCCTGATAATATTCCCCCGCTTTTTTTTAAAATGTGTAAGGATGGATTAGTCAAGCCCTTGACGGCGAATTTTTGAATTGCTGGAAGGATTCGTTCATCACCCCAATTCATAAATCTGGACCCAGAAGTTATATTGTGAACTACAGACCAATAGCTAAGCTCCAATTAATTCCGAAATTATTCGAGACTATTGTTAAAAAGAAAATATATGCTGAAGTTCGAAACCATTTATCACAATTTCAACATGGCTTTGTGAGTGGAAGATCAACTTCGACCAATTTGGTTATCTTTACAAATTTTTGTCTTCGTTCCGTGGAAGCGAGACATCAAGTTGACTCGATATACACTGACTTCTCAAAGACATTTGACCGGGTTCAACATAATGTGCACATACAGAAGTTAGAGATGATTAGTTTTCCTACCAAAATCTTGAAATGGAAGACTAGCTATCTTACAAATCGTAGACAGTTTATAAAAATAGGAAATGATCTGTCAAAGGTAATTTTTTATTTCTGTGGGGTACCTCAAGGCCCTCTTCTGTTTCTTCTTTTTACTAACGATTTGCCCTCCTATGTTTCCCATTCTAACCGCCTTTTATACGCTGACAATTTAAATCTATGGCGGATGCGATGGAGTTACAAAATTATATTGCATCTGTACAGAATTGGTGCGAATTGACCTACAGTTTAATGCCGACTCCGAACGGCGAGATTGAGAAGCTTTTTCTAGACAGTTATACTCTTTGAGCATCAGTGACTTGAAAGAGGTGGAGCCGTGAACAATTTTTTTTTTTGAAAAATTGTTTGCCTGTACTTGGTATTGAACCTAGACTGTGAAAGTCTAATGCGCATGGGTCGACGCACGAACCCATACGGCCACGGCTGCCACGGAACAGAATTAAATAACTATATTATTTCCTTTTCCCGGAAAAATTGTAGCTTAGCAAGGGACTCAGCAAGGAACTTCAAAGACGTTGAACATCCTCTAGAAATGGGATGAAGATTTGAAGTAATAATAAAGTTAATGAACTGCAAATAATGTCAAAAAATTCACCAGTTTACTTTGGAGGGGAAGTCAATCACCTGTTCGAAACAAATAACACGTATTCACGGATACTGTACGAAAACATGTTATAAAAAAACGGTGTCAAATGACGTCATGAGGGTAGAAGGGAAAGATTTGAGCATCTCTATGTAGCTGATTTCTGCTATTGGTTTCTGTGCGAAATGAAGTAGAATCTGAGATGAAATGAGATTGATCAGGGTTTTTCCACAGGAAAGATTAATATATCTTTATATTTGATTTCTAGTTCAGAATGAGCTGTTATTTGGGCAACATTTTATTTCTTGTAAAAAAACTAAACTCAATTTTCTTCCGTATCTGAGTTTTGGTTCCCAGCAGTAGTGGTGTAATAAAGCCCAGAAATTAAAAGTATAAACGAAAAAAAAAAATAATTAAATAAAATAAACAATAAATAAATACCAACAAATATTATTTCGATTTTATATATTGTATTATACGAACACAACAGATTTATTTAACTAAGTTGAAACTATCATTTTAATTTACAGTCAAAAAATAGACAAAAAGTTGATTCTTACAATAGAAGAGGTAGTAAAATAGCCGCCTTTCTGCCAGAACGTCAAATTTGGAGTTGGCATGGACATGCTTATCGCAGGGCCGGACTTAAAGGCAGAACAAGGAAGTCGTTTTACAAATCTATTACAAGAGGAAAAGAAGTTATTACTGTAAGTAGTTCTTTTTTTATTAAAGTAACTTTAATTATTATATGAATTTAGGTCGGAGAATGTGCAGTATTTCTTTCCACTGGAAGGCCAGATCGGCCATATATAGGTCGAATTGAATCTTTTTGGGAAACAAACTCCAACAATAAAGTTGTACGAGTACGCTGGTTTTATCACCCAGAAGAAACGACAGGCTGCCCTGTATTGAAATATCCAGTAAGACTTGTTAGAATTATGTCTGTGTGAAAGCGGATATATTTAATTTATTTCTTAATTGTTTTAGGGTGGCCTTTTTGTTTCACCACATGAAGATGAAAATGACGTACAAACTATTTCTCATAGATGTGAAGTGATAGAATTTCCGTTGTACATAGCAAAATTTGGATCTGATTTTAAGCAGTACCAATCAGTGTATGATAATAATGATACATTTTATCTATCAGGATACTATAACCCACGTCTACAGCTTCTTAAACTTGAACCACATGTTCCAATAGAAAATACTACCAGTTCATAATCAAGCACAAATCCAACATAAATTTCATTGTGATAAAAGGGCAAATGTTTATTTCCATAATTATGTTTATTCTATAATTAAAAATTCGAATTGTAATTAATTACTAAAGTAACCACATAATTTTCTTGGATTACTAATAGTGTATATTATTAACGCATACATTTATTTAGTAAACGGAAATTTAAAGATTTTTTGTACAGGACAAACAAGCAAAATTGGTCGCAGGCTGATAAATACATGTTGAATTTTTCAAGCCTTAATAAAAATAGTGGTTAATCTCAGATTTTTATTTTATTATAGAATGCGTTATTTTTTTTGGTTTGATGTGTCTGTTAAATAATACAATGAAACTTCTCTCTCTCACACCCCTCTTTACGGACAAATTCACATGGTCCCGGCATGAGGATATATTCGTGTATTTTGACTCCTTTAGAACGGACCCCCTCTATACCGGACACGGACATGAATTTCAACGCATTTTGAGCAGTTGTACCCCTAATGACGGACACACGAAGCAAAAATGATGATGGAATGGACGGAAAAATATTGCATGTAGGTATGCATTCCCTTGCTGTACATGCATATTTACACGTGTAAGAACACCCAGTCTTTGTAGAGACAAATGCACTCTGCTTATCCAAACGTATTCTGTTTCTAAAATACACTAAAAAATGCTTTAATCGTTAGAAACAGTCAATCTGAGTAATTGACTCACACAAGAGAATATGTAAGTAGAAAAGTATGTCATATGTGAAATGTAATTACGTATAGTGATGGGCAACTTTTTTTTTTTTTTATTATTGAGGTCATAATTGCCCACCCAAATCAGGGTATTTATTTATTTCTGTCTATTATGGTCGATTTAATGTAGTTAAAGTCTTACTGACTGGATTTCGAAGCGTTAATACGCGAACCATGCAGACACAAGCGTCTGCACCTAGCCTCTATTAACGAACTCCTACTCTCACCTCCCCGTGGTGAAATCCGGGAGCCGAGTACCCTCGACAGAAGATGGGGTAACCAACCCTCGTGGGACGTCTGGGCGGCTGCTAACGAGAGAGGGGGGAGTGTGAATCTACCAGGGCTCATCACTCTTTTTAGGATGGCGGCGGAGGAGATGGTCAACTGATTGGCCAACGGCGGCATCCACAACTCCAGTCAGCAGGAGCTACCTGGTTTCCATGGTAAGGTCGGGACCTTGGAATAGAGATGGCGGTGGATGAGCCCTTCTTTTAGGGCCAACGGCGGCGCTCACATCCTGCAAGAGGCTACTGACACCGGATCCCTCCGGACCCCTTTGTCCGGGGGCTAAACAAATGGACCTGTCCTCCCAGTTGGAGGTTGTGCGTGGGGTTAACTTCCTCACCACGTAAAAAATATACGAGTTGAGAAGCAACAATATGCCTCGGATACGGACGGATTTATTGTTGACAACCCCAGCAAACGGAATAAGGACAATGACTTTAAGTTCTGCACGTGGAATGTGAGGTCCCTGAACAGACCACGTGCAGCCGATGAATACGCGGAGGCCCTAGACTGCTATAAAGCAGACGTTACCGCAATCCAGGAAGTGCGATGGGATGGGCCGGGCAAAAAGAGGATGAAAAACTGCGATATCTACTACGGCGACTGTTACAGAGAGCGAAGGCAGCGATTATTTGGATGTGGATTTGTTGTTCGAGGCAGACTTAGACAAAAGGTCTTAAGCTTTAAGTACATAAGCGAGCGCCTCATAACAATCCGCATCAAGGCTAAATTCGGGAACATCAGACTAATCTGCGCCCATGCCCCAACGGAGGACAAAGATGACGATAGCAAGGATGACTTCTATGATCTCCTAGAAAGAACGTACGATCAATGCCCCAGCTACGACACCAAGATCGTTCTTGGAGATTTCAACGCTAAGCTGGGTAAAGAGGACATCTTTGCTAGAGTCATCGGTAAACACAGCCTGCACGACACCACGTCCGAAAACGGACTCAGGCTGGTGGACTTTGTTACGGGGCGAAACCTCTCTGTAGATAGCACGCGGTTCCCACACCTCAACATCCATAAATGGACCTGGCGGTCCCCTGATCATTCAACCGTCAACCAGATTGATCACGTTGCGATCGACGTCAGACACTCCTCCAGTATTCTTGATGTCCGAACGTTCCGAGACTCGGACCATTTCCTTGTTGTAGCCAAGGTAAGGGCACGGATATCGATAGAACAACGGAGTCGAGGAAGACAACCACGGTTTGACGTCGAAAAGCTACAATCGCAACAGACTGCCAGGAACTTTGCCGATCGAGTCTCCCTGAAATACTCCGAAAGTTCGACGTCGCCTGCACTAACAATAGACGAAGAATGGAAACGTTGTCAAAGAGCCATCAGAGAAGCCGCTACTGATGTGCTGGGTTTTAAAACACCACCTAGGAAGAACCCCTGGTTTGACAACGAGTGCAGGCAGGCACATGCAGCAAAGCAAGAAGCCTACCGGGCAACGCTGCATCGAACCACGAGAGCTGTTCGTGAGCTCTACGAACAGAGAAGAAGGGAAGAGAACCGGCTTCTCAGGAAGAAAAAGAAAGAGCACGAGAAGCGCGCGATCGAGGAGATGGAGAGGTGTTATGGCAGGAATGATGTCCGAAAGTTTTACCAAAGGGTAAAACTTTTATCGAATGGATATAAAGTTCGGACAGAAGCTTGCCGGGACGAAAATGGACAGCTAGTAGTAGATTCGCAGTCGATACTGAGAATTTGGAAAAATCATTTCTGCAGACTGTTGAACGGCGATGAGGACACAAATACCGCTGTCAGGCAGAATGTTCCACTCAACACAACGGACGATGATAGAAGAGAATACCGTTCCCCCGACCTAGACGAAGTCAAGATAGCGATATCGAGACTGAAGTCTAATAAGGCTGCTGGTGCAGATAGTCTGCCCGCCGAAATGTTTAAAGCAGCTGGAGGTGATCTGGTAGGGCGCATGCACCAGCTCATCTGTAAGATATGGTCGGAGGAAAGCATGGCCGATGAGTGGAATCTCAGTATCGTTTGCCCGATCCACAAGAAAGGAGACCCCTTTGACTGCGCCAACTATCGAGGGATAAGTCTCCTTAACATCGCCTATAAGGTCTTCTCTGCCGTTTTGTTTGAACGCCTGAAACCATTCGTGAACAAACTGATAGGTCCTTATCAGTGTGGTTTCAGGCCCGGGAAGTCCACCATAGATCAAATTTTCACACTGCGGCAGATCCTGGAGAAGACCCAGGAAATGCAGATCGACACACACCATCTATGTGTCGATTTCAAAGCCGCATATGACAGCGTGCATAGAGACGAGCTATACAGCGCCATGTCTAGTTTTGACATTCCTGCTAAACTCGTCAGACTGAGCAGGATGACAATAGAAAACTCTCGCTGCTCCATCAAGGTCGGTAACGAACTCACCGAGACCTTCAATGTCAAAAAAGGTTTTAGACAAGGCGACGCGCTGTCATGTGATTTCTTTAACATCATTCTTGAGAAGATCGTGCAAAACTCACTGGCCAACATAAGAGGCACGATCTTCCAAAAGTCCGTTCAACTGCTACCTTACGTGGATGACATTGACGTGATTGGGCGAACACAGCGAGCCGTCAATGATGCGTTTGCTGGCATTGAAATGGAAGCGGCTAAAATGGGTCTGGCGGTAAACGAGGGCAAAACAAAGTATATGCTGTCATTGAGAAAGTGCGCACAACATCGACGACTTGGCCAGAACGTCACCATAGGCAGCTATAACTTTGAGGTAATAAAGGACTTCGTCTACCTTGGCTCCGCGGTTAACAGTACAAACAACATCAGTGCGAAACTGGAGACAGCTGGCGAAAGATCGTGCTGGCTGGAGAGGCATGTTGAGTGAGGCCCAGGTCCACCTCGGACTGTAGCGCCCTAAGAAGAAGAAGAAGAAGAAGAAGAAGAAGAAAAGTCTTGCTGACTAAACATTTGAAAGCAAAAAACACAAAAGTTACATTTTAAGATGTTTTATCAATCCATTTACTTATATTTTCACTCCTATAATGACGAGCTCAGATAACGCAATGATTTTTTTTATTTATTCATTTAATTTAATAATCTACAAACTACTTATGTGTTAACAGATTATGAAGGGTACAATTCTTATTATAAATGTGCAATTTTAATAATTCATTTCGTAATATATATTTCATAATATACTTCTAAAGTGTATTCTGGAATGCGACAGATCCAAGTGTTGTGCGTGTTCGTTGTAGACTCGAATTATTCTTGTTAGTGGATCGTTATTCCCGTACTTTATATTGTGATGTCTTTCAAATAAAATGTCCCAAGTACGAAGTGGCCTAGGGGGCATATGAAATTAAATCACTGATAAGAGATGAGAACAATTTATATGACTACAAAGAATGTCCCTAACGAACATAATATCATTAATGGAACATCTAGTTGCTAAAGATTTCAATCCAAGCAAAAGACACCGAAATTAGGGAGAAAATTCCAACGCATGAAAAAAAAATGTGTTTGGTGAACCGTTTTTGGACTTTTTCAATGCGTTCAGAAAAAGTTATAAGAGCAGGGTTCCAAACAACAACAGCATATTCAAGAAAGGGTCAAACGAGGGAGATGTACAGAGAGAGTAGCGAAAATGGATCGGTAAATCCCTTCGTGTTACGCTTGATAAAGCCTACTATTGAGTTGGCTTTAGCCAAAATATGGCTGATGTGATTGTGAAATGTAAATGGGGTGTTAAATACAACACGCAAGTCTTTAACATTAATTAAATTCGGGAGGTATGAAGAGCCAATTGCATAGCAAAATTGTGTTGAATATGTTATTTTCGCAAAAGTGATTGAATGACATTTATTTATATTTAGGTTTAATTGATTATCTTGATTGATTTGAATCGTATTATTAAGGCGTTGGTTTACTTCTAGGTTCTAGGGAGATCGAAGTTGATCAAAAGTTCATAGAGTCATTTGTGGAATGAATATGCATTGCAAGAAGATATGATTATGTGGATGGTCACGTATAGTAATTCAAAGAAATTAAGTACAACTAGATTTTGGTGTTTGCGGCTATAGCCGTCTAGGAACTTGCGTCGCTATAAGCGGTGATAGGGATTATTTATTTATTTCTTTATAACATCCGACATGTCCTAAATGAGAGGAAATGGGTTATAAACTACTTCCGTACTAATTACAATTTCAATTGATCTTATCTTGGTATTGAAAATAAAAGTGTTAAAGTCAACCTCCAGCCGTTTTAATACGCCAGCTGTTAAGAAGTCAGCAATGAATGACAGCTCACATTGATTTTTTTCATTCGTTAATTTTTTGTATTCATTCTGTTTTTGGTTTTCAAACGAAAAGACGTATATGGAAAACTATTTTGGATTTTTATTTAAATAATCAGGTGGTGTCGCTCTGGCGGCGTCTTCGATGGAAAAGTCTGGGACCTTATTTTGTATTGCTATAGTATCGGAAATCTATTCGAAAATCGGAAATTGGTATTTTGTACCTCTATAGCAAATACACACAATCCGCATTCGAAATAAAAAGTTATGACAACTCGTTTACGGAAATTTGGTATTTTGTATTTTGAAAGCAGATGTCAAAACCGTCCTCACTTACGGATTTTCATTCGATAACTATTTTGCTATCGGATTGTGTGTGCTAAAGTTGTTTTGATGAATTTATTTAATTTTTTCACGCAAAATAGAAACATATTAAGACATTAATAATAAATTTGAGCAGTTATCGTCCAAATATGCAGGTCTTGCCAAAGAATTTCTTCAATCTGCAAATGCAAGCCAGAAATCAAATCAGCTTTGGCCCCACCGATGCGGAATATGAAGGCTGGGGGAGGTTCAAGTAAATACGTGCAGCTTATGCCACTGGAAGAAAAGTGATATTAGAGATATTAGATCTCACTTTTGCCATAAGTGGCACTTCAAATGCACCATCGTCTGGAATATCACCCACCCAACCACACAAAAGCTTGAAATATACTGTAGAAATGGAAGATTTCAACTTAGCAATGTTGACAGTTATAGACAATGAAGAATCATCCTGTTCTGATCTATCTTTAAGAACTAGAAATCGCTAAACAACAAATAATAATGTGTTAAACTGTGAAAGAATAAAATTTAATTCAATTTATTTACAACTGGCTTCTGTTTGAATGATTATTTTTTCATTTGACAGCTTCCTTTTCGGAAATTATTGATACAAATTTGTCAGCATTCAAACCCAATCCGAAAGTGATACAGATTACGAATTTATTTGAGTATCGCAGTCACCCTCTGACTTCCAAGCCGACAAGTGATTTCTCTTACTAGTTCGCTCTTCTTCTTAAATATCTCCCCGTTATCTTCTCAATAATCTTTAACCACTATTCTATTCTAAGTTTACTCCATAACCTCGTGTTCACAAAAAGACATATATAGCTTGAACAGTGTGTTATCAGTTAAATCATGGCCCCCGGGCCACCCGTGATCTCGGGCAACAGATTTGAGCTGCTCGATAGAAAGCCGCTGTCTGTGCCTGACGCCCATTCTAAAAAAAGAAAAAAAATAATAACTCCACCTATCCAGATCTCGAAAAACCATTACATACAACCCTTCCCGACCCAAAATTCATAGTGATCTCTTCAAGTGATTAAAAAAAGCCTCTGTCGTCCATTAGTGTGTTTTTACTTAAAAAAGCGATCGACGGCATTAGCACCGGTTACGAAAGTATAACCGAAATACCCGATTCCAGCCTTCTTCTCCTTGTCAAATCATCAAAAATAGCAAAATTATTTCTTTCGCAAAAAAACCTAGCTAACATTTGTCCGATCTCAGTCAAGCTTCATTCCAACCTCAATTCTTGCAAAGGTACAGCATACGCTCCCTGCCTTATTAATGTCCCAGAAGACGAAATAATTACCGAATTGAGTTCCCAAGGCGTCACTGACGTATTTAAATTTAAAAAAAAACAACATCGGATAACAATCTTCGTGCAACTGGGCTAGTTCTCTTCACCTTTGAACGCTTCCGTCCCCCTCTACCGGTAACATAGGCTGGAATAAAGTAAAAATCGAGGAATATTACCGCAACCCAATGCGCTGTAGCAAGTGTCAACTCCTTGGCTACACCACCAAGAGATGCACTTCTACTTCATGCGCCAACTGCTCCGAAAAACACCCATCATCCTCCAAGAATTGCAAAGAGTACGTCAAGGCAAAAGAAATACTTAAAATAAAAACTATACATTAATGCTCTATGGCTGATGCGAAAAAAATATATAAAGAAAACAATCTTATTCCTCTCTTTTCCACCACTTACTCTTCAGCTCTACAAAGCTCATCTACCTCAAACCCATAAACAGCCTCCATGCCTACATCAATTTCAACCCCCCCTTCATCTCAATTTCCACCCACCACTTTTTCTTCCTCTTTACTATTCTCTTTACCTCAGGAAACATCACATCTAAGCAAGCCTCCCACAACCAATCTACTACAGTAAATGTTTCACAAACAAACAATAGAAAAAACCAAAACACACAAAAATGCAATGATCATCTGTCTCATACTGCCTCGTCCGCACCAACAATACCTGTTCGTGTCCCACAAAACATAGCTTCCGTCATCTCTTTCCAAAATAACTCAATAACCTCTAACGACGACAAATACACACATATTAAATCTCCCTCTCAAACACACCCACCTGAAACCACTTTATCTCATGCACCGCCTAGCTCTTCATCGCCTTTAACAAATTTAACAAAAACACTTCTTTCACAAAAATACTACGTACCTGATAATCATATGGATCACGATGATGAATCAAAGTAGAGACGAACTTCGTTACCAAACCAACGACTCCGCGGTGGGGTTACCGGACCGGGTGGGCTCTGTATCCACACCTCGGAGTCATAATGAACACCCCAACAATAACAGCATCTTCAATAGACCCAAACAAAATTTACACCACACTTTACCCTCAATACACCAACAGTTCACCGTCCTTCAATGGAACGTCAACGACTACCTGCATAATTTCCACGAATTGCAAATTCTAATAAAAGAAACACAACCAAAAGTTATTTGCTTGCAAGAAACTCATCTCACAGCCGATCAGCACCCATTTTCTCCCAAACAGTATTCCGCTTATTTTCACAATTTTCGTTTTGTGTCTTACTCCAAACAAGGAGTTGGCATCCTCATCCATAACTCAATCCCCCATTCACACATTTCAATTAACTCACATATATCCGCAATAGGTGTGCAAATCAACCTTAACATAACTTTCAACTACAATCATTTCTCTCTATATCCCTCCCGAACAAAACTTTTGTACAAAAGATCTTGAAGATGTTATCAATGGAATTAACAATCCTGTCTTAATAACAGGTGATTTTAATGCATGGAGTCCTTCCTGGGGTTCTGAGAAACTAAATAAACGCGGAAAAACAGTCGAGCATTTTATTACTAACTCCGGGTTAGCTATACTTAATGACGGCCGACCAACCCACTTCTCCACCCATAAAACGTTTACCAACGTTGATCTATCACTCGTTACCCCCTACCTCCTCAACAAAGCCACCTGGTACATATACGATAACCTTTCTGGCAGTGATCATTTTCCAATTTTCATTAACCTCTCTACCGGTCAGTTAAATCATAAATTAAAAAAACCGAAAAAATTCCTTCTCGACAAAGCAAACTGGGACTTATTTCGATCCACTGTCTCTAGTGAATTACACCTGAGAGAAGTTTCTTCCAACATCAATAAAGAGTCTGCTATGATTCATAAAATAATACACACATCAGCAAACCTAGCCATTCCTCAAACTAGTGACAAAATCCACAAAAAAACAACTCCGTGGTGGAATAGAAAAAAAGTTCTCTGCGAAAACAAAAACAAAAAGCTTGGTACAATTTCAAAAAATCTCCCACCGACTCCAACTTTATTCTTTACCGTAAACTAAATGCAAAATTTCGCAAAACAGTAAAAACTGACAAGAAGGCTTGCTTTGAAAAATTTACCTCAAGCTTCGGATGACTCCAATTTTCAATCCACCTTCATCAGAGAAAAATTAAAAATACTCAACGATCCAAACCTATCTTTTCGCCCCAGCTCTTCACCAATTTCTATTGAATCAGAAATTAACATGTCCGAACTTATTTCCTGCTTGCACACTATAAAGAGGAAAACACCGGGTTTTGACCGCATGTCCTTTGGAATGTTGAAAAACTCCCCTCAGACTTTAAAGGTACGTTTACTAAGTCTATACAACAACATATTTGACAGTGGTATAATTTCACACCCCTGGAAAGCCGCTAATATCATACCATTGCCAAAGCCAAATGGAGACCGTACGACAACCTCTGGTTATCGTCCCATATCCCTGCTCCCATGCACTGGAAAAGTTTTAGAAAAAATCGTAGCAAATTGCTTATTCTGGCTTCTTAATAAAGAAAAATTAGTCGACATGCGACAAGTCGCATTCAAAAAAAGCAAATCTATACTTGATGAAATCATGCGACCATCCTCAGCCTTGACTTTCAGAGAGCCGTTGATAGGATTGGGGCTCACGTTGTCCTTAATCAATTATTAAATTGGACCAAAAATGTATAAATACATAAAATCCTTTCTATCTAACAGACATTTTCGCATCAAGTACTGTGATATCTACTCAAACCCGCACAAACTAAAGAATGGCATCCCCCAAGGATCGCCCCTATCAGTGGTCTTGTTTATTATAGCTTTTAATGAAGTCAGCCATACATTAGACAGTTTCCATAAGGTTGAGCACTCCCTCTATGCAGAAGATCTAATTATTTTCTCTTATAATAAAGACCTCCACGAATTGGGTTTTATTTTCTCATCCATCATAGATGCCCTTCTTCAGTGGGGTAATTACTCGGGCTCAATAATTTCATGTACAAAATCCGAATTATTCCACATATGTAAAAAACACAATTGTACAAAAATTGTCCAAGTCAACTTAAATGATAGTTTTATAAAAAATGTTACTTCTTTGAAATTTCTCGGTATTGTATTTGACTCTAAATTTGACTTTAAGAATCACTGTATTTATATAAGAAAAAGTTTAACTGCCAGGGTTAATATAATTAAATACTTATCATCAAAAAATAGCTTCGCCAACATAAATACTCTTATAAATTTAATCAAATCCACACTATTATCTAAAATTGACTATGGCCTACCAATTTACGGAAAATGCTTCAAATCATCTTTGGGACTTATCACAACACCTTACCACGCCGCCATCATAAGCTGTTTGAAAGCTATACGGAAAACACCCATTATCAATATACTAACCGAAGCTGGACTACCCCATTTAACGGATAGAATCGATTTTCTTATGGCAAAAATAAACTCTGCACACATAACATCCATCCATCCAGCAGTTAAGAAGATACTGAATAGCAAGAGGCATCAGAAAATGCAATCTACATTATGCCAAGCACTCACATTTGTTAAGAATCTCAATATTCCTATCTCTATCCAAAACCGCACAAGGATTAGTCAACCACCCTGGAACCTTCCAAGCCACACCATCAACACCGATCTTTGCTAAATTCAACCACTGATGACATCTATAAAACGCTTTATCACGGATCGCTGACAGTTACAAATCCCTTGGCTGGAAATTATTATTTACAGATGCATCTAAAGCAGAGAACTACACCTCGTTTGCTGTTGTAGATGAGTCCGGCTCCGTTATTTCCAAAGGACTACTACCAACTTTTGCATCAACCTTTACTGCTGAAGCATTTGCTATATACAAAGCCATAGCACACTCGCAGAAAAGGAAAAACCACAAAGGAAAAGCCACTATACAAGCCATAAAAAACTTTTCCAACTCTACAGAAATAGTAGAAATAATACGTAACTATCTCATCCTGAACTCCGAAACTTTAAAAATTGTTTGGATTCCTGGACATGTTGGTATTAGTGGCAACGAAGCAGCTGATGCAGAATCTAAATTAGCCAGAAAAGAACCTCTAAAATCCTTTTTCTAACACAATAAAAAATATGTTTTTAGTTTTCTACTCGAGAACTGGAAGTACAAAAGAAAAATCGTTTGGGCAAGTTACAACCATTCTTATAAAAACCTCAATCCTGACGGCGACAGAGCAACCTAGCCCAACAACATATCCCAAAAAAAACTAAAAATATACATCAGACTCAGATTGGGCCACTCCTACATTACTCACAAACACCTGTTCAATAAAGAGCCACCTGCTCTCTGCCATCTTTGTGAAGATAACAATTCTACTCTCACAATGACTCATCTTCTTGCTTGTTCAAAAATCGATTCGACCTGTACAAATCCATCAAGCCCCAGCTTGCACCAGCTCTTAAAAAAAAATCAACATTGATAGCATACATTTGGTTTACAATATAATGAAGTCTTTAAAACTTGAAAACTCTATATAAAAAAATATATTTATTAATCTTATGTACCTATTTATATTATAGACAGCCCTGGCAGCTAATTCTAGTTTAATTATTGGACTTGTAATTTATTTACTGTTTAATAAAATTAATAATAATAATAATATTTGAGTATCGGATTTGATTTTCGAATCCGAATCCGAATCCGAAAGTGATCAAAATAAGGCCCCTGGCTTTGTAGAAATGGCAGATGGCAACGGCGACAGCCTGGCGTCAACCAGAAGTAACGGTGACTGAAGATGAGTGTAGTAGTGGCGTGGCGAAAAATAGTAACTCACGGAATGGCGTCGCAGCAATGGCAGATGGCAGATAGTCATGGCGCGGTGGCGAAAAACAGCTGTTTTATGAATGTCGTCTTTTTTATAGAAGACCAACTGAAACTTCTGGAAGAACAGAATCATTTTGAATCTGATTTCTTGGAAAAGAAAGCAAAAAGCGAAGACTCTGGAAATGTTCTATCCAAAATTGTTCCCGTGACAATATACGTATGGGAAAGGCAGGTCAGTAAATACGTATGCTTTTTTGGATAGTCGACCTTCGTTAACGTTAGTTGAACGAGGTTTGATGGATTATCTTAAAATTCTTGCAGTAAGTAGTCCTTGGTGTCTGCGGTTGACATCTGATATCGCACGGTGGAAAAGATTCTGAGGTGGTTTAAATGGAGATTTCTGCCGTCAACGAAGATAAACGATATCGTTTGATAGATGTGCACACAGTTGATTATTTAGGTTTACCACGACAGACATTTGATTCTAACATCGCCAAGCAAAAATATCATCATCTGCAAGGATTGACATCACTTCAGGAGGCACATCCAAGACTACTAATCGGTATTAAGAACGAAAACCTAATTGTATCATTGGAACTTCGAGAGGGTGGATGTAACGAACCGGTAGCTGTGAGAACCAGATTGGGATGGGTAGCTTGTGGAGGAATAGGTTTGCCTTCAGGAGGAGCATGCGATTTCTTTGCGTTGGAGAACCAAGGAGCCGGAAGGGCATATTTGGAAACAGCGGAGGAAAGAAGAGCGAGGAAATCTTGAGGTTGATGACGAAACGTGTTGGGCAATGCTTCGAAAGTAAGCTTCTGTGGAAATTTGATCATGTGAGTTTTCCTGATAGCTATTCGATGGCTTTAAGTCGTCTGCAATGTCTCGAGCGGAGGATAAAGCTGGAACCGGAACTTTTATTCATTCTGAACGATCAAATTGAGAACTTGGTAGTTAAGGGTTACGACAGAAAACTTACGTTAGAGGAGCAGAGTAAGATTCACTTACGTACATGGTATGTACCAACATTCAATGTGAGGATAGTGAATAAGCCTAATAAACTCCGTTTGGTATGGGATGCGGCAGTTAAAGTGGAAGGTATCTCTTTGAATACCATGCTCATGAAGGGAACTGACCAGCTAACATCATTACCAAAAAGGACGAACGCCACATTCATGCACAAGAAGGTTTCGTCATTCGAAATTGGTTGTCAAATTCAAAAGTGGTGATCAAGAAGTTGGCACAAGTTTCGTTAATAAAATAACAAAGCATTTGATAAATTGTTTTAAGTGCCCGGCTAACATTAAAGTAGATTTAAATAGTGAACATTCTGGATACTATCCCGCGAAATGTGTTCAAAAAGATACCAACATTTTCTGTGATGCACCTCAAACACTAGATAATGATCAATCAAACTTGAAATCTGGAGATCCATCTAAGGCATTATCAACCGCGGCAAACGTACACATTTTTTACTAAAAGTATGTATGCAAATAAAAATTTAAGCAAAGTTGCAGCACGCATTTTATCAGCACCTGTTACTTCAGCAGCAACTGAACGTTATTTTGGCACTTTCATTTGGATTCATAACAAGTAAAGAAATCGCCTTACAACTGAACGCGCACGAAAGTTAGTTAGTTAGTGTGCATATTGTTGTAAAAATTTGTTTTTCTATGTTTAGTTTAAGTTTTCCAGTAAAAGATAGCGCTCTTACAGTTTTGTATTCTGTCTGACTATATTTGAATTTCTGTTAACGGTCGTTTCAGTTTTTTTTGGTTACTGAACTCTTCTTTAATAAAGTTTGTCTTTGTGAATTCATAAGTGCTACTGGTCGTTTATTTTTCTTTAATAAAAGCTGCAAATAACAAAAGGTTATGGGCCCAGTTCTTCTTCTTCTTCTTCTTCTTAGGGCGCTACAGTCCGAGGTGGACCTGGGCCTCACTCAACATGCCTCTCCAGCCAGCACGATCTTTCGCCAGCTGTCTCTAGTTTCGCAATCACGTCAATGTCATCCGCGTAAGGTGGCAGTTGAACGGACTTTTGGAAGATCGTGCCTCTTGTGTTGGCCAGTGAGTTTTGCACGATCTTCTCAAGAATGATGTTAAAGAAATCACATGACAGCGCGTCGCCTTGTCTAAAACCTATTTTGACATTGAAGGTCTCGGTGAGTTCGTTACCGACCTTGATGGAGCAGCGAGAGTTTTCCATCGTCAACCTGATCAGTCTGACGAGTTTGGCAGGAATGTCAAAACTAGACATGGCGCTGTATAGCTCGTCTCTATGCACGCTGTCATATGCGGCCTTGAAATCGATAAATAGATGGTGTGTGTCGATCTGCATTTCCTGGGTCTTCTCCAGGATCTGCCGCAGTGTGAAAATTTGATCGATGGTGGACTTCCCGGGCCTGAAACTACACTGATAAGAACCTATCAGTTTGTTCACGAATGGTTTCAGGCGTTCACACAAAACGGCAGAGAAGATCTGTAGGCGATGTTAAGGAGACTTATCCCCCGATAGTTGGCGTAGTCAAAGGGGTCTCCTTTCTTGTGGATCGGGCAAACGATACTGAGATTCCACTCATCGGGCATGCTTTCCTCCGACCATATCTTACAGATGAGCTGGTGCATGCGCCCTACCAGATCACCTCCAGCTGCCTTAAACATTTCAGCGGGCAGACTATCTGCACCAGCAGCTTTATTAGACTTCAGTCTCGATATCGCTATCTTGACTTCGTCTAGGTCGGTGGCCCAGTTCATGGAATATAAATTAAAGAAGTGTTGTTAAATTAAAGGGCTCTCAGCAGAATTTAAAGTTTTTTGTAGCGAAAGTTGTTTATTGCCACAAAATGGATGGTGATAAGTTTAATATTAAGAAACTGGAGAATGGCTTTAATTGGCTTACTTGGAAGTTTCAGATTAAGCAATATTTGGAAGCAGCGGAATTGTGGGACGTCGTAGTTGGTATATCATTGCCTCCGGTACTTAATTCTACGAATTATATCACAGAAATTGTGGTATGGAGGAAATCAGATGCCAAGGCAAGACGTGCAATTTCGTGTGCCTGCCAGAAGCAACCTTTACTGCAATTTATGAATTGCGAGACAGCCAGCGAAATGTGGACAACACTCAAGAGCACTTACGAGCAATCTTCGCAGTCAAATATTGTATTCCTGCAGCGGAAGTATTATTCTTTTGTTAAAGATCCGTGTGATGATACTGCTACTTTTTTGTCAAAGTTGATGGAAATCGTACAACAAATGAAGGACCAGAAAGAAAGTGTATCGGACTCCATGGTGATGACAAAAATTTTAATGTCGCTGCCTGCAGAGTATAATTATTTCCATAGCGCTTGGGAGTCAACATCTACAGGAGAACGTACGATGTCCAATTTGAGAGCACGTTTGATGGCAGAGTTCCCCTGCTGAAATTTCAAAATCAGGTGGACACTGAAACATGAAAAGGAAAATTAACAAAAAGATCGTTAATCAGAAGTCAGGATTAAAGAGGAAGGGAAATAAGGGCGACAAATCAAAAGGTGCCTGTTTCTTTTGCGGTGAAAAGGGCCATTGGCAGCGTGATTGTCCAAAGAAGCAAAAAGGGTCAAAACTTAGTACGGGTGATGCTTTTGTGAGTCAGTTTCACCTGACGACAAAGACGTATGGATTCTGGAATCTGGTGCCAGTGACCACATGAGTCCTCGTAGAGAGTGGTTTTCTAATTTCAAAAAAATTTCCGCCCAAGGAAAAGGAGACATAGTGGTTCTAGCGTTTGCTAACAACAAATGGAGTAGAAAACGTATTTTGGATGTACTGTACGTACCTGAGATTCATCTCAATTTGTTTTCTTCGGGAAAGGCTATGGATCGTGGTTACCAGTTGCGATCGAATAGCAATAGTTGTGAATTGCTTAATGACAACGAGGTCGTTGCCGTGGGAATACGACATGAGAAGTTGTATCGGATGATGTTCAAAGTTGTTGAAACAATCCAGGAGGACGATGTTTTTGCAAATGTCGTTATGAAGAAAGAATCGCTTAGAGTGTGGCATGAACGTCTTGGGCATCAACACGTCGCACATGTCAAAAAAGTTCTTCAGCGTAAGGGCATCAATTTCATCGATGAGGATTTCACGTGTGAGGCCTGTGTGTACGGGAAACATCATCGAAGCATATTCAGGAGTCGTGAGGAAGTTTCAACAACTTGTGGTGAGATAATTCATGCCGATATCTGCGGACCAATGGAGGAGAGTTCAATAGGTGGATCTAGATACTTCTTGTTGCTGAAGGACGACTTCTCTCACTTTCGACAAGTTTACTTCTTAAGTCAAAAATCAGAAGCGGTAAGTCGTATCAAACATTTTGTCAAAACAGCACAAAAGCAGCAAGAGCACAACATCCGAGTGTTTAGATCCGATAACGGTACAGAATTCATTAATTCCGAATTGAATTCTTTTTTCAAAAGCATAGGCATTCATCATCAACCCACGGTACTATACACACCACAGCAAAATGGGTGCGCCCAGAGAGAAATGAGAACAATTGTTGAGTCAGCAAGGACTATGCTTCAAGCAAAGAAGTTAGAAAAGAAGTTCTGGGCTAAAGCTATGAATACTGCAGTACACATTCTCAATCGTACTGGAACCAGCAATGTTAAAGGCAAGTCTCCTTTCGAATTATGGTACAGTAAGCTAGTAAAGGTTGACCACCTTCGAATATTTGGATCGGAAGTTTTCATTCACATTCCAAAGGAAAAGCGGCATAAGATAGATCCAAAAGCTACCAAGTGTGTTTTTCTTGGATATGACAACACAGGCAAAGCATACAGAGTGTGGAATCCTGAAACACATAAAATCGAGATAGCGTGTGATATAGTTTTCTTAACTGAATGTTCTGTGCCCGCCAATGATTTTGAGCAAATCATTTATGAAGGGGAGAATGCGGATGAGATTTTAGAAAGGGATCCTTTAGCACCGGATGATGAAGATGTTATGACCCCATATGAAGAATTCGAACAAACACCAGAGGATAAAGTATATGGTGTAAAAATTTGCAGCATCGATGAAAATAACATATTAAAAACTCGTACACGAGATCGGGAATGCGTTCAAGTGCCACGTCGACGTTTACTTTTTGATTAAACAACGCATGTAGCCATGTTAGCGATTTATGAAGAACCCAAGTCATATCAGGAGACTGTTAAATCGAGTGACCACAAGCAGTAGGAGAATGCAATGGATGCGAGGCTTTACACAACAGTATGGCGTAGATTACAGTGAGACGTTCAGTCCTGTGGTTAAGTTTACATCCATTCGAGCAATATTGGCCATAGCAGCGTCAAAGAAAATGCTGTTGGAACAATTTGATGTCAAGACAGCATTTCTGTATGGTGACCTAGCTGAGGAAGTATTTATGAGGCAGCCGATTGCAGGGTCTGCAAATTAGTCAAAAGCCTTTATGGTTTAAAGCAGGCATCACGTTGCTGGAATAAGAAATCTACGTCATTTCTAATTAGATTTAATTTTAAGGTTGGCCTTTCAGATCCCTGCGTATTTGTACACAGTAGTGTGAGAGGAATAATGTATCTAGCGATATATGTCGACGATGGTTTGATCGCTGCCGAAAACGAAGAATTGGTGCTACAAGATATTGATCACTTGCGAAAGGAGCTCGAAATAAAGGTGTCTGATGCAGAATGTTTCCTAGGACTTGAGATCGACCAGCAGCCAGATGGTACTATCAATGTGAAACAGGAAATGTACGCAAAGAAAGTTATAAGTCGTTTTAAAGTGGATGATTGTAACTTTGTGACTACACCATCGGACACTTCTCAGAACTTAAGTGATTTCGAGGCGCTACACGAAGTAAATTTCCCTTACCGCGAACTAATAGAGAGCTTAATGTATTTGGCTGTAGGAACAAGGCCGGATATTAGTTTTGCGGTTGGTAATGTAAGCAGATATATGGAAAACCCGGCTGAGGCACTTGTTTGTGCTGCCTTGTGTCAGATGTCAGTGGCACTTTCTACCACAGAAGCCGTATACATGGCGGCTTCACACGGTATTAAGGAATTAATGTGGTTAAAAGGCCTTCTAAAGGGTTTACTGATACCAAAGGCAGCTGTTCCCGTCTTTTATATGGATTGCCAGAGTGCAATTTGACTTGTCAAGAACCCGGAGTACCACAAGCGCACCAAACATATAAATGTGCGCTACCACTTCATACGAGAAAGGTTTGAAGAGGGGAATTTCGAGTTACTTTATGTGCCGACAAATGAACAAATTGCAGATAGAATGACAAAGCCATTATCGAAGATGAAGCATCAGTTTTTGTGTTCCAAAATTAATATTGTATCGAGTTAATTTTTTTATTTTGCCTAAAATGTTTTTTAAAGTTTTTGGTATTAATGTTATTGGTTATAATGTTAATATGTCAATGTTAGTGTTTAAAACTTTTAACTAAAAGTGGGAGTGTTGCAAATAAAATTGTTTTTCTATGTTTAGTTTAAGTTTTCTAGTAACAGATTGCGCTCTCACAGTTTTGTATTCTGTCTGACTATATTTGAATTTCTGTCAACGGTCGTTTCAGTTTTTTTTTTGTTACTGAACTCTTCTTTAATAAAGTTTGTCTTTGTGAATTAATAAGTGCTACTGGTCGTTTATTTTTCTTTAATAAAAGCTGCAAATAACAAAACATATCCCATAATTGGAACATTGAGTTGCACACACAAATGAAACAGAGAAATAAATCTAAGGAGAAAACGAACTGGGTTCTAGTATTAATATGTCTTGGATAACAAAAACCACAAATGAACCAAGTTGCAATTTTAATTATAACCAGCACATCGAAATCCATTGAATCAGTAGAAGTTCATCACACGCGGATTTTCAGTGGCTAGAAACGAAGATTTTTGTCAAATATATTTGACGTACGACGCCATTTGCAAAAATTATAACTTCTTTCTATATTATTATTAATTTTGCGCCACCTTGTAGAATGCTGTCGCTGTTGTTTTGTTTTCGATATTTTTATCTTTAATGGTTTGTTGTTTCTGTATAATGAATATTATGTTATTTTTTTCATATTAGATGTTTTTGATTATGACAAGATGATCCACAAGGATTGTGGATCAGGGAAACAAAAATTCAAATCGTCCAACAACAATCGATTATACTAAAAAACTTCATATTAGAAAGGATAAATTAAATTAACAAAATAAGTCTTACGCTCCTTAGGAAATCCAATCTGCGACGATCATCACGAAAATCTCTGATTCAACTGCCCTATTTAACGGAAACGAAAACCCAAGCCTTTATTTTACTGTTAGAAATGTTCATAGTGAACGTCACATGCTGAGGACGAAAAGGAAAATAGAATACGAAAAAGAATAAAGTAGTGAAACATCCAAAAGATAATAATAATAATAATAATGGCGGCGCACAGTCCGAGATGGACCTAGGCCTAGCTTCTCAGCAACCACTCTTGTTGTGCATGCTATTCTCTCTCAAAAATGGGGGTCCCGCTCTCCGAGTATTGTCAGTGATTTGAAAAAGGTGGAGCTGCAAACAATTTTGTTTTGAAAATTTGTTGCTTGTGCTGGGACTTGAACCTTGACTGTGAAAGTCAAGTGCATATGGGTCGATACACAAATACATACGGCCACGGACCCCATTCAAAAGATAAAAAAAATAATAATACAGACAAATGGCAATGCAGTAAAAAAATGGCTCGATGACAACCCGGTCTGGACTTCTACAGTGAAGACTTAGCGCCTAAAACGGCGAGCCTGCCGACAGCTCTCTTCATTTTGACAGATCCGCCTGCAATTTGAACATCAGCAGATCTTATAACTCACAAAGAGACCTAGTTCCTAAGTAAAGCGGTTTTCGGTGACGTTAAACAGCATAACTATGTAGTCTTATTCAACTGCTTTGTATGTATCCTTAACCCACTTACAGTCAGGTTCTACATTTCACTTTCACTCGAAATGAAATTTAAATCGACACAAAATGAAATTTGGTGTTCTACAATTCACTTTTACCGTTTTGAAAATTTGAATTTGAAAAAAAAAAAAACGAATTTTTTTCGAAATTAAATCGACGTGAATTTCGGTGTTCGATTTGATTGATTTTTGGGTGATTTGAATTCGGTCAGATATAGGTAGTGTGAATCGTGAAATTTTCAAAAGAAGCTTACAGCTGAGGCGGTTTAGTTATGTAAGTGATTGATAAATATAATATGTAATTTAAACATTTTATTTAAACAGGGGTGGACACAAAAATAATGCTCAAGAAGCAATATATATTCTATTTATGGAAAAGTATAAAGACCTCGCAAAAAGTTTCACTAAAGGAGAGCGTGTGGCTGCTGAAGCCCTGTGGGAGGAGTAAAAGAATTACCTTAAGTCTGAAGGTCCACTGTTTTTTTAATAAAAGACTGATGCATTTTTTATATGCAGTTTTCAATAAAACAAAAAAAAAGTAATATTAACTAACGCCTTCTTTCTTCGCCGGGTTGTAACAAATCTATCTGCCTATCTGGCTTCTTTTGTAATATCCGGCCGGAGTCGAATAGTCTTTTGATAACCGGCCATATACCGGATAGTTGTTTTTTCAGTAAATAACAACCAAATAAAAAAATTATTTAATATTGGAAGTTTACTAAAGCCAAAGTATGGTGAATGAAAATTAGTTTTTCAGCATTCAGGGGTAATAATTTATTACGTTTGTTTTCGTATACGATGCATGTTTCAGAAAACAATCTCTTACTGTATACATTGCTACATGGAGATGAAAAATAAGTTTTGGCAAATTTGAGCGAAATTGGGTACTGTCTTCTATTTACTGATCACCAAGCCCAAGGGTCACTATTCCGTTCAAAATAAACTGTTTTGAGATATAAGTCAAGCTTGTTGGCGGTATTTTTTTTTGGCAGAAAACTCAATCTGCCTTGCCTTCCGCAACCTCTTCAAAAATGTCCCAAAAAACTTTGCTGTGTAGAAAGTAAGAATATCTTATGGAGGAGAAGGAAAAAAAACATGTTTAAGTTGGTTTTACTTGTACCGGTCTGATTTGATTTGATTTGAGTCAACAGGGACGTGTGTTAATGGTCAGCGATTTATTTGACATTGTGCTTTCAATAATGAATTCCTCAGTACTAAGCCTTTAGAACATGTTTCTGTTAAAACGCGACTTAAGAAAAAATGTGACCCTTACAGTTGAAAATTCAAAAGGTAGTGAACAAAATTTATTGACAGGTAATAATATGAACAAATGAATGAAAATAATAGAAAGTGATCAAAGTAAAATTTTAACAAGTGATTAGAATTCAGATTCAATTATACAAAGAGCTTTAAAACAAAGAATAGATAAATTAATAGAATTTCTTAACACTCCTCCTCAATTTTGAAACTAATAAGTTTTAAAATTGCATTCCCAAAGTAGTGAAACAGTATCGATGTTTATCGTTAGGAGCGGCCTTGGTTAGAGCATCAGCTGGCATTTGATCTGTTTGACGGTATTTAACTTGAACTGCTCCTTTTTCGGTTGCTAATCTTATAAAATGGTATTTGTAATGAATGTGTTTTGTTCGGGAATGTTTTCCATCATAGTTAGCAATATGCTCTGCGCTTTGACTGTCGCAAAATATTGTAGTTGGCTCTTTGCAGTCAACATTAAACTCCTTCAGTAAAAAACGTAGTGAATACGCTTCTTTTGCTGCTTCTGATAGTGCGATATACTCAGCCTCGGCACTAGAACTTGCTACGGTGCGCTGTTTCCTCGACCCCCAACTAATTGCGGCTCCTGTAAGTAGAAAACAGAATGCCCCTTGAGATTTCCTATCATTACAACGGCCCAACTAGCATCGACGCAACTCTTTAAAGAGGATGAACCTTTTTTATAAACTATTTTTGCGGTTTTCGTAGAATTCAAGTATTGTAATAAATAAAAGTGCAGTATTCCAATGTTGTTTTTTCGGGTTTTATAAAGACTGAGCTAGAGAACTGACGCTAAAAGCAATATCTGGTCTACTAAACACTGCTAGATGCATGAGTGATCCAATTAACTCCTGACATTTGTGTACGTCGACAGCTACTCGCTTATCAGCTATAGTAGGTTCCTTTTCCAATTTAATCTTAATTTGCATAGGTATGGTATCCAGCCATTTAAAGGTATGGTATTTAAATGGTTTACTATTCTGCATGTTTCATTTTGATACAATTTTATTAATGTAATGTGTTTGACAAATAGAGAGGGTTCAGTATTTCTTTCAATTTCTAGTCCAATGCAAAATGTTGGTTGTCCTAAGTCACGAATTTCAAAACTTTTCGAAAGATGGTTTTTGATCTGATGATAAGTATTACTACAATTGGATGCAACAACAATATCATCCACATATATTCCGAGAATTGTAATCTCATTATTATATGCAGTGGTCATAATTTGATTGTTTTTAATTCAAGTTTTTTAATCTTTCATCTAAAATTTTCTGCCATTGCCTGCTTGCTTGTTTTAATCCATATATAGCTTTGTTAAGCTGTTGATACATCCAATTGATGAAGTTGTAAATCATTTTCCACAGATAAAGCATAGATAAGTCGAAGTATATATATATACATATTTTTGCGAATAGCCTTGAACCACCAACCTAGCTTTCCAACGATCAATGCTCCCATCTGGTTTGCGTTTTGACTGAAATAGCCATCGACATCCAATGTTTTTACGTCCTACTGGCAGATCACATAAAGTCCAAGTATTGTGTTTCATAAGACAGTTGAACTCTTCATCCATAGCCTCATACCATTTGGTAGCATAGAGTGAGTTCTGAACTTCGTTTAAATTTGTTTGGATCTGAAAATGAACTCGCTAAGAGGGCAATTTCAATAACGTTTTTTAAATGATGCCGCGGTCTAAGTCTATCCCTTATATTTTCTTTCATTCCATTTTCCTGTTATGGAACGATTTCATTTTCAGCAATTTCACTTCTAGTATTTTCAGGTTCCGAAAGTATATTATCAAAATTGGTTTCTTCTATTTCTTCATTTTCCTTTATATCATATTTATATTTATATTATAATCGATCTTACCATTCAAATAAACCGGGCAAGTGCGAGTTGTACTCGCACGGGGAAGGTTCCATCGCATAATATTGATGGATGATTTCTGAATATCAAACGACGTTTTTAAACTATTTCAGTTGAATTTTCTTCTAACTTCAACTCAAATCAACCATTTATTCACAAATTCATACATCCAAACAAACAAATGTCCATCCCTACATATACCTATATCTCTATCCAAGTTTATCCAACACAGAAAATCCCTTCCATCATACATACATACATACCTATCTAATCACTGCTTATGCCTGCGGTATGTGTGTGTTCATTTCTGTTGGGCATTTAGGGGTGGCCGTGAAAATGAAAATTTTTTCTTGTTTTAAATCTTAGATATTTCAAAATTTCAACATAAATCGATATTTTGAAATGTATCATTTCTTAATGCTTACATTGATGTCTTCAAACTGCGTTTTCAGATCTTAAAAATTCGCATGTCGATGATTGACCGTTTTTGGCCAATATCTCCAAAACCATTAGGGCCAGAATGCTCGCAATAGTTTTAAATGAAAGTACTCAATGAAGCTAAGTTTTTGTGATTTTTTTTAGATTTTTAAACACTTTGGTTTAGAAATGGCAGGGAAAGGGGGGAAATCTTTGGAGCTCCATATTTTCCAAACGGTATTTTGGATAAAAAAGTGTTGAATGAAACCTCCACCTCATTTCGAAAGATCTGTCGATTGATATATATATTGATGGGGTGCGACAATTTTTCAAAATTAATGTCAACTTCACCTGTACCGGAGCCACCCCCAAATGGCCCCACTTTTTAAAATCGCTGCATAGGAATTGACATCTAGGTCTGAAGTACCTAATTCCAAAATTTCATGCCGATATCTTCATAAACTTCGAAGATAAAAAAGTGTGACAGACACGACGGACGGACGGACGGACGGACACACCGAAATTATAATGGTTCCGTTTTTGTAGACGGAACCTTAGAAAATGATGAATGAATGAAAAAAAACGAACTATTTGTGACCTGCTCTTTAGAAAAGTCCTCTATGAAACGAGCGTCTCGGCTTTTAAAAATCTTATGCGATCCCCATTTCCATAATATCGCTTATTCCTCTGAGTACCCAACTAAAACAAATTCCTCACTTTTTGGATCTAATTTAGATTTAGAAATAGTTTTCTTTAATACAAATGCTCGACAACCAATTTTTCTAAAATATCCTACGATTGGTACTCTTCCGGTCCATAATTGTTCAGGTGTTCTATTTATATTGAGCAATGTCGGGCAATGATTACGTATATATGCGGATGTGTGGATAAGTTCGGCCCATAGATACTTTGGTAAATTTGTTTCTATCATAAAACACCTCGTCACTTCAACCAACGTCTGGTTCATACGCTCCACCATTTTGCTGGGGTGTATATTCGGCTGATAGTTGACGTTTTATGCCATTGTGCCTTAATAATTCAGAAAAATCTGAACTTAGTAATTCGGACGCGTTATCACTGCGAAGTATTTTAATTCTTTTATTGCTTTGGTTACTCCCTCTTTTTTCTTAAAAAATAAACAAAAACTTTTCTTGACCAATCATCAATAAATGTAACAAAGTATATCTTTTTTCCTATTGACTCAACAGACATAGGCCCGCATAAATCCGTATGGACAATTTGCAATAAGTCATTGGACGATTTTTCGGTTTTAGCTTTAAAGGGTAGCTTTGTTCGTTTTCCTTTAATACACGAAACACAGTTAAATGGCGTCTTATTAAAATTTGGTAATTCTAATACCATTCGGTAATCTTTAAGTTTTAAAAGCGATTGTATATTAAGATGACCATAACGTTTGTGCCATAGTTGTAGGTTATTTTCTTCATGTGATATACTTAATGCTTTAACATTTCCTAAACAGTTAATCAAATATAGGTTATTTGATTTAACCGCTTTTATCAAAATGTTTTTATTTTTTCCAAATCACTGCATGTTTTCCTTTCATTACAACCTTACATCCTTTGTCAGTAGCTTTACTAGCTGAAATCAAATTACTTCTAGGATCAGGTATAAATAGTGTTTTATTTCACAAAACAGTTTTCAAAGTACCATTTATATTAACATTTATCGCTACGGTTCCTATGCCTTTAACCTCGGAAAACTTATCATTTGCTACTTGAACTGCACCCATATAATCTTTATTAATAATAATAATAATAATTGCGGCGCTACAGTCCGAGGTGGACCTGGGCCTAGCTTCTCAGCAACTACTCGTGTTGTGCGTGCTATTGTTCTCTCACGAGTGGAGAGGACCTACAGTTTAATGCCGACTCCGAGCGCCGAGTTTTGAGAAACTTTTTCTAGACAGTTATACTCTTTGAGCATTGTCAGTGACTCGAAAGAGGTGGAGCCGCGAAAAAAGTGTTTGATGTTTTTTTTCGAGGTTCGATCCAACAACCGCGAGCGTAGGAGTCGACGCACCCTTTTTTATGTATTTTTATTTATTTTAATCAAAAATTACTTACATGCTCGACATAAAAATACTTAGAACTAGCTTATATTAACTAAACATAAGTTTTACTAATCTAACTTACAGAACCTATGCGGGTGCTCTAAGCTAACCTAGTCTTATTCTAATTTGCCTTTCGGCGCAATGGTTTTTATTTTATTTTCTTTTTCATTATTTAAACGAAATCAAAACTTATATACTAAACCAAGAAAATTTAAAAAACTTGACACTAAAAAATTAATTTTTTTTTCTTTAAACTACTTAACCTAACTTAAAATAACTTAACCTAACATACAAACTACTTTAGAAAACTGTCTTACCTATGTCTGTAACAATATACGGACGCGTGCACCAGGGCGTAAGTACAATGTATGCATTTCATACATTTAATACGCCGTGGTGTACCACGGAGAATTAAAAACTGTTAAAAGGAATAAGATTGAAAAATATATCGAAGCAAAAACAACAAATAGCTACGGAAGCTGGGAAGACTACAAGGCGATTAGAAACCATTATAAAAATAAACTCAAAGATACAAAGAATAGCTACATAAGTAGCAAAATAAGCTCCGCAAATACTCCTAAAAAGATGTGGACTCAAATAAAACAATTAGTGTTAAACCAAGAAAAACACAAAATTAAGAATATAGTATTTGATAGAATTAACCACAACGAAAGTGAGTAAATTGCGAAAAAATTTAACAAATACTTTGTAAACAGTATAATAGAGATTATGAATATGAAATATGAAAACTATGTGCCGTCATTAACGTGTAGACTTAAATTTCATCAGATAACATTATCCGACTTTAAGGAAATCATTAAAAAAATTAAGAACAAAACCGACTTTAATAAAGTAAATCCAAAGATACTTCTTGATAACTGGACAGTGGTGGGAGAAACCATTTTAAAAATTATAAATACATCTTTAAATACGGGCGAATTTCCAGGTATGGAAAAACACTATGATTACACCAGTTGAAAAAATTAAAAATTCAAAAAAATGTGAAGATTTTTGACCTATAAACACGTTAGAAACATATGAAAAAATTATCGAATCAGTTATAAAACAACAATTGGTGAAATATCTGAAAGAAAATAATATACTATCAGAATACCAATCCGGTTTCCGAAAAGGATATTCTTGTGAAACTGCTGTGAACCACGTGATCAATGAATGGAAAGGAAGTAGATCAAAAAAGAAGATACTTGCATTATTTCTCGATTTTAAAAGAGTCTTTGAAACGATTGATAGAGAGATATTAATTCAAAAATTGTATATGTATGGCATAAGAGATGTGGAACTAAGTTGGTTTAAGTCATTTCTATCAAACAGAACGCAGCAAACAAAGTGAATAACCACGTATCAGATCAACTCAATGTCAACTTTGGTGTACCACAGGGTTCCATTCTGGTAGCGCTGCTATTTATACTATATATAAATGATATTCCAGTGGTTGTTAAAAAGTGTAAGATAGTGTTATATGCAGATGATACACTTATTTACGCTGAAGGTAGAAATGCTGTAGAATGCAAGGATAAAATAGTAGAAGATATTCAGAGAGTGTCGCTATGGCTTCAAATGAACAAATTAAAACTAAATGAACAAAAACAAAGTTAATGGAAATACATACTAATGAAGAGCACAAAATAATGATAAATAATAGTGAAATAGAGAATGTTACCAGTATAAAATATCTTGGCATTATAGTAGACAATAAACTAAACTTAAATCATCATAATGACTGCATGTGCAAAAAAATTGGTAAAAAGATAGCTTTCTTCCAAAAAATCAGAAAGAAAATTAACATACTTATAGCTATAAAAGTTTATAACACTATTACAAAACCGCCTTTTGAATACTGTTCATCTCTATTATACTCATGCTGTAATCTTGGACATATAGAGAGGTTCCAAAAATTGCAGAACAAAGCAATGAGAAGTATTCTATTTTGTAATATATGTACGGAAGTGAACTGGATGCTTCGTACATTAATGTGGTTGAACATAAAGCAAAGATGGGAATACAATACACTGAAGATGATCTTCATGATGAAGCACGGGCGTGCTCCAGGTTATCTTACGGGTGAACTGAAGAGTGTTGGTGAACCGCAACCGTACACACTGCGCAACGCTGAAAACTTCAAGCTTGTCCTCAGAAATACAACAGCTGCTCAAGGTATTATTCAACATAAAGGACTTGAAACATTCAACTCATTGCCAAGTGAAATAAAATTCGAAAGAAATTTCAATATTTTTAAGAGAAAGTATTTAAATTATTTGAAATCAAATGTAAACTAATGTAATGCACACGCATATTCCTATTTGTTTTGTTCTCTATGTTAAATTAATATGTTAAATTTTTAAATTATTATGTTTATAAAATAAGAAATTGTAAATTAATTAAATTGTATGAATTCTTAAATGGTATATAATACTAAATAAACTATACTACTATTAAAAAAATAACCTAAAGCATGTAAGTTGGCCACCAAAGCTCAACCAAAAAATATTGCTCTAAGTTGGCGGCGGCAAAGGATGAATTTGGTGCAACCACCAATGAAAATGCCGTTCTTTGGAAGACTCTGTCCTGTCTCGGGCAGAAATCGCCCTGCTGAACCGAAGAAGATCCTGGTGGCTGCGAGCGACGACCGGCTCGTATTGGAGTCGCCTGTCCACTGTTCGGCATACGACATGAAAGATAATAGGAGATCCTTCCATATCCTGGATCAGGCCTTTCTCATCCAAATAGAGGAATGCTTCGGGAGGAATAAAGCCGTTCAGGCGCACCTTCTCATTGTACATTATATTGGGGTAGTAAGCCCCAAAGATCAGACCATTGGTTGAAGTCATAGCTCGTGCAACATGCCAACCGTATGCCATGACTGGCCGGATGAGGGCTATGTAGCAGATTACCTTCACCCTGGTATCAAGTTGGCTGCTATAAAACAACCTTCTTGATACAACAAAGGCTTTCTTGGCTTTCATCAGAGCAGCAGCTATATGTCTGTCGAAATATAGATACTGATCCAACCAAATGCCTAAGTACCTGACTACACTTTTCATTGCTAACGGCTCCCTCTGGGAGTCAACTATGCCGAACTTGCGCCAGTTTCTTTTCGTATCCCCCGAGGCCTTGCACAGCGGGGTTCTTAACAGAATAGTTTCACACTTCCGGAAGTTGATTTTCAACTTCCAGTCGTCGCAAAATCGCTGAATTTTGTCGAAGTCACGCTGCAACAAAATACTTATTACTTCGACCTTAGGACCTGATCTGTACGCTATCAGATCATCGTCATACGCTAAAGACGGTGCAACTGCCTCCTGTTGCAACTCATTTTTTATGTGGAGTATTGTGGTAGAAGTTACGTTGCCATTTTTCACAAGGAACCTCCTTCCTGTGATCATATCATAGATTATATAAAGCAATGGTTTACTGATACCCAGCCTGATCAACTTGAGGAAAAGGCCTTCTAACCATACGATGTCGAACGCTTTCTCTATGTCTATCAGGCAGATACCCGTCCATTCGGCCTTGTTATTATTTCATTGAATGTCGGATACCAATTTGGACGCGGCATGTGTGGTATCATGCCCCGCCCTGAAGCCGAATTGGCTATCCGGTGTAATTGGCTTTTCCTTAACCCATTCTTTCAGAGTTCTAATGACAATCTTCTCAGAGACTTTGCTTATAAACGGAAGAAGACTTATGGACCGGAGATTTGTCGGGATTGAAGTATCTTTGTCCCGTTTAGGGATACCACAGCATTACTTAGCGCATTGTTAAACAGGACTATGCATACATCTACCGCCTCGGAGGGAAGATGGCACAGAACAATGTTCGGTATACCATCGATTCCCACTGACTTCTTTTTCCTCAGTGATTTGAAGATACCCTGGAGTTCATCTCTCGAGATAAGGGTGGAGTAGTTTCCATCATCGGCGACGACATTATTTGCCAGAAAATCGTCATTGAACCTGGTTTTCAGATCGCCATTGATTTATCTCATTCCGGAGATAGAAGTGGTTCAGCAAGGCTCTGTTCTAAAAGTCGTAGTTCGTTGACCGTGTACACTTCCTGGGGATCCTCAACTACGAAGAAGACGTTGTAAAGCACGGCCCCATCTGGATCGATACCAACTGACGTCAGTAGGTTCGCGTTGCTTGTCGTTCTGTCAAGTCGGACTGTCTGAATGTCGTTCTGAACTTTCCTCCGGAAGATTTTATTTACTTGCGGGAACATGCTCGGGTTGTTGGGTCTTACAGCCCGAATCTTGTTGCCCTAGTGCAAGCTTACAGTGGACACCGACTCCTCTCTGGTGGGGTATTGGCATTTGAAGGGTCTTTTGAAGTCGAGGTATGGGAGCCTAAATTCTGTCTCGACTTCTAATACTGCAAGTCTGTTAAGAATACTTGCATGTCCAGTGGTACCTGAGCGCCAGTTGCAAGATTGACTGATTCTCAGAGCACTTTTAGCGGCGATTGCCTGCATATGAAGCTCAAGCGGTAGCATGTGTAGGATCGTTTCCAGTCCAGCTGTTGGGGTAGAGCTGATTGCACCAGTAACTCCCATACACGCAAGTCTTTGTATTTTTGTCAATGCCTTAAGATTAATGGCTTTCAATGCTGCCTGCCACCAGACTACGCTGCCATACGTAAGGATGGGTCTGACAATGGCGGTATACATCCATAGGATGGTCTTTTCGCGCGGATATAAAAAGCGCATGTTGCCTTTTTGACCCTTTCAGAGACATTAAGTTTCCAATTTAGTTTTCTGTCAAGAATGATACCTATTTATCTAGCACTGTCGGATAGCGTCAGTGTGGATCTCTCAATAGCTGGAAGCCTGAATTGCGGTATGATTCTTTTATTGGAGAAGAGAACACCCAGTCCGCAGTTTTTTGCCCATCTAGCTAGAATACTTATAGCGCCCTCAAGTACTTCACTTATGGTCGGGAGGAATTTGCCTCTAGCTATCAACACTACGTCGTCTGCATAAGCAATTACCGTCACTCCCGAGTATTTGAGCTTTTCTAAGACTTCGTTGATGACAAGAACCCAAAGCAGGGGTGAAATTACCCCTCCCTGCGGTGTGCCTCTAGAGGCAATGGCTTTCACGAGCTTGTCACTCATGTTTGCGTAGATTGTTCTTTTACTGAGCAGGCTAACAATGGTTGATGTTATTGGCCTTCTCGAGGGTTGACTTAATCGCCCTCGTTTCCACCTTATTGAAAGCGCCGTCAATATCCAAAGAGGCTGCGAGTGCGTACTCTTTAGCTTTGAGAGTACTTTCAATGACAATAATCACGCTGTGAAGTGCGGTCTCCACACCTCTGCCTTTAATGTAGGCATGTTGCGCCGCATTAAATAGGGTTCTGGTTCTTTTCCTGGTTGTTGATTTTTGTTGGAAATATTTAGTTTTCTTTAGAAAAATATAGTTCAGGAGGTAGTGTATACTTACTTTTTTGATTAACTGTATATCATCAGTATAAACTGCCAATATCGTTTTTGCTTTTTTACTTATAAATTCGCAAGCAACCGCGTCACTCACAGTTAATTGAAAATCCTTTAAAAATTTTTTAAACGTTTGATTCCAGCATCGTGATGCTTGTTTTAGACCATATAAACTTCTCTACAATTTGCAGACACGACTTGTACCATCTTCGTAGCCTTTTGGTTGGCGAATATAAATCTCTTCCTGAATGTCCCTATTCAATAAATCGAATTGTTTAAGATGCAAGTTTTCAAGAGACGCATCAGATAATATCGCTCTAATTGACGAGAACTTGGCAATTTTTTTTTAGCGAGCGTAGGTGGAAATCTTCAAAAGACCCTATGGGGAGCGTTCCCTCATAGCGAGAGGAATTTTTACCCAGCAAAAACACCTCCCGTCAAATAAAATAAAATATATTCATACTACAACTAAGTTTGGCACTTATCCAACAGTTACTATCTTGATTCAGACGCGTTTTTCTGCTAATAGCGCAATACGTTACTTTCATCAAGAATTGGAAAGACAGCAGGGTTTATGTGCTCTTCAATTCCAAGATCTGTGTGGATAACGTCATTCCGTATGAAAAGCTTGTAGTATATTCTTATTACTTTCTGTAGAACAACCCCGACGACAACATCCCGACGTATTTCGCTTCATTTCCAAAGGGGATTTGAACACCATTTATAAACACGGGCAAACTATTCACGTTGCTATATGTAAAATTAATATGAAAGGATTTGGCTTTATTAGGTTCAATTCGCCAAGTGTTTGTCCAATCGTGTACCCGATCTAAAGCACTTTGCAGTTTTCTAGTTGACTCTTCGACCGTTTTTTTTTACCAAAATGTTGTCAGCAGATGTGCCTAGCAAAAGTTTTGTGACATATCGCTACTAAAAATTAATTAAAGGAGAGGACCAATAACACTTCCTTGGGGTACTCCAGCTTCTAATTATCTAAAACAAAAACATTAATTCTTACACTTTTATTTTATCAAAAAATACAATCGCTTGCCACGCGACTCTTCTCCGTTGCTGGTTGATGCCCGAATAAATACATTTTGCAAAAGGGAAATGGGACTAGCTCTTATTCGTCGATTGTATGGTGTGTTTGTTTACCGTTCGTAATGTTTATAATTTGTCGTCTGATGTTTGTAACGTTCTGTAATGGTGTACCATGTCGTCTGGGTAATGGTGTGCCATGATACACAGAATATAAGGTAATATCTTCACGCTTTTTACTTTTTTCATCGGTTGCGTGTGTGACGGCACTCATTGAGTAAAACTTTGTCAGAAGTGTTTACATTCTCAGTTTCGAGTCATTTTTTAATCGGTGTTGTGATGAAATTGTTGTTTAAATTATGAGCATTTTATATTTTTGCAAATGGACATTCGTGCAGTTACGATACAAATATGTAAAAAATAAGCCGAAAATAGTGGCATAAAACTCTACGCATTGACTTTGCTGTGGAACAGAGTATATCCTTACCTACCTAAATCAGGATAAGTTAGAGATATTTTTTGGTCTGATACATGCCAGAGGAGGTCTCCATGAACATCCAAGCCCACTGGAATTCAAATATCGTTTACGATCCTATTTAGTCGGTAGGAATGAAGGATTAACATTAGATGGTGTAAACGTGGAATGATTTGTTGAACGAGAAGCCGATATGGGAGCTGGTATTCAGGCCGAAGATGCGGTATGTAACGAGAGCAGACTAATTACTTCAGATCTCTCCCATTTAGTTGCTGCTGAAGATCACATCAAAGGTGGAGATAAGGACGCAGTAGTCGCGATGGATATGGGCGACATAAAATACGACGCTCTGGAGTACCTTGCTGGATACCTGCTCAATAGGTTTAAGACAATAGTGGATATTTTTCTAGATACGTACACAGTGAAGGACAGGAATGGTATTGGCCCTACATTGGCGGACGTGATAGCAGAAGAAGGTCTATACAAACCGAAACTTTTAAAAATTAGATGGTTTATATAATCAATGTAATGGTACTTATAATGAGTTGAAAACGGGTACAAATTACTCGTATATAAAAACTATGATGTAATTAAATTTAGATTCCTCTTTAAGCCCGGAAAAAATTAAAAACCTTTTTTAAATGTAAGATGTATTTTTGAATTAGAGTTTTAAATATAAACATTTCTGAAAATAGCTTCTAAAACAAATTATATGTAAAAGGAAAATTAAATAAAACTTGAAAATAAAATAAATAAAGTGTATTAATTCAATGTAGAATAAAATAATTTTCATACGGGAACTATCATTTTTTATTTGTATCCGGCATCGTTATTTTTCCCAATTATATAAAACGAAGAGTAAAAATCGTCTCTCGCTCAGTTTCCTCAATGACTGACGTCACACGTTGATGACAAAAATCTAATATATTTGTATTTTGTGTATCATGATAGTGTGCCTTGTGTTTTGTTTGGCACAATTCCAAATATATGTCGATATATGTATATGCAAACAGACCACAGACGGTACAAACGCAAACATGCCACTAAGCATAGACGGACGAACAAACGAACAAAAGGACGATACAATAATCGATGCGATTCGATTTGAATTGAGATGAGTCGCACTCGCAATCAACGTGCTGAGTGCAGAGGATGTAATTGTTTGTGTTTTTAATAATCAGTTGAAATAAAGTAATTCCTGATTCTTAGCAAATACATACAAACTAAATTTATTTTCCTAAACAAAAGTGTGTTACTTAAAATAAGGAACCTATATTGTTTGCGAAGCAAACATAATTTTAAGTTACTTATGTTACTATTTTTTAATGTTCCCACATTTCCACATTCCCAGATTCTATATTACCATATTCTCATATTCCCAGATTTCTACATTCCCACAGTCAGACATTCCCACGTTTCTATCCGAACCCACAAGTTGACTCCTTCCTGAGCTTATTTGCTTAATAAAATTCCTCACTTGTTGTTTGTACGTGATCGAAGCAAGTCGTGTTTTATTTTATACTGCGATCGGTCATCTCACCGGTTATTATAAAATATTGTATTTACGAACGGTCAACTCACCGGTTGCGCAATCATTGGTCCTTCGAGCAAAACGATACTATCAAGGTTAAAAATCAGTGACTAAAACGTTTTTATAAACTGTGCGAAATTATAAAAAACTTGTGAATATAAACTGTTAACAGTGCCAGTCGGTGTCTAAAATCATAGATTAAAAATGCTGTTTGAGCCCACAATCCAGGATCAAGTAGAATTGGGTAAGTCTATCCAAACTCTTTTTTATAAACTATAAGAAGGATGGGGGTGATAGGAAGACTTTATCATATCTCACACAAAAGAGAGAATTTCTGAGAGAGAAATGGGAGGCGTTTATATTGAACGATAACTTCCTATCTGGTTACAAAGAGAAATATCCAGAGGAAAATTATTTTACTCAAAAATACCGAGAACAAGTGGAAACCATATACGAAAAAATGATCCAAGATATAGACGAACGGATTGAAAGAGAACAAAATACGAAAAAAGCCGCACCGATTAAATCTAACGACACTTCAACATCAAATGAGCAAAGTATCAGATTAAAGAAGCAAATAATAAAAATGAATCTTCTGAAAAAATATATCACGAATGAGAATGCACATCTGAAAGATAAGAGTAGGTCAGTAACCTACTGAAAATTTAAATTAAATGAAATAGGAGACATGTGGAACAGAATTACTGACCTGCATGAAGAAATTTTACTGCATGCTAGTGAGGCAAACAATCTGTTGGAGTATTTTAGAGACGATTTATATGACTGCTTGGAGAAGTATTACAAAAATGTTACTTCAAAGTTGTATGAATTTGAAGATAGTCAGAATGAGAATCATAACGTAGTCGAAACTCATGATGTCAAACTCCCTCAAATCAACATTCCAATATTTGAGGGAGACTATAAAAATTGGATATCTTTTAGAGAGTTGTATGAAAAAATCATTCATAATAACAATAAAATTCAAAAGATAGAAAAGATGCACTACCTTAAGATAAGTATTAAGGGGGAGGCATTAAGGCTAATACAACATTTAACAATTTCTGAAGAGAACTATGATGCGGCATGGACAATTTTGAATAACAGATACAATAACAAGCGTATTCTTTTCTCCGCACATATGGATAAGCTAATTAGACAACCGTGCATTTATAACGCAAATGCGCACATGATCAAGGCTTTGCATGACACAACAACTGAAAGCATGTACGCCATAAAGAACCTTGGTGTGGATACTAATTCATGGGGCCCACTTATAGCTTATCTTTTAATACAAAAAATGGACAAGGAGACGCATAAGTTGTATGAGTACTCATTTGAGGATACCAGAAAAATCCCTGATTTAGATGATGTGATGAATTTTCTAGAAAACAGGTTTCAATCAATGGAAGCAGTTGGAGAAACAGCAAGAAAGATGCCGAATAAAGAAAACCAGTATTCAAATTTTAAAAATAGTAAGTTCAACAGTAATCAATCCTTTTAAAAGTCTTCTTTTAATTTACACGCAAAGAACCTATCAGTGGGTAAACAATTCCTCTGTCGGCTTTGCAATGCTTCTCATGCAATACGGTACTGCAAACAATTTTTAGATATGGACAACAAAACACGTACAGAAATGACTAAAAAATATTTCATATGCTTTAATTGCCTTGGGTACGATCATCATTCGTCCATGTGTGGTAGCACTAATCGGTGTTTAAAATGTGGATCCAAACATCATACATTACTGCATATCGAAGACCAAAATTCAAGAACCAACTCTAATAATGAACAAAACTAGACACAAAATCGGGGTAGGTCACAATCACAATTTGCTTCCCATTTAGTTCAAAATCCAGCCCATCAATCTCCTATAGCGAACAATGGAGTGCCGAGTGCATCCTGCTCTCATTCTCAAATTGTCAGTGCGCACTTAAAACAGATACGTACTAATGCATTTTTAGCAACGGCATTAGTAAAGGTCGTTGGCTTAAATGGTACTCAACAAGTCCTAAGAGCTTTGGTAGATCCAGGTTCAGAAGGCACCTTTATAACTGAAAATGTTGTTCAGTGCCTTAAATTAAAAAGGCAGAGGATATCAGCCAATATTACTGGTGTAGGTCAAAAAACAGCGGGAACATCTAATTACCAAGTCGAATTACATCTAATTACATCTAATTACCAAGCTTTTTTCATTAACTAACTCTGAATTTAATTTAAATGTCAATGCCTTCGTATTCCCCCAACTAACTTCATTATTACCAACACAAAAATTAGATACAAAAAATTGGAGTTATATTACAAGCCTTCCATTGGCAGATCCCTCATTTAACATTCCGGGAAAAATTGATCTTCTTATTGGTGCGGATGTATACCCTTCTATAATTTTAGACGGTGTAATTAGAGGAGGCAGAGAAACACCTCTTGCACAATTTACTGAGCTTGGGTGGATCTTAACCGGAGGCATGAACAGCCATGAAAGTGAAGGCACCGTCGCGGTTAAAGCCCACTACAATTCTTTAGATGCTCAACTAAAGCAATTTTGGGAAATTGAAGAGAATCAAGAAGAGAGAAAACTTACTCTGTAACTAGAAGAGAGGATGGACGATATGAGGTCCAATTACCATTCAAAGGCGGCAGTCGCCCAACTCTTGGTGACTCAAAGAAAGCTGCAATTGCTAGGTTCCTTCAATTGGAGAGAAAATGTAAGTCCAATCGAAACTTGAAAGAAGCATACTCAAAATGCATAAATGAGTACACAACCCTTGGCCATATGGAAGAGATAAAAGATACAACCAATTACTCCGAACAGCATTATTTTCTGCCCCATCATGCAGTATTCAAGCAATCTAGCACTACTACAAAACTTCGTGCGGTTTTTGATGGATCTTGTAAGACGTCTGATGGTACGTCTCTTAACGATCATTTAATGGTGGGACCTCGATTGCAAGATGATATTATTGATTTAATTGCAAGGTGGAGAAAATTTAAAAATGTATTCGTCGCCGACATAACTAAAATGTATCGCCAAATCTGCACCGAATGCTAAAAGCTATGCAATTCCACGACCAAGAAGTCTTTGCCTGGACAGATTCTATGATCACTCTAGCTTGGATTAAGGGAAATCCAGCTACTAGAACGACTTTTGTTGCGAATCGAATCACCGAAATTCAAAATTTGATTAAACCTTCTAGATGGTTTCATGTAGGTACAAATGGGAACCCTGCAGATTTTGCCTCTCGAGGGCAATCACCAGAGGACCTTCTCAGAAACCAAATGTGGCGGCATGGACCACATTTTCTTAAAAATTTGTCATTGGCTCGTAGTTCACCTGTAATCAAAACATTATTAGAAACTAAAAAAGAATATCAACTTGACATTAACAAATCAAACTTCCACACCACATCAATAGATACAAATTTTTTTATTACAAAATGTTCTACTCTCACCAGACTTGTAAAATGTGTAGCAATTTGGCAGCGGTATCTTAAGAATTTACAAAGCAATATTAAAAGGAATAGGGACAAAAAATCCTTAATTTTACATCCTATAACATATGAAGAACTCCGAGCAGCGCAAACGTGTATTATTAAGTTAGTACAAGAAGAAATATTCCCCGAGGAGATCAAGGCTTTAAAAAATTCACATCCCATAGGCAAAAGAAGTCACATTCGTAATCTTAATCCTTTTCTAGATGCTGATCACCTATTGCGAGTGGGAGAGAGTTTAGCAAACTCACCACTGTCGTTTAGCCAACAACATCCAATCGTACTAAACGAATCTCACTATTTCAGCAAGTTGCTTGTACTCGATGTGCATATGCGCACTTTACATGGTGGACAACAACTAATGATAGCTGAAATAAGAAATAAATATTGGATTACTAATGTAAAGAGATTAGTGAAGAAGACGATTTACCAATGCGTTCGATGCCATCGATATAACGCCAAAATGCAGCAACAACTAATGGGTAACCTTCCTTCCGAACTGGTTGCAATAGCTAGGATTTTTACTAACACTGGCGTGGATCATGCCGGGCCAGGACTTAGTAAAAAGAGCTATTCATGAACAGAAGGTATTAATGATGTCTACTTCAACATCCGTGAACAAACTGTATACCAACTTTAAAGGACGATACGACATATTAGCCAAAAAGCTAAATACAGTAATAACTGAAAATCGATGAGAATAAAATTGGATTACAGATCCTAGCGACATATGAAATCTCAATCGATATATTAAGAGAAATAGAACAACAGTATTTAAAACTAACAACAGCAAAAAACTTCCTTGAATTTATTACTCCCGGACATCTGCATGAGGTCGTAAAGGACATCATGACAAAATTACCACTAAATCTTTTAATCGTAGAGCGTCCTTCTGATCGTGTCAAAATTCAACTGAATGAGACGCACGCAATAATAAGCGGATTCCTCCACATGACTGAAATCACCTCGTATGACTTAGTCAAAATAACTCCAGTGCCATATAAGATCAGCAATAATAGTTTTTTGGTACCAGACGTGGCTTCATCTTTCTTGGCAATCGATTACAATAACCAACGTTTTTTCGAGCTAACGGATAGTGAGCTTAATGATTGCACAATATTGAAACGATTTTCATTCTTATGTAATCAAAGAATTGTAATTCAAATCACATCAGAACAAAATTGCGTAATCGACCACCTGTACCGAAGATCCAGTCAAACTGCGTGTAGAAAGAAAAAACTCATCATTCACGGTACAATATGGAAGAAGTTGTACCTTAAGAACACATGGTTGTTTGTAACTAATACGGCAACTGAAGCAGCTATAATTTGCAACGGACAACGAGAAGACACTATCTTGGATGGGGTTGGAATCATTCAACTAAATCAAGCATGTTCTATACAGACACGTGAAAATACATTGCTTACAGAGCGAAATCCTAAGGTCGACATTGAGGCAACCTTCCTCAAACCATTTAACGTAACCTTGTACAATCCTGTTAATTCAAAATCTGAGGTTTTTCATTCTAGACCCACTCTCAAGGAATTAGTTCTAGCTTCCGAGGACCCTTGGGATGAGTTAAGTGAGAAAGACGATAATCAAAAACTAGCAACTCACTGGCGAACCTTAACACTTCATTCAACAACAGCTGGGGTGACCATTTCTATTCTCCTGCTTTTATTGGCAGCATGGAAATACCGAAGGTGTTGCCATACACAGACGAAATGTAATGAAGACCTTGAAGACAACTCAACTCCTGCCGTACTTCCAAGAAAACTACCCACAACCAAGATGACGAAGGAAGACTTTTTCTTGGAAAACCCTGATGACAGGCCGAGTCCATCTGATGGGGTCGGGAGAATGTTTGCAAAGCAAACATAATTTTAAGTTACTTATGTTACTATTTTTTAATGTTCCCACATTTCCACATTCCCAGATTCTATATTACCATATTCTCATATTCCCAGATTTCTACATTCCCACAGTCAGACATTCCCACGTTTCTATCCGAACCCACAAGTTGACTCCTTCCTGAGCTTATTTGCTTAATAAAGTTCCTCACTTGTTGTTTGTACGTGATCGAAGCAAGTCGTGTTTTATTTTATACTGCGATCGGTCATCTCACCGGTTATTATAAAATATTGTATTTGCGAACGGTCAACTCACCGGTTGCGCAATCATATATATATATAATAAGGAACCTATATATATATGAATATATACATATACCATATATATGTATGAATATATACATATATATATATGATTTTCGGTTTTGCACGTGGAATGTGAGGTCCCTGAACAGACTACGTTCACCCGATGAACTCGCGGAGACCCTAGACTGCTATAAAGCAGACGTTACCGCAATCCAGGAATTGCGATGGGATGGGCCGGGCAAAAAGAGGAAGAAAAACTGTGATATCTACTACGGCGACTGTTACAGAGAGCGAAGGCAGCGATTATTTCGATGTGGATTTGTTGTTCGAGGCAGACTTAGACAAAAAGTCTTAAGCTTTAAGTACATAAGAGGGCGCCTCATAACGGGGCGAAACCTCTCTGGCGGTCCCCTGATCATTCAACCGTCAACCAGATTGATCACGTTGCGATCTACTTCAGACACTCCTCCAGTATTCTTGATGTCCGAACGTTCCGAGGCGCCAACATCGACTCGGACCATTTTCTTATTATAGCCAAGGTAAGGACGCGGATATCGAGAGAACAACGGAGTCGAGGAAGACAACCACGGTTTGACGTCGAAAAGCTACAATCGCAACAGATTGCCAGGAACTTTGCCGATCGAGTCTCCCTGAAACTCTCCGAAAGTTCGACGTCGCCTGCGCTAACAATAGACGAAGAATGGGAACGTTGTCAAAGAGCCGTCAGAGAAGCCGCTACTGATGTGCTGGGTTTTAAAACGCCAACAAGGAAAAACCCCTGGATTGACAACGAGTGCAGGCAGGCACATGCAGCAAAGCAAGAAGCCTACCGGGCAACGGTGCATCGAACCACGAGAGCTGTTCCCACGCACGAACCCACACGGCCACGGCGCCCACGGACTGAAGCTTGCCGGGACAACTAATAGTAGATTCGCAGTCGATACTGAGAATTTGGAAAAATCATTTCTGCAGACTGTTGAACGGCGATGAGGACACAAATACCGCTGTCAGGCAGAATGTTCCACTCAACACAACGGACGATGATAGAAGAGAATACCGTCCCCCCGACCTAGACGAAGTCAAGATAGCGATATCGAGACTGAAGTCTAATAAGGCTGCTGGTGCAGATAGTCTGCCCGCCGAAATGTTTAAAGCAGCTGGAGGTGATCTGGTAGGGCGCATGCACCAGCTCATCTGTAAGATATGGTCGGAGGAAAGCATGGCCGATGAGTGGAATCTCAGTATCGTTTGCCCGATCCACAAGAAAGGAGACCCCTTTGACTGCGCCAACTATCGAGGGATAAGTCTCATTGACATCGCCTATAAGATCTTCTCTGCCGTTTTGTGTAAACGCTTGAAACCATTCGTGAACAAACTGATAGGTCCTTATCAGTGTGGTTTCAGGCCAGGGAAGTCCACCATAGATCAAATCTTCACACTGCGACAGATCCTGGAGAAGACCCAAGAAATGCAATTCAACACACACCACCTATTTATCGATTTCAAGGCCGCATATGACAGCGTGTATAGAGACGAGCTATACAGCGCCATGTCTAGTTTTGACATTCCTGCTAAACTCGTCATACTGAGCAGGATGACGATAGATAACTCTCGCTGCTCCATCAAGGTCGGTAACCAACTCACCGAGACCTTCAATGTCAAAATAGGTTTTAGACAAGGCGACGCGCTGTCATGTGATTTCTTTAACATCATTCTTGAGAAGATCGTGCAAAACTCACTGGCCAACACAAGAGGCACGATCTTCCAAAAGTCCGTTCAACTGCTACCTTACGTGGATGACATTGACGTGATTGGGAGAACACAGCGAGCCGTCAATGATGCGTTTGCTGGCATTGAAACGGAAGCGGCTAAAATGGGGCTGGCGGTAAACGAGGGCAAAACCAAGTATACGCTGTCATCAAGAAAGGACGCACAACATCGACGAGGTAGTTAAGGACTTCGTCTACCTTGGCTCCGCAGTAAACAGTACAAACAACATGCCAGCCGCTGTGTTTTTGGGTTCAAAAGGCGATTGTACTATTCTCAGTTGCCCTCTCTCGGAAGACCAAGCTGACTCTACACAAGACCTTGATCATCGCAGTCCTGCTATACGGCGCAGAGGCATGGACAATATGCCAAGCGGATGAACAGTCTCTTGGTTTTTTCGAGAGAAAAGTTCTGCGCGCGATCTTTGGTCCTGTTTGCGTTGATGGTATTTGGAGGAGAAGGTTCATCCATGAACTATATAGGGTCTAGCCAGTTGTCTACGGATCCAACGCCTAAGGTGGCTACGTCATGTAGAGCGTATGGACAATTTAGCTCCGGCCCGAAGAGTCTTCGACTCTGAGTCTGTGGGACAACGCAACAGAGGACGTCCACGAACAAGGTGCCGCACAGAAGTCGAGGGGGACTTCGGCCGGCTTGGTGTGCGAGACTGGAGACAGCTGGCGAAAGTTCTCGGCTTACCTGCATTCTTGGTATAAAGCAACTTGTAACACGGCGTCCTGAGTCCTAGCACTAGACCTCCAACGCACAGTGGGGCAAAACGGCCTCAAAACTGGAAACAATTAAAAAAATTAAATAAGAAAGATGATAATGTTTTGCTTGTTTCCCGCTAGATAACATCTCAGTGTATCGAATGATCACTCAATTAAGTCATTTGCCTGCTCTCCCACTCTTTGGTATGCATTTGAGGTCACAATTTTATTACGATTGCGAAAGTGATGTGCAAAAGTGAAAAAAAGTGTTGGTTTCAAAATACTGTAGTTTTGTTAAAAATTAAGATTAGTTAGTTTAGTTGTTCTAATTAAAAATGGAAGTGTGTTCCAAAAAATACAATTTTGTACGTCTTTTCTAAAACCTTAAGCTTAAAGTAGGTTTCCACATCGTTCCACATCGAGATATTTGCATTTCTATATAGTTGAACTTATTACCTAATAGCTTCAAAATAGATCGGCTGCACATACTTGCGCCTTTTTTTTAAATAAATTTTTAAAAATGTTGATCAACCAACATTTTTTTGGTTTTTAACAATACAAACCTCGTTTCTGAAATTTTGGGTGTTGATATAGTATTAATTCATGAATTTCAAACGATTTTAGTGGCAATTTCAAGCGGATATGAAATAAACATTGAAAACTTCAAAAAAAATTCGCAATTAATACCGCCAAACAATTTATAAGCATCTATCCGTGGTTTCTACTGCCTCCGACTGTGCACAAACTCTTAATCCATGGATCAGATGTAATATCTACTGCTCCTCTTCTTATCAGACAGTTATCTGAAGAAGGTCAGGAGGCGAGAAATAAAGATTTTAAAAAATATCCGGAAAGCTACTCCAGAAAATGTTCTCGGGAGAGGACTAATCAAGATGCTTTTAATTTGATGTTGATTGATCTAATCTAATTGATTCTCTAATTAAAAGTCTGAGAAAATTTTAAAATAATTTAATCATTTCCCAAAATCTGATTATTTGTGCAGGTGAAGGTGGTGCACCTGATGGCAAAAAATTTAAGAGCGACGATGATTCTCCATTCGTTGAATAAATTTTTTTAAATTCGTTGTAAAAAAATGTAAACCAATTGAAAAACAATATAATGCACTATATACAGTATTGGACAAAACATTTGCAACTAGAAGTGAAATCAAGCATTTCTTTAAAGGGAAGGTGGAGGGAATATTTTGGTGCGGGTTTTTTTTCTGTAACTGGTTTGGGGCTATAGGGTTTAATTAATTAGATAATGGACCAAATGGCACACAAAACTATTTTAGAGGATGTGATATTGCCAAAAGGGGACTGGGAAATGCCGTTGCTTTAGGCCTTCTAGCAGGAAAGTGACACAAAGTACACGTCTAGGCTAGTCCAAACGTGATCACAATGTCATGTTTATGTATTGGCCCCCTCAGTCAACGGGTTTTAACCCGATAAAAAGTCTTTGAAAGATCTTCAAATGCAAAATGAATAGTGAAAATTTCAAAAGTGCAGACCATTTTTCTTAGACGTATAGAGATGGCTTAAAATGAAATTTCATTAAATATTATATTGAAATAAATTGAATTAATACCAAAAATGTGTAAGACAGTCAACGAAAAGAATTATTTGCAACTAAAACCATATTTTTTGTAGTTTTTCTGTTTTTCCATTGAAAGTTGCAAATGTTTTGTCGCGCACCAATAAGAGGTTACACTTACAAATCAGCGCAGATTACACAATTCTTTAACATGGTATAAAAAATTATTTACTATTTGTACAATTCAAATATAGACCTTTTAGAATATATATAGGTTGCTATGCTTTTGCAAAAAAAATTTAATGAATTTAAAGAAATGCTTGATTTCACTTCTAGTTGCAAATGTTTTGTCCAATACTGTATATTCTTTATTTCGTCTTTATATATGTATATAAGTTCGAAAAAAATGTAAAAAAATTGTAAATAAAATTGTTCGATTTATGTGTTCTTAAATAAATAATTCTTAATTAAAATGTAAAAATTAAAAAATTTGAAAGTGAAAATGAGTTTATTTGCCACAAATAGGTGATATCTAACTATTTCAAAAACTTTCACTTGTCTAAATCCAGGATAGGAATTGTTTCTAATTTTGAGGCTGTTTTGTCCCATTGTGCGTCGTGGAAGTAATAATTAAATCTATCAGGTCCATCAATGTTAAATCTTTTTTTCATATCAAGACAACGCCAATCTTCTTGCCATGTATGCACTTCCGCTGATGATGAGCCGTTTTAGATGATTCGCACTGTTAATTACCCTTCTAACGGTTGAAATATTAGTATCAGGACCTCCTTTACCTCCCTTCACGTTTCTTCCATACGATTCCTTATTTCTTAATTAAGAATAAATCACATTAAATCTTCGACCAATTTTTTTCAGCCATAGCACGCCCGGTTAATCCGTTCTCCTTTAACAACTCGACCTTAGCCTTCTCAACACTGTTAAGAGATTTTCTTTTACCTATGTCAATTAATCAATTACTTTTTAGTAAGAACACTTTAACAATTCCTAAAACATTTTAATCCGCTAAGAACACACATAAACCATGAAGATAATGACCATGTACCTATTCAGTTGACGCAAAAAATAGCAGTACATTTTCATATGCAATGCAAACCTTTTTAATGATTACTTTGCTGATGTCTCACTTACAGTTTCCTACCCCAATTCAGTTCATCTTAGCATCGTGAAAGGTGTTTTCCCCGATTCACTTAAAACATCTATTGTGATTCCACTCCACAAAAAAGGTGATATGTTAGTTTCAATAATTATAGACCCATTTCTCTTTTATCAACATTCTGAAAAGTCTTTGAAAGAGGTGTTAAAGCAAGAATTCTTTCATTCCTTGACAAAACTGCCTTTTAGCGAATTTCGGTTTGGCTTTAGAAGTGGAAAGTCTACAGAAGATGCTTTATTGAAACTGTGTGGCGAACTCTATAACAGCTTGAATATACCTAAAACAACAGCTCCCTAAAACAACAGGCTGATCATAACTTGTTAATAAGTAAACTCTATTACATTGGTTTTAGAGGATCGATGCATTCTTGGTTTGTCTTGTATATGAATAATCGCAAACAAAGAGTTCGAATTAAAAATAATTTGAGTTCAGAGAGGTTCATCGACTCAGGCGTTCCTCAAGAATCTATTTTGGGACCTACCCTCTTTTTGATTTTTGTTAATCCGCTTTTTCTTCAACCTTTCAACTGCCTTCGCTGATGATACTGTGTGAAATTTACCCAAGGGAGAACAATCTTTATAACTTTATATTATACAATCTTTATTAAACGAATTCAGTCTAAAGCATTTAAACCGATATAATCGGGTCTAATAATTCGCGTTAACTCTTAACTGACAATTAATGAATTGTTACAAGGTAATGCTTATGTATATATAGATAGTTAGCCATTGCAAGAAAGAGATAATTATAAATTTGATTCATTTACGGCTTATCCGATGTATGTACTAAATAATAGTGTTGCATGACGTTAATTTTCAACATCCTCCCGGCGGGCCTTTATTGATTTCTAAAGGATATAACAATTGTATAGCACGCCGCATCTTCTTGCTATCCGCAAATCGCAATTCGCACGCTCTTACTTTCCCATCTCTTCCCGGATAACAGCATTCGACCACACCAAGTTTCCAGTGTATAAGGGGGGTAGCATGATCGTATACCAGATCAACATCACGTTCCTTAATTTCTTTTTGAAAATTATTTTTGGTGCAATGTGCGGAACGTAGAAGATTGAGATATTCAGTTCTCCATCTTTTCCATAAAAAGGCGGTGTACTGAACTCTATACTTCCACCTCTGTTGCAAGTCGGTTGTGGTGGTCGGTTTGGTAGTTTGGAGTAACATGTTCTCACTCTCGGTTATCGTCGGATAACTGATAAGAAAACTCTCTGGTGTGAGCGCCGACAAGTCTAGAGGATCATCACTTACATATGTCAGTGGCCTGGAATGGATTATGTGTTCCGCTTCGGTCAGTAATGTTTGAAGTCGTTCGTTATCAATTTTAGCCCTCCAAATGGTAGCCTTTAAAACGTTTTTTACGCTCTTCACCAAGCGCTCCCAAAAGCCACATTATACCTCGGTTACTGACGAAGCCATGAAAGATTTCATCATTCAAAATATCTCCGACAAGCCTTAACTCCGTAGCTGACTTCATGAAGGTCTTTGCATTGTCTGAAAATATAACTCGTGGTGTTCCTCGTCGAGTTATAAATCTTCTTATGGCTAGTATACAGCTTTCAGTTGTAAGATTAGGAACCAACTCCAGGTGGACAGCACGGACTACAGCACATGTAAAGAGCATAATGTACACTTTACTTTGTAGTTGTTCATCAGGAGCGGTATATAGAGGTCCTGCAAAGTCCACTCCGACGTTCTCAAACGGTTGTGTTGCAAATATTCGCTCTCTTGGAAGAGGAGCAAATGGCTGCGTACCTGCCATACCTCTGAGTTTTATACAAACGGTGCAAGTAGCAATAAACTTCTTTATTAGTTGACGACCACTCGGCAACCAAAATCTTTGACGCAACAGCATTAAAACGGTAGTTACTCCACCGTGCAAAGATTTCTGGTGATAAAACTGTACGATCATCTTGTTGAAATGTGTAGTTTTCGGTAAAATAATTGGACTTATTACATCCTCTGGTTCTTTTAATTGTAGTAGTCTACTACCAACTCTTAAGAGTCCGGTTTTATCCAAAAATGGATTGAGATTTAGTAGGCTTGATGATCTTGGAATGCGCTTACCAGCCTGTAAAGATAATATCTCATTAATAAAATGTTTAGCTTGTAAATACTTTAACCAATAATGCTCGGCCCTTTGTAAATCATCTGCTCTCAAAAATTTGGTATTAAATGTTAACTTCTTGAGCATTCGGTCGACTGCCCTCAAAACGTATGCTGTTACACGAAGTAAACGTCTCCAATGACTAAAGGATTCAGTGGGAAATAGCGGCTCATTAATTCGTCCGGATGATATAGGATCGGTTTCCTCGAAGGCTGTCAGCAATGATATCGACTTCTCGGTACTAGTTTTATTGGGCCAATCATCTACACCTCCTTTTAACCACCCTGGACCTTCTTTCCACAAGTTGGACGATGCAAATTTATCCACAGTTATACCCCTAGTTATAAGATCTGCAGGATTTTCTTTCCCTGAACAATGACGCCAATCTTTTGCACTGGTTATTTTCTGAATCTCACTAACCCGATTGAATACATACGGTTTCCACCGCCTAGTATCTCCTTGAATCCAATGCAATGTTATTAATGAGTCGGTCCACAAGAAATATCGTTGAAAGGGCATTTCCGCTCCTTTTAAGTATACACATAATCTTGCAGCAATCAATGCCGCAGTCAGTTCCAATTTCGGCAAACTTAGGGCATCTGTTTGACCGTCCTTTAAAGGTGCAACACGTCCCTTCGCACAAATGAAATTGATACTGATTCCAGTATTGGAATTAACAGTCCTTGCAAACGCAACTGCTCCATATGCCTTCAGACTCGCGTCAGCGAAAATATGCACATCAGAATTATTTAACGTGATTGACGTTCCCAGCCATCTACTTAAAGCCAATTCTCCTATCTGGTCAAGATTTTTAATGCAGGTTCTCCATTCTTTTTCGGCTTCAGCTTGCAATGGTGTATCCCATTCTATTTTGTCGCGCCACAGAGATTGGAAAAGAATCTTAAGCCTAATCACAATGGGGATGACAAATCCAAAAGGATCGTAAATTCCAGCAATAACTTTTAAGACGTTTCTTTTTGTTGAAATGTGAAATGCCGGTTGTTTCTCCTTATTTACATTCACTGTAAGTTCATCGCTAAAGATGTTCCATTTTATTCCTAATACCATCTGAGAAGTATCGACACTCGTAGCTCCAATTAGGTTTCGTAAATAGGTGTCATTACTAACCCATTTCCTCAAATTCATATGAGCTCTACTCATCACCTCTTTAGCTTCTCGATAAAAGGTTTCTGCATTTTGTTTGTTGTCATGGCTAGTGACCAAGTCATCTACATAAAAGCTCTTTTTCAACACCTTGCAGGTCTCTGGAAATTCATTTGCATTTGATTTGATATGTAAGTCGATCGTTGCAGTTAACAGAAATGGACTTAAAGTGACACCAAATGTGACTCTTGTCATACGATATTCTTCCATTTTATCTAAGGAAATTATAGATGTAGGTTTTTCTGCGAACCATATAAATCTATGGCTGTCACGTTCCTTTTTTGCCAAAACAATTTGGAGAAAGGCTTTCTCGATATCAGCGATCAAAGCAGTTTTTCCAATTCGAAATCGCAACAGAACTAGAAGTATATCTGGAAGTAAATTTGAACCGGTAAATAAACAATCATTTAAAGAAAGATTACCATGAGTTCGGGAAGATGCGTTAAAAACTACACGGATCTTAGTAGTTGATTTATCGGGTCTATAAACTGGACGGTGCGGCATATAATATTGTTTAGCTGCCGTTCTTTGAGTAGATGGTATTACTTCCGCGAAACCCAATGAGATCAATTCACGCATTGCTAAATGATACTCCTCAAGCTTTTCAGGGTCTCTTGATAGTTTCTTGACCATTGAATGCAAAAAAACCAATGCGTTTTCTTTATTAATATTTATTTTAATATCTAGCTCTTTCCACGGCAAACAAGCCTCATACCTCGTATCGGTTTTACGTATACACTTTGCTTGCAATTCGGCTGTATAATGGTTCAATTCGTTTTCAGTTTTTCGTATACCCAGACATTCTAAATTCCACATGTTTTCAATGCATGTGGTACAGAGAATTGAAATATTTTCCTGTACGATCGCTTCACTTGGATTTTTTGGACCTTGTATAGTCCAACCAAAAACAGTATGAACAGCTGTTAAGCGATCTGTCAACCTTCTGTATTTTCCTGTAGTGACTTGCCATAGATAATCTGCTCCGATAAGGACACTTAACCCTTCCACTTGTTTATGACCTTTGCAGTTAATGTCGGCCAACTTTAAATCACTTAGGTGCGACACATAATCTGCTGGTGTGGGTAAAATGTCTTGACAGATATCTGGAACAACTACAGCGGTCACTTCAATGAAATTTCCTTCATACTGGCTTCGCATAACTTCGCAGTCCTAAACTCTTTTTGCTTGAAAATCTCTGTATTACCAAAGGGCATGACAGACAGATTCACAATCCCAACAACAGGCAGTTTTAGTTTTTTTGCTACTAATTCTCTAATGAATGTTCGCTGACTACCACCGTCGAGTATTATGCGCACGAATAAACTGCAACTGCTAGAACAAGTTCGATCTGGTGATGATAATAATACTCGAGCAGTTTGTAAGAACACTTGAGTTTTCATTTCATTGTTCACATGCGGAACGCAAAGGTTTACTGTAGGATTAATCATCACATCACTGTTTGAAGCCTCACTATTTTCCAACGATTTATCGTGGACTATATTTACTGCAGATGTTTGACTTGTTTCACACAAAGTCGTTGCATGTTTTCTTTTACAAATCTTGCAGAAAATTCCTTTAACACGGCAATAATTATGTGTGTGACCTTTGTAGGTGCAGAGAAAACATCGTCCGTCTCTTTTAAGCATTTGCTTCTTTTCTGCTACAGTTTTGGGGCTATTACATTCTCTCGTCATATGTCCAGTCGACTTACAAAAGAAACAAGGGGCGCTATTTGAAGAAGGCGTAAATAAGCCAGCTGCTGTAGTATGCTGTGAAGACATATTATTTTTGTATGTAGATCTAGTCGTTTTTGCAACTGAGGCTCTCTCTATCGATTCCACTACTTCTTTTAAGAAACGTAAAATATTTTTGACCTGCTTGTCTCCATCGAAAGAGATAGTGGAACTACTATCCGATGTCGATTCGTCTTCTTCTAATTTCGGGTTTACATCTTTATGTAAACGATGATATTCAATACGCAGCTCATTAGGCATACACTTCAACAAAATCGTTTTTAACATGATGTAATAATGTGTTGACGGGACACCTAAGGAAATGAGAGAACGACTACATGCTATGACAGTATTATAGAGTTGTCGTAAAGCTGGCGCATCTGTTTTTTGTTGAACTGTTGGTAATGACATAAGTTCTTGCATTAACCTGTCGATGAGTTTTCTTGCAGAAGTATTCTTCTTGCAGAAGAGAGATAGCACCATCATAACAAGATTCTGTGGCTGTAAAGCCCGAAATAGTTCTTGCAGCTTTGCCTGTTAGAACCGTCTGTAGGTAATTGAACTTTTCAGCCCCAGACAAAGAATCATTCTCGTGAATGTTGGCACGAAAATTTTCCCAAAATGGAATCCAATCGGAATGCTCACCTGAGAATGTTTTTAATTTTAATTTGGACAAGTTAGTACTATGAGCTTTTACTGGTGCTAAAGGGCGCTGTGGAGTCATTTCGCTAAGAATTGGATTCAGCTTTTGATGCACTTTAGTTAATCGTACTTGAAGTCTAGCAATCATACCTACAGCATTATCTTCGTATTCCGATGTCTTCTCTGGGTTTTTGTTTTCCAAATTCTTTTCTTGAATTTCCCGATTGATAGCACAAAGGTTTTGGTTGGCTGTTGTAAGACGTTGTAGATAGGCAGATAACTCTTCTTCTATTAAGTCCAATCGAGACAAATCTTCAATTTCGCGCACGTTAAAAGTTTTCAAATATTCGTTTGCTTCGTTGACAATTTTGGTTATCTGGCTACGGTAGCCACCTCGCGCTTGATGCTTCATTTAAGATACAAATAATTCGAGCGAGCCGTGACGATCTATGCTTTTAAACGTGAAAGAAATTCCCGGGTTTCGGCACCAAATGTGAAATTTACCCAAGGGAGAACAATCTTTATAACTTTATATTATACAATCTTTATTAAACGAATTCAGTCTAAAGCATTTAAACCGATATATTAGGGTCTAATAATTCGCGTTAACTCTTAACTGACAATTAATGAATTGTTACAAGGTAATGCTTATGTATATATAGATAGTTAGCCATTGCAAGAAAGAGATAATTATAAATTTGATTCATTTATGGCTTATCCGATGTATGTACTAAATAATAGTGTTGCATGACGTTAATTTTCAACATACTGCATTGACTTACTTTAACAATAATTACTTCGACTTATATGCTGACCTGATATAGATACATTACGGAAGTGGTTTAAGTTTCATAAGCTGCTTATTAGCGATAAAACCAAATATATGATTTTTAACATTATGGGTCTTGTTCCGGAAGATGTTATTGCGCTTCCATTCGCCGGGTTGCTTAAAATTTTCCTTATGTGATGGTTCCTGCATGCATCAAATTATACCTACCTTTGATGATAATGCTAGATGTTGTGATGATTGCTTCATAATAGAAAGGGTTAACGAATTAAAGTATTTAGGAATAATTGTTGACCTAAGATTAAAGTGGGCGCCGTGGCCGTGTGAATTCGTGCGTTGACCCATGCGCATTAGACTTTCACAGTCTAGGTTCGAATAAAAAAAAAATTGTTCGCGGTTCCACCTCCTTCGAGTTACTGACAATGCTTAAAGAGTATAACTGTTTAGAAAAAGCTTCTCAATCTCGCCGTTCGAAGTCGGCATTAAACTGTAGGTCCCCTCCACTTGTGAGAGAACAATAACACGAGTTGTTGGTGAGAAGCTAGGCCCAGGTCCACCTCGGACTGTAGCGCCGCCATTATTTTTATATTATAAGGTTAAATTTCGCCTTCGCGTGGTTGTACACCTTGACGCGGTGCGAAGGCTTAGTAAAGGTTAAAGACTCTTGAGAATTTATTCTCTATGATGAGACCCGAAGCTAAGATGCAACCAGTCCCAATTCCTCCCTCTCCCTTCCTTCCTCCTTCTCTCTCCCTCTCCGGTGGGCCGGATCAAGGTGTCAACCGTTCCGTGCCGAGGATCAGCCTGGCTAGGGACCCACCCTAAACTAAAGCCCAGTCGCTAACGGAGTATCCGAAATACCTGGCGACCTTTCGGATCAATCAGCCTTAGCTGCGTATTGCGGATCTCTGCGCAGCCGGACCTTCCCTTCTCCGCCACTCGTGGGAACAAATGTCCTCTTTAAAAAAACCAATTATAAAAAAAAATAAAAATGAGTCCGGTGCTCACTCACCGGCTGGGACTTCAACTTCCAGCGCCTCTAAAGGCCCTTCAGCTCCTGAAGTGCTGGCGACCAAGCCAATTTCGGCTAGGCTCGCCAATAGCCGGGTGGAGCCCTCTAGATCCAACTCGGATCCTAACAACGCCCGCAGTACCGCTGCCTCCTCAAAGGTCATTGGCCTTTCTACAAGGAAACACAGGGAGCGGAATACTGCAGCACGGATTTTGGAGCGCTTTAGTGGTGTTCCTCCGGAGTCGCTCTCTGAGCAAAAGAAACGCTCGCTAGTTTGGGCAACCAAGGTAGCTAAAAGCATCGAAAGCGATAACGCGAATGCCCCCGAGCCATCGACAGCTAAGCGTGCCAGATCGGCCGACTCTTCAACCTCCGAGCCCAAAAGGTCAAAAACTGCCGGAGGATCCTCTAATGCCAATAGGCTCAATAGGCCGTATAGTGAGGTAGTCAAAGACAACCTCACTTACGCCGTAGTAGACAAAAGCGACGTCGATGGCAGCATTTCGCCCTCCAATTGGAGGAAAATTGAACGAGGTTTGAACAACTTCTACGTTAGCCTTGTGCAGGAAAGCGGAGGCCTGGCACCTGTCGGGCTCGATGCTGGATGGTACCAAGGTAGAATTAAGTTGTTGTCCTTCGGGAACCTACGATCGGCGGATCTTTTCAGATCAGCCGTCCTCAAATTGGGGGAAGTATGGGAGGGGGCACGGCTTGATGTCGTGACTAAGGATAATATCCCTAGTAGGCCCAGGACTCGTGCCTGGTTACCGCTCATCCCCTCCGATGCTCCTACCATTCTCAAATTCATCCAGGTTTGCAACCCGGATCTTCCAACTCACGACTGGAAGATCGCGAAACTGGAGGATCCCAAAGGTGACACGCGAGCGGCTACTATTGTCATCAATAAGGAGTCGCTCGCCCCCCTCACGAAATCTAGTGGAGTCATTCATTATGGCTTCACTAGTGTAACTCTGAGGGTCTATAAAAAGGATGGGGAGGACTCTGCGATGGTTGATCACTCTCCCTCCACCTCATCGTCTGCTAAACCTGCCGGTAATACACCGGCCGCAGTCATTGAGGAGGAGGGGGGATGCTCGACCGCGGTGGAGCCGTCTCCCTCCACCTCATCTTCCATCGCCAAAACGGGAGCTATCCCGTCAACCTCTTTGGCTCCCATGGAAGATGAGGGGGAGAGAGAGGGCACTCCAGAGCCCTCACCAGATCCAGAGGCTCGAGATGAGGATGTTGATTGTATCAACTTCTCTGATCTCGAACTCACGAGTACCCCGCCTAATAGCCAAGACTCCCTTTTTGGGATCGACCTTGGCGATGACTTAAACACCACCTTGGTGGAGGGAGGACTACCCGATGGCGCTGCTTCGGATTGTCTAAATTAATCTCCACCATTCCATTTCGGCTTCGGCCGCTCTACTTCTCCGTCTCAACACCTACGGAGAAGATATTGTCCTAGTCCAAGAACCCTGGGTCGTCAATGATCTAGTGTGTGGACTCAGGACTCCTAACTACATTCTCTTCTTCATGAGAGATGGAGGTAAGCCCAGAACCTGCATTCTTGTGAAGAGCTCACTAAATGCCTTTCTTCTCCCCAATTATAGCGATCGAGATTCAGTCGCCGTTTGCCTAGAACTAGGCACAGAAAAAGTCTGGGTAATGTCGGCGTACATGGCACATGGCCATGTTGAACCTCCCCCCTCTACTACAATCAAGAGGACGATCGCTGATGCGGAGAGAGCCAAGACCGCGCTCATTCTGGGATGTGATGCAAACGTGCATCACACAATCTGGGGGAGCACGGACATCAACGATAGAGGTGAGTTCATTTTTGACTACATTCTAAACAACAATTTAGTAGTATGCAACTCAGGTTGCGAACCCACCTTTATTACAAAAAACAGACAGGAGTTGCTCGACATCACCCTGACGTCTGACTCTATTGCTGACAGTATCAAAAACTGGAAGGTCTCTCGTGACCACTCCTTCTCTGATCATCGCTATATCACCTTCGATGTAGTAAGATCGCCTCGTTCACAAATATCTTTCAGAAATCACCGAAAGACCAACTGGGATAAATACAGAGAAACTGTATCGGCAATCTTAACTGATACACCCTTCTCCATCCCCAACTGTCCTGCCGACCTTGACACTTCTGTGGAGAGGCTCACAAAAATCCTTAACCACGCACTGTCTATTTCCTGCCCTATCAGCAAGCCTAAGGCAAGTCGAAACCACCATGGTGGAATCGGGAACTGGACAAGTTGCGTAAGGAAAGCAGGAGATCTTTTAACAAAGCGAAACGCACCCGAGATGCTGTTGATTGGGAAACCTACAAAAGTTCTCTCAACACCTTCAAAATTGAATTAAGAAGAGCCAAGCGTGTGTCTTGGAGACTCTTCTGCGGCAAAATTGAAGAAGTTTCTGAAGCCTCCAGGCTGAGGAAAGTTTTAGCATCGCTCCCGAAAGCACCCAGCTTTCTACAAAAATCGGATGGTACCTGGACATCTTCCAGTCTAGACACCCTAAACCTTCTTGTGGACACCCACTTCCCGGGAAGTCTAGCTGCTAGATCAATCTGTCCTGGCAGTACACCAACCAGATCCTCTTGTAGCCCTCTTAAAATAGACAGTGCATCTGTCAAGTGGGCACTAAATAATTTTAAACCATATAAATCAGCTGGTCCTGATTGCATTATACCTGCAGAGCTCCAAGCAGTTGCAGATCTCATTCTCCCCTGGCTGACAAGCATCTTCCAAGCTTGTCTAGATTTAGGATATGTCCCAAGGTCTTGGAAGGAGGTTACAGTAATCTTCATTCCCAAGGCCGGCAAATCCTCACATAACAAGCCTAACGACCTTAGACCGATCAGCCTCTATTCTTTTCTCCTAAAGACACTTGAGAAGCTGATTGATCACCACATCAGAAGCAGTATTGCGTCTGGCAGACTCTCGCATGCTCAACATGCGTACAATAAGGGTAAGTCAGTGGAGACAGCTCTACACACCCTCATAGGTACGATTGAAAAATCACTAAAATACAAGGAATTTACCCTGGTAGCTTTCCTTGACATTGAAGGAGCCTTTAACAACATCACTCCCGAGGCAATTACCTTAGCGCTTACCAATCTCCGTGTTGAAAAGTCCCTTGTGGCTTTTATTCACCAGCTACTGGTTAGCAGAGTAATAAACTCTAAATTCGGTGAATCCAATGTCCGCAGAACAGTTAATAGAGGAACCCCTGCAAGGTGGTGTACTCTCTCCTCTTCTATGGAATGTTGTGGTCAATGAACTGCTACTGAACTTAGAGGAGGTAGGATGCAGGGTGATTGCCTATGCGGATGATATTGCTATTGCAGTCTCCGGAAAATTTGTCTCGACACTAAGGGACATCATGCAGCATGCCTTCCATAGGATAACCTCATGGACCAGTGCATGCGGTCTTGGAGTTAATCCGCAAAAAACGGAACTAATACTCTTCACGAGGAAATATAAAATTCCCCCCTTTGACCCTCCCTCATTGTGTGGCGTAAAACTTACGCTCACAGATAAGGCCAAATTCCTGGGTCTCATCATAGATCGCAAACTAAGCTGGAAGTCCAACATCATGGAGCGTATCAAGAAAGCCACCACTGCGCTCTATTGCTGCAAAAAAGCAATCGGATGTAAATGGGGCCTTCAGCCTAGAATAGCATTTTTTTTTTTTTTCCTCTTGTACAACCCTGCCGTAAAGGCTGCGACACTGCGACCTAAAAAGATCTATTGTATCGACGGGCTGGAGTTAATCCAAAAGATTTACCACTTTCCTTATGAAAGATAGTATATCTTTTGTAGTGGAGTTTTTCAATTCCACTGAAGTCAGTATTTCCCTGTGGAGAATACGTTTCCTTAACCAATGTAGTGCCGGACATTCACATAAGATGTGCTGAGATGTTTCGTCTTCTTCAAGACAGAACCTACATTCCGTGTTTTGACACAAGTCCATTTTGTTAAGGTGGTAATACAAGCCGCAGTGGCCAGTAAGAAAGCCCGTTAGCTTTCTTATGCTCTCCTTATCTAAGCTAAGGATTTCCTTGTAGGAATAGGGTCTGATTAATTTTTTGGATTGCCTGAGACCTGACCCATTGGTCCAATGATCTAGGCGAAGTTTGTTTTCCCATTCATTAATCAGCGCTGCAGCCGTCGACCAATTGACACTGCAGTATGGTTCAGGGCCTATGAACGCAGTACTTGAACCCGCTCTAGCGAGTTCATCTGCTGATTCGTTACCTGCAATCCTTTTGTGCCCAGGGACCCAACCAAGTTTCACTTTGTTGTGTTTGGCTAGGGATTGCAGAGCATCGTGGCAACATTTGACGGCTTTAGAGTCTATTTGACTGGACGATAAGGCCTTAAGTGCTGCCTGGCTATCAGAAAAGATTTGTATAATTGCGCCCTTGATACCTTTACCAAGATTATGTCTCGCGCAGATCTCAATGGCATGGATTTCGGCTTGGAACACAGTGGGACTAGACCCCATCGGTACAGAGATCCCAGTGTTGGGTCCACAGACACCAGCTCCGACTCCAGAATCCATTTTCGATCCATCTGTGTACCAAACTAGACTTCTGGGGTCTAGTGTTGGGGCACCATTGGACCAGTCTACCCGGTCCAATATTTCAACTTCAAATAACCTGCCGAAACAGTTCTGCCTGACCATAGTGTCCGGCATTGTACAAAACATGTCTCTATTAGGGATTGAGTTGAGTATCCTAAGGTAACCCACTAGGTCACCTGGTTTGAATTGATATTCTAGCTGCAGTTTAATGGCATAAGTGGCAGCTATCTTCCTAACGAAGATGGGTAAAGGTGTCAGCCCGATAATAGCTTCGAGAGCTGTTGTGGGGCAGGTGCGCATGGCACCTGTTATGCCAAGACAGGCAACCCTTTGCAGTTTTTGCAGTTTGTTTGCCGATGACTGTTGAAGGGTTTTTGGCCACCATACGATGGCCGCATATGTGATAATGGGTCTCGCCATCATTGTGTACAACCAATGAATAATTTTGGGAGAGAGACCCCAAGTCCTACCGTAAAGACGTCTACTGGCCCACAGTGCTCTGGTAGCTCGCTCTATGGCGGACTTAATATGTGAATTCCAGTTAAGTCGTCTGTCCAGGATTACTCCGAGATATTTTACCTCGCTGGAATAAACTAGTGTGGTGTTGCCGATTATTATGGGTTCAAGGTTGATACGAGTCCTCCTTGAGAAGGGCACTAGAACGGTCTTGCAGGGATTGATCGATAAACCCTCTGCGTTGCACCATTCCACGACTTGTAGTAGCGCACTTTGCATCATATTGCAAATAGTCGTGTCGTGCTTACCCCTTATAACAATCGCCAGGTCATCAGCATAACCAATTGTGGTGTAGCCTGATCCTTGAAGATCTACTAACAGTTTGTCGATAACTAGTGACCATAATAAGGGGGAAAGAACCACCCCTTGTGGGCAACCTTTTGCCCCGGTTACAGAAACCGACACTCCTCCGGAAGAAGATGTAATCGAACGACTTTCCAACATGGCTCTGATCCATTTGTTAGTCGATTCTTCGATACCTCTGCTACTGATCGCTCTTGCGATCGAGTCGTAGCCAGTGTTATCGAAAGCGCCCTCAATGTCGAGGAATGCACATAGGGCTATTTCTTTGGAAGCAAGTGCGCCTTCTATCTTTTTGACGAGATAATGAAGGGCACCTATGGTGGATTTACCTTTCCTATATGCATACTGGTTCGAGTTTAGAGGGTTAGACAACTCTAATCGTTCTCTAATGTAAACATCAATTAGTCTCTCCATCGTTTTGAGTACAAATGATGTTAGACTTATAGGTCTGTATGATTTAGGCAGCTCACTAGGTCTATTACCCGGTTTGGGAATGAATATTACGTTGACCTTTCTCCAGGAGATTGGTATGTAACCCCAGTTGTAGCTGGCTCTAAATAAAGCTGTCAGTTCCGGTAGGATGAGGTCTATTGATCTTTGCAATCGTGCAGGGAATATACCGTCACCACCGGGAGCTTTGAAGGGATCGAAAGTGCCAACAGCCCATTCAACCTTATCTGTACTGAAAATTTTTCCAGATAAACTTTTAACTCTTCTATTAACAAAGACCCTATGGTCTGTTGTGTTTGAGTGCACTTCAGAGGTGCTATAAGACGAGCCTGGGAAGTGCACCTGAAGCAACGTTTTAAGTGTTTCTTCTCTGCCCGTCGTGTAGGTACCGTCGCTTTTCTTTAAAAGCCCTACACAGTTTGCCTGATCTTTTGCGAGCGATTTGTGGATGCGTGCTGCTACTGGCATGTTCGCAATGTTTTCACAGCATTTCCTCCAAGTGGCCCGCTTGGATCGTCTAAGTTCAGAATTGTATTCTGTGAGAACGGACCTATATTCGTTCCACCTCTTCGTTTTCTTGGCAGAATTGAAGAGTTTTCTGACTTTACTCCTGAGTTTTGTCAGATGATCATTCCACCAAGGCACTTTGCGATTATTTGAAGTGGTCTTGGGGACACAACTGTCGTGATAGGAATTGATCATTACATTGTTTAATTGGAAGGCTGCTTCATCCAGGTCCCCTATGGACTCAATAGACGTAAGAAGCATCCCTTTTTCGTGAGAGAACTAGTTCTCGATAGCGATCCCAGTCGGTGCGTTTGGGATCGTATCTGTTAGAGACATATGAGAGTTGACCAGGGATGTCAAACCTGATATGTTGGTGGTCTGACAAAGATGGTTCATCTGACACATGCCAATTTTCAATAAAATTCGAAATAAATGGACTTGCGAGTGTGAGATCAAGTATCTCTTCGCGAATCGCATTTATGAAGGTAGGCTTTGAGCCTCTATTTAGTATATCTATTTCACTACTAACAAGATATTCTAAAAGACACTTACCTCTTCTGTTGGTGTCACTACTACCCCAGACCTCATGATGCGCGTTGGCATCGCAACCGATGATGTAGTGCAGGTTGCCTGATTTGCAGTAGCTGATGAGGTCCTGGACGTCCTTAGGTGGTATGACGCTGTTGTCATCCGGGAAATACGCCGAGGCGCACACGATGTTATGTGTTCCCCTCTCCGTCGGAACTTCCAGTAGTAGGGCCACCAGGTCTCTGTTAATGAAATTGGGAATGGGAAGAAAGTTAATATCATTGCTGATGAGACAGGCCGCTCTTGGCGCAGGGTCTCCACATTTAGAGATTAACTTACTTTTGCCATTCCGGAGACCTTTAACATGTCCGCTTCTAACCCAAGGTTCCTGGATAAGTCCAAGGGTTATATTTTCTTCGGCGAACCGCTTGCTAAGGGTAGCGGACGCGCCCTTCGCGTGATGCAGGTTCGCCTGTAGCACCTTGATGGAGCTCATTGATCCTCCATCGAGGATCTGGCCTGCCGCATCAGTTGGGCCTTTTTAGGGCCTTTCTTTTTGCGACAAGCAGCCGTTGAGGGATGACCTTTTTTGGAATTCCCCCCCGACTCTTCCTTCCGAGTAACGTGCCCTGCGGCGCCGGTTGTTTTCCTCGGAACTCCGGGCTTTATGCCGGTATTACGGTTTTTCGGTTCAACAACACGAGTCACCGTCTTTCCTGCTGCACCAAGGCCGCTGGTGCTAGCAATTGGCTCGCTGTCAACGGTCTTGGTTGCTGAGGCAGTACTGACCTCTCTTGCATGCCCGACAGCGCTGCAAGAGGGGACTGCAGATAACGTTGTTGTTGAACCGGCTTTTTGCTTGTTATGTGCAACAACACTGGTCACCTTCTTTCCTACTGCACTAAGGCCGCTGGTGCTAGCAATGGGCTCGCTGTCAGCGGTCCTAGTTGCTGAGGCAGTACTTTCCTCACTTACATGCCCTGCAGCGCTGCAAGTGGGAACTGCAGATGAGGTTGTTGTTGCACAAGCAGATGGAGAATCATCTGCGTTGACCTTCTTATGGGAGACGATCAACTTGACCTGACCAAATCTATACCAAACCTTGTTGTTTAGTTTGCTCAGGGTCTTCATGGACGCATCGTCAATGGCAAAGACGAGATGAAGGAGCGAACCTTCTTTCATCCTTTGCATTGCCTTCCATGAAGAAGCTTGAAGGCCCTCATTTTGTGCTTCAAGCGTCGCTAGGACTTTGGTCGTTGGCAATTCGGTGCTCTGTGGAAAGAAACCACGGACTATGTGAGATTTGGGAAAAGATCCCTCCTCCACAAGTACAATATCAAGACCACTTTTGGCCTTGATAGCATCGAAGTTGCTTTTCATCCACTCAGCAGTAGCACTGTCAGAGCAGATGAAAATTAGCCATCCCGACTTGTGTTGAGAGCCTGAGAAATGTGGCCACACGCCCCTGTTTCTCAGGTCAATCGACACGTCGATGACTGCCTCCTGTATTAGAGCCATTTGCTCTGCTGACAGAGGCTGTTTATCTATGTCAGCTGGGACGATTCCTAGTCTGACAGTACTAGCAACCTGACTGAAGGTGGGCGCGTCAGGCGCATGTCTTGCTTTTGCCTTTTTGGCTGCCGGTTCAGAGGGGGTGCGATCCTTTGATCTCACCCTTTTGAACTCATTTCCAAGAGGAGATTTCGCATATACTAGGACATTTTCCCTAGTTTCGCCCTTGCGAATAGCTTGGTTGTATCTTCTCTTTTCAGCTGAGTTCAGTTTGACAAATCCACCTGGTCCTAGACGCAGCTTGTCAAGTTTCTTCCCAATGGAAGAACATCCGGATTTCTCCGTGACTACACTGCAAGTGTCTATGACCGTGGATGTGTCAGACTCCTCTGAACTGACACTAGCGCTGGTAGCTGTCAAGGATTGTGCCCATTTGGCCCCAATCTCCTTGTCAGCTAGGACTGTAGCTGGCTCGCTTTCGAGCTGGTTGACTATGGCCGAAGGTGGAGCGGCCGTCGGAGGCTCAATAGCGTCCCGAAAATTGCCGTCTGCATGCTCCACAGCATGAACAGACGCTGGTGAATTTGGAGCTTCACCATACTCATCTTTTTTTGAAATTGGTTTGGAAATTATGATCCCACGAGTATTCGGGAAATATATGTCACCCTAGGTAGCGCCCGATATGCCTAGGGAAGGCTAGATTAAAACCGAAGGTCGCCAGGTATTCGGAGTTCGCATACTAGAGACTAAGCTCTCTCTTAGCCACGCATCCCTCGGTGTATGCTGTTCCACCATTGGATTAGAGATTATTTTAGGAGGTTTACTCCTCCCGTCGCATACTTTGGCCGGATGTATACAGTTGAGAAATTAAGGTCGTGCATCGCAGGTTGGCGCCAAGAACCATTTGTTCATTGTGCGAGCCTGAGATACCAGACCTATAGTCTCGCTGCAGCATTCGTTGCCCGGTGGCCGCCCCGTGGAGGCAGTATGTCTTCTTGAAACGGTTTCTCAATAAGGATCGTTCATAGACTTTACCCTAAGAGTCCGCACCTGACCACCAAAATAATAGCATACTGGCTGTACACAGCCGTAGTCAGACCAATCCTACTATGGAGTTTCAGTATGGTGGACAGCTCTTGGCACAGCCGTCAACCGCAACCTTCTTAACCGCGTGCAAAGAACTGCAAGTATATGCATCAGTGGAGTGCTAAGGACGACACCATCCGAAGCATTAAATATTCTACTGTATCTCCCTCCACTTGACTTGTTTGCCAGACAAGTAGCAGCCTGCACAGCCGTAAGACTCAGAACACTTCACCTGTGGAATAATCACCATACGGGTCATTCCACCATTCTAGATAACCTCGAGTTCCTACCGCACGATACCGACCTCATACTGCCTCATCTTGTCTTTGAGAAAAACTTCTCTACCAGCATACCCTCCAGGTCAGACTGGAAGTCTGATACTCAGACGCTGGACGGTCCTCTGCGTATTTTCACAGATGGATCAAAGACGGACGAGGGAGTAGGAATAGGTGTCTACTCCAGGGATCTCAATTTTAGTATATCCCTCCTCCTTCCAGAATATTGTAGCGTTTTCCAGGCTGAGACAATGGCAATAAAAGAAGCTCTGTCTTGGCTCAAGAACAACGTGATATCCAAGAAGGACATCACCATCTGTTCAGACAGCCAGGCAGCAATCAAATCCCTGAACTCGGTCACTTTTCTCTCTAAGACCTCCCTAAATTGCCGCCTATCTCGTAACGAGATGGCTGAGCATTTTAACATTCACCTCATGTGTGTGCCGGGACATAGTGACATTCCAGGGAATTGTGAAGCTGATTATCTCGCCAGGAGCGGTACGATCTCCACAAACCTCCCTAGTGGGGATCCTCCGCCTATGCCATTCGCTACAGCCAAACTTCTTTTAAAGAATCATACCATTAAAAACACCAACTCAAGATGGTCAGATGGCACTACGTGCCTCATTACAAAGCAAATCTGGCCTAAACTTGATCTAAAACGTTCACTCTATCTCCTTAGAATGAACAGGTCATCCCTAAGGATTCTCATTGGCGTTATCACAGGACACTGTGCCATTGGCACTCACGCCTCAAGAATGGGACTCCCTCATAATGATTTCTGCAGAAGCTGCAGAGACGAAGAAGAAGAAGAAAGCATAATGCATCTTATCTGCACTTGTAGCGCTCTCTCCTCTCGCAGGATGAAACACCTTAGAGCCTACTTCTTTAACGACTTGAGCGAATTGCACAACGTCGGCATCAATCAATTAAAGAGCTTCGTTGAAAGCGCTAAATGGTTTTTCGGGTAAAGGAACACAAGATCCGCGTGGTATCACAATGGGCCTAATTTGGCCTAAGTGTGACTGTTTTCTACAGTCAGCCACTTCAACCTATACCTAAGGCACTTCCTCTAGCTCTGTGCTTCCTTTTGCGCTTGCCGGTTTGCTCCAATGAAATTCGTCGCGTTGTCGCTCCATAATATTGCACACATGCCCCGTCGCCCGGTGAATCGCTGAAAGGCTGCCAAAAATGCTTCCGATGACAATTTGCTCACTAGCTCGAGGTGGATTGCACGTGTCACCATGCACACAAAGACGGCGACGTACCCCCTTTCGATTATCTTGGATCGGCCCGGCATAATCGACGCCGCTGTGCCGAAATGCTCTCGCTGGCTGGACTCGTTGTTTCGGCAGGCTCCCCATCAGTTGCTCCGCTACCTTCTGTTTCTGACGAAAACAGACCTTGCACCTGGAAATAATGGTCCTTAATTGGCGCCTTATTGTTGGAATCCAGAAACTTTGCCGAATGTATTGCGTGCATAACTGCGTCCCGCCATGTAGCGTTTTTGAATGCGCGTCCTTCAGCAGAAGTTCAGTCAATCTGCTTTGGGCTGGTAAGATCACTGGATGGATGGTTCCATATGGTAGCGATGCTTCCCGTAGGCGTCCACCTGCTCTGAGTGTCCCATTCGAGTCGATGAATGGATTGAGCGATACAATGTTGCTCGTGCTCTCTATTTCTCGCGCAGCTTTTAGTTGTTGTAGCTCCCGTTGATACGTCTCACGTTGTGTGATTCTCGCCCAGTACATAAGTGCTTCTTCACGCTCGCAAGACTTCAAGCTGCCAGTTTTTCTCCTTTTTTTTTATAATTTGCGCGCGCAAAGGGGGTTACGAATACCCTTAAGTGTCCGGAATCAAGACACAGCACGGGCCGAAGGTATAGAGGGAGAAATGGAAAGGAGGTACCTATGCACATTGGTCTTAAATGTCTGTAGATTATAGTGAGTGGGAAATATTAGGCTGGGAAGAGCATTCCATATTCGTGTGGTGCGGCTAAAAAACGACTCTCTAAACTTAACTGTACGTCCGAAAACAGGCTTGAGGGTGAACTGATGAGCATTCCTGGCGAGACGAGTATTGCGGGTGAATTCATGGAGGGGAGGAATGCAATTGGCTAACTCAAAAAGAGTACCAAATTTTCTTGGAACGATGAGTGCGAGATGAGTTTCCGTAGGGCAAAGGAGTGCCTGGTGACTGCCCCGATCCTCACCTGCCCGGATTTTGAGCGGCCGTTTGTAGTACAAACTGACGCCTCGGATTATGGTGTAGGAGCAGTGCAGTCAGACTTTTGAGGATGGGGAAAAAGTAATTTGCTATTTGAGCAGGTCGTTGAATAGATGTGAAAGAAACTATTCCACGACGGAGAAGGAGTGCTTGGCCGTACTATGGGCGGTAGAGAAGTTGCGACCATATATCGAAGGTGTTCGATTTACGGTCGTGACGGATCACTATTCCCTGGTATGGCTGAGTACTCTGAAGGACCCTTGTGGTAGGCTAGCTAGATGGGCGGTGAAGCTGCAACAATTTGATTTTGAAATTGTGCATAGGAAAGGTAAGGAACACGTTGTTCCAGATTTGCTCTCCAGGGCCGTAGAGGTGACGGCTGGGATCGAAGAGCCAGGAGTTTCAGACCCGTGGGTCAAGAAAATGATGGAGAAAGTTGCGGCTAACCCCCTCTCATATCCGACATGGAAGGTCGAACTAGGAAAATTATTCAAATTTGTTAGGGCCAAACATGTGTTTGTGCGTGACCAAGAGTTAGAATGGAAGGAAGTAGTAGGGAAGAAAGATAGGGACAGAATATTAAAAGAATGTCACGACAATCCTTTGGCAGGGCATATGGGAGTTAACAAAACGTTTGTTAGAGTAGGAACCCGGTACTATTGGCCGAAAATGCGGGCCGATATTACCAGGTATGTTAGGAGCTGTAGGGTATGTCAGGCAGTGAAACCGGTGAACACCAAACCGGCTGGTTGGATGGTTCAGAGGAAAGGGATTGTAGATCCTTGGCAGACGATCTGCGTAGATCTGGTAGGACCGCTCCCGAGGTCCTCCAGTGGATTCTCTTATATACTGACAGTAGTGGATTACTTCACGAAGTTTCCACTACTGTTTGCGCTAAGGAACGCGACGGCGAAGTCGGTTATTAAACATCTCGAGGACGGCGTGTTCCTCTTGTTCGGAGTACCGTCGGTGATAATATGTGACAACGGGCCACAGTTCCGGATCGGAGCTGAAGAAATTGTGCCAGGGGTATGGCACCCGGATAAGATATACAGCGTATTACCACCCACAAGCCAATCCGGCTGAGCGAATTAACCAGATCATCAAAACAACCTTGCGCGCGTACGTATCGGAGAACCACTGGACGTGGGATACACATTTGGCGAAGGTCGCTTGCTGTATCCGCACAGCACGACATAATGTATTGGGGGTTACCCCATACTATGCTAATTTCGGGCGAGAGATGGCAACGTCGGGAACGAATTTCGGAAACGGGCAAAATAATACGGCAGCTAAAGACGGCAACCACGATGAAGACACCAGGGATGAATCGGGCGATGTACCCTCGGGGAGAATAATGGTACTGGCGAGTACGAAGCGGAAATGACGGAAATGGGCAGAAGATTCCAAGAGCTGAGGGCGGATATAGGTAAGAAGTTGACTGTAGCAATACAGAAAACTTCGAACCTGTACAACCTAAGGCGAAGGGATGTCCAGTACCTACCAAACGAGTTGGTATGGCGAAGAAACATGATGCTGTCGGACGCAGCAAATTATTACGCGGCTAAATTAGCACCGAAGTATGTCGGACCATTCGTCATACGAAAAAGGGTGTCCCCGTGGACGTACAACCTCGAAGATGAGAGCGGGAGAGAAAAAGGAACATGGCACGTGAAAGACTTGAAGCCATGTCGCGAGAGATAGGAGCGCGAGATAAGCGAAGTACGCCTACTGCGGTAAGGTAAGGAGGTAAGGGTGTTCGACTTCCCTGACCCACAATCCCCATACGAGGTAAAGGGAAACCTCGACCACCTCGCCAACACCTACGTACCCCTGTTGAGAAGATCTGCCCGGGATCTTACGCAATGATAGGGTTCGCGGAAACACGGGTTGCTTATCTGGGAGTGATAAAGAAAACAAAAGTAAAGATATAAACCAAATAGCGAAGGCAGCATTGAATTGCCAAACGGCCCAAGGCTCTTCAAAGTTCTCCGAGTCGCCGTCCAACGCCAAAATGTAGGCCACAAAGAAAAGAAACGGAAAGCTAAGAATGCCACTAAACCAGGGCAGAAAGAAAAAATAATACTTGAAAATCTTTCACAAAAATGACAAATCTACCTATAACGAGAACAATTATAACCACTAAAAATATCATAAACGCAATATAATAACTGAACAAACCACATAACATATATATATACATAATACAAAAAAGAAATAACCACCACCGTTCGAAGGTATGAATGTGGATGGAGAGAGTGAGGCACCGAGGGAGGCTGCCAGTGCATTGGACGTGATTCCCTTTGCCCTGGTAGCCGATCAACGAGACAGCGGATCGACGGACGTACCGCACACGTACCAGTGGACCAAAACCCACCCGCTCCATAAGAGACTGGCCAGCGGGACGTGGCATCGCGATTGAGGGGAGAAGGCAGCAGCAGGCAAACTCACCAACGAGTATGCACCCACCCGCCCACGGATGACTGGCAAGCGGGAGGTGTTACCTCGATCGAGGGGATGCCGCTGTATATGAATGCACGAATACCAACAAACACGGAATGTGACGATCACGTGTGAGAGAGTGGGACGCACGATCTAGTGGTGAGATCGAGTTGCGTCGTGTGCGTGTGAATTGTGTTGTGAGTGTGAGTAGACAAAGAAATGATGTCCGAAATATGTGTGGTATGCGTGAAATGTATGGAATGTGGGGAATGTATGGAATGTGTGTGAATGCGAAAGAGTGGTGGAAACCGGCATTCTTAGCTTGACCGAGTAAGGGACACCACGTCCCAGAGTTAGTCCGCGAGGAAAAAGAAACAGAAATGGAATTACATATAAACAGATTTGAAGACGAGAAAGTTGGAAAAAAAAGGATAGAACGAAGAAGTATACACGCAGAAAAGACGAGACAGGACCCCGAAAAAAAAGGAAAAAAGAAGAGTACAAATGACGAGGACGACGGAGAACAAGAAGACACCGACACGGATAAGTACCCCGTTGTGGGATTTTTGGTATTTTTTGTTTTTTTGGGTAGTGCATCGTACGGTGCAAATATATATATATATCGAGAGATATATATATGTATAGGCGCGTTGTGCAGTGCACCCCCGCAGTAGATAGTGATTAAAGTGGTGTTTTGGGGAGACTCCGAGGGAGCCCCAAGCAGATACATATAGCGAAGGAATAGTACGTAGCGCCCAAAAGGAGGGCAGAAATAGTGGTCGCGTAAGGTTCGTCGGAAAGAGTTTAGGGTAGAAGTACCCATCGGTTCGCGACACAAAGGTCGCTTCGCGAGTTGGCCCGTTAGTTTTCGGTACCGAGCCGGTACCGCGCGTTTGTGTTGGCGGAGTACTCGGGGTCGCCCGGTACCCGTACCCTTTTTGTGTGTGTGATCGTGTTGTCCATCTGTGTGGGGACAGTTGGCCACCGAGCCCAAGCATTTAGCTGGGTGAAAGTCAGTCCCGAGGGGTTGACGTGAGGGCGGAGGTTCGGAAGAACCGACGCAGATATCGGTTTTCCCTGATACTTCAGGGAGAAGTATATATATATACCGGGCGGGGTATATATATATATATATACACAAAGAGTGAAGGTTTCGGTACGTATATATATATACCTATATATACGTATCATCGGGTTTCGTCGTTCCTGACGAAAGACGACGTGGCGCCCACTTTCTTCGGGAATTTTGGAGGTTTTTGGAAATTTTAGTGTGGAACCCACCCTAGCTGAGTCGGCCGGCAGGAAGGTTTACTGGGACCACCCATTGTCGCCAGGTACGCGACAAGCCAAGAGCCTTTAGATCTTCGCGACAGCTTGCGACTAGCTTGGACTTGACTTCTATTGCGGATATAGCTTTCATGGCCGCCTGACTGTCAATGAAAATGGTAATATCAGCTGGTGGTATCGCCATCATTGATATCGTTTTGGCCGCTTCTTTGACCGCCAGGACCTTCGCTTGAAACACACTGCCATAATCAGGTAGTCTGATTGAGCAGTGCAAGTCTAGCTCGTTGAAGAAAATGCCCGCGCCTGTGCCTGCTTCCAACTTTGACCCATCGTTATATACCTTTATTGACGAGTTGTTGATGGGTTCATTGGACGCCCACTCCTCTCTGGTGGGGTATTGGCATTTGAAGGGTCTCTCGAAGTCGAGGAATGGGAGCCTGTAGTCGCTCTCGACTTCTGATACTGCAAGTCTGTTAAGAATACTTGCATGTCCAGTGGTACCTGAGAGCCAGTTGCAAGATTGACTGATTCTCAGAGCACTTTTAGCGGCGATTGCCTGCATATGAAGGTCAAGCGGTAGCATGTGTAGGATCGTTTCCAGTCCAGCTGTTGGGGTAGAGCTGATTGCGCCAGTAACTCCCATACACGCAAGTCTCTGTATTTTCGTCAATGCCTTAAGATTAATGGCTTTCAATGCTGCCTGCTACCAGACTATTTCTATCATCAGTGCAAGAGAACAAACACCTGTACTCTAACGTTGCAACAACAAAGCTGTATGCCGTCAGTAATTCCACCATAGACACGTTCGGACACGTTAGACTTACTCTGGATTTTGGATTTCGACGACCGCTGGAATGGATTTTCATTGCTGCAAATACTGCGCACAACATTATTGAGCAGACTTTCTCCGCCATTTCAATCTCCTGGTAGACATCATCAAAATTAAAAGTCAGGCTATCTGAGCCCGCACCTCTTCGCTTTCATCGCCAAAAACGTACAAAAGAAATGACAAATTTTCACAAATACTCAACGAATTCAAGGACATCACAAAGGTTAGTCAAACGAAAAACACAGTCGCAAATAGGGTGACACATTGCATTGAAACACAAGGTCAACCAGTTTTCGCTAAGCCCCGCTGATTGACGCCTGAAAAGTTCCACGCCGCAAAAGATGAGTTCGAGTATTTGATGAGAATATGTGTATGTCGTCCATCTAAAAGCCCATATGCATCATCTTTGCATGTTGTACGGAAAGTAGACAATACATGGAGGCCCTGCGGCGATTATCGTGCACTCAACGCTCAAACAGTTCCGGACAGATACCCCCTACCTCATCTACAGGACCTATCAAATGGTTTACATTGAAAGACCATCTTTTCCAAGATCGACCTAACCCGCGGATACCACCAAATCGCTATAGAAGATATTGATATACAGAAAACTGCTATCACAACATCGTTTGGCCTCTCGAAATCTGGACTTCGTGTTTTGCTACATTGACGCCATCTGTATAGCATCTAGCAGCCAACAAGAACATGAGCAACACCTCCGTTTGGTATTCGAAAGACTTCGGCAATACAACCTGACAATAAACGTGGAAAAATGTGTGTTTGGCCAGTCTCAAATAGAGTTTTTGGGACATCTTATCACTCCGCATGGCATCAAGCCCAAACCCGACAAAATCGAGGCAATAAAAACATTTCCGTTGCCAAAGTTAGCATGCGAGCTTAAACGTTTTCTGGCCATGCTTAACTTTTATCGTCGTTTCGTTCCACATGCAATTGAACATCAAAAACCACTCATTGCATTAATAAATGGTAACAAAAAAAACGATAGAACACCAACCATCTGGAAAGAAGAGGATATCAACTTTTTTAACAAGTGCAAAGATGACATCATCAATGCTACTTCGCTAGCACATCCAGCACCGGATGCAAACATCATCCTTTCCACAGAGGCAAGTGACACCGCAATGGGAGCTGTAATGCATCAATTACACAACAACACACTACACCCTCTCGCGTTTTTCTCAAGGAAATTCAACGATGCTCAACGAAAGTACAGTACGTATGATCGGGAACTGCTTGCCATATATACAGCCATCAAGCACTTCAGATATTTGCTAGAAGGACGCGACTTCAACATGGCCACAGATCACAAGCCGCTCACCTTCGCTTTCACCAGCAAATATGAAAATGCATTACCTCGACAGATTCGACACCTCGACTTCATAGCCCAATTCTCAACACAGATCATTCACATACCCGGCAGCGACAATATTACAGCAGATACACTTTCGCGAATCAACGCTCTACACATCAATTCAAACTCAACAATAGACTACGAGAAAATCGCACAAGAACAAACCTCTTGTCCTGATTTGCAACAGCTACTCAAATCCAACACATCACTTCAACTTAAAAGTATTCAACTACCGCAGTGCAACTCAACTATCATATGTGACTTTTCTACTTCAACTGCACGCCCATTCGTACCACAAGCTTGCAGACTACAAGTAATAGCCAAGTTTCACAACATTGCACATCCCGGAAAGAAAGCCACATCACATTTGGTGAAAAAACGTTTCGTTTGGAGCAATATGGACAAAGACATAGGCAAATTTGTCGAAAGTTGCATCCCTTGCCAGCGTTCAAAGGTGAGTAGGCACATGACTTCACCAATAACAAAATATCCCTTATCATCCCAGAGATTTGAGCATATAAACATCGACCTGATTGGCCCACTACCACCATCAAACGGCTTTAGATACTGCTTAACCATCATAGACAGATTTACCAGATGGCCTGAAGCAATTCCTATAGCCGATATGAATGCTAACACCGTAGCATTTGTCCTCATAGAAGGATGGATGAAACACTTCGGCATCCCGCTACGCATCACTACCGATCAGGGTAGACAGTTCGAATCATATCTCTTCAACGAACTGTCCAGCACACTTGGCATCGCTCATCTCCGTACCACCGCCTATCATCCACAGTCAAATGGGATCATTGAAAGATTCCACCGAACTTTGAAGACAGCAATCATGTGCATCAATTCATCGCATTGGTCACGGCAACTACCCATCATTCTTCTTGGACTCCGTTCTACATTCAAACCGGATATAAACGCAACACCTGCAGAACTAGTTTATGGTACTACACTCAAACTACCAGGCGACATGTTTAGTCCATCACAACACACACCGCAAACAGAATTCGTCCGAGAATTAACCGATGTCATGCACAGTCTTCAACCTACGGATACAGCAAACCATAGCATCAACAAAATATTTATATACCCAAACCTAGAAACTGCAACACATGTTTTCGTCCGCAACGACACCATCAGACCTGCACTAAATCCACCATATGACGAACCGTTCAAGATCGAGGAAAAAACGAGCAAAACCATCAAGGTTTGGATTAACAACAAAATAGTAAACATATCCATAGACCGCATCAAACCAGCACACATCCTAAATGACAATTGCGACCATACACCAAGCAATCCACTAGCTTTCGGAATCACCCAACATATTTCACATCCAGATAAAAACAATAAACATTTCAATATTCAAACCACAAATCAATCACATATAGATATCCAACTCCTACTTCTCTTGCCCCTTAGTTAAGCGTTTTTTATAACATTTTCACCGCCACGATTCACCGAGAATACGTGTGAGCTATGCCGAACAGCTGATAGACTTCCCCTCCAAGCTAATGTAGTGAAATATTGACATTGACAGTGTTTACATGAACGGAAGAAGGCAGTAGTATCGAAAATAAAGTGTTTGAATTTCCACAAATTGGAATAAAATTGTGTAGATTCGACGAAAATCTTATTTCAAATTTGATTTTCCGGTGAACCCGTTCCGTTTTTATCTTATATAGTTCCATTTTCGACATATTTTCCTCAGAAAACATTTCATGCATATGCGATATTCCCAGAGTCATCTAAACACTCATTAGTTTGTTATTTAATGTTGTCATGGACATTTTCAAAACAAAACGTAGGAGGAGCCAAACAATGAAGTTAGTGTTCACAAAATGTATTCGTTAAGCAATATTTTTTTTAAAAATTAGGGTCTGAAACATTTATGGAAACAATACTGGAAACTTGTATTCCTCACAATGGATTTGAAAATGGATAAATATTGAAACCCTCGATATACAGAATACAAGGTATGATATTTCTCAAATTCGCGCGACGTCACACATAGCAGGGCAACTTCACATTGAATTCAAATTGTATGGAGAAACTTTCTGTAGCATTAATTAAATGAAAAACGATGGTTATAGTATAAATAATAGAAATGATTTTTGTTATTATTGGTGTTACAACCAAATACTGCACAGACTGACATTTTTTAATCAAACTTTTCACAAATTTCGCAAAATTAGTCACAAATGTTTTCACAACACTGTTCAAATTGTTCGCGGCAAAACATATGTCATGATACGCATGACGTCACACGCAGCACAATTCAAAAAAATAAGTGACGGGAACATAATACCCTGTATTCTGTATATCGTGATTGAAACCAGTTCGGCTTGGAAAGGTTTCGGACATCCTTTAAGGACTCATGTTCCCTTATAAACAATAAAATTGGGTCAATGTTATTGGTGATAAAAATGTAGTACAATATTTCTCTGTATTACAATTATATTATTATATGAAATATTACGTTAAAATAAAAATATGCCTGTACCGCAAATACACCTCTTCCTAATTTTTTAATTTAAAAGAATACATGTTTTTGCAAAAGTAAAAAAATGAAAGCTACGTTTGTGCCATAATAAGAGTACCATTCGGACGACGTGTGCTATTAAACAATTATATATGTTTTGAGATAAAATTGCTCAATTTGACGTTTTGACAATTTATTTGATAAAATTTGAAATCTAAAGGCATAAAACATTTACTAATATCTAAAAATAATTGATATTCCCAGAAGAAATAATGTTTAAATTACGCTTATTGTTCGATAACTCAACAGAAAACACAAATTGAAATACAAAATACCAATTCTTGTTTATTTGTTTCGTTCTTTATTTTATTCTGTGGACTGTATTGCACGATGCTCGAATGTGCACGTCTGTCTTGCACGACGGTTTGATGCCTAATAAAGTAATACGACTGCTCGCCTGCGTATCCCGTTTTCCTTGCTCCGTTGTCTCGCCCTTTCCTTTGTTCGACGAACTGCCGCTATCTGCACGTGCGAAGATTATCGGCGGCATCGAACGATGGTGCCTTTTGCGTTCGCTGATGTCTGTGCGTACAGTCTACGCAAAATGCATAGTGGCGGTTCGGAACACTCCCCCCCAATTGAAGATTGATCTTCAATTGTCTTCGCTGTCGTCTTTCTTCGGGAGTAAACATAACTTTTGTATGGGGCGCCGCAGAGTAGAATACTCCATTTGCACCTCTGCACTTCGCACCAGCCCATCCGCTCCTTGGTGGACTGCCACAATTCTTCCAAGGGGCCACACGGTAGGTGGCATGTTCTCCTGTCGCGCCGCTGTCTCCACTTCGGCCGCTGCTGAAGAGTATGAATGTACTCACCACTCCAACGCTTCCAAAAATGCTGCTGCATCTGCTGCACCCGGTTCCACATCTTGAGGCGACCCTCTTTTACTTCGCTAACATTTGCCCTGAGCGGTTGTACCAGCTGCTCTCCGATCAGAAGGTGGCCCGGAGTGAGCTCACTTATGTCGTCCGGATCATCATACAACGCCCCGAGTGGTCGAGAATTCAGGCATGCTTCGATCAGCACCAATGTCGTGGAGAGCGTCTCGAAGGTAAAGATTTGTCTGCCCATAATTCGCCGTAAGTAATGCTTTAGCGACTTGACGCCGGCCTCCCAGATTCCACCTGCGTGTGGCGCGCCCGGAGCGATGAACTTCCACTCCGTGCCCATTGCTCGAATTTGCTCTAATGGAAGGCACTTCCTCCAGCTCTGTGCTTCCTTTTGCGCTTGCCGGTTTGCTCCAATGAAATTCGTCGCGTTGTCGCTCCATAATATTGCACACATGCCCCGTCGCCCGGTGAATCGCTGAAAGGCTGCCAAAAATGCTTCCGATGACAATTTGCTCACTAGCTCGAGGTGGATTGCACGTGTCACCATGCACACAAAGACGGCGACGTACCCCCTTTCGATTATCTTGGATCGGCCCGGCATAATCGACGCCGCTGTGCCGAAATGCTCTCGCTGGCTGGACTCGTTGTTTCGGCAGGCTCCCCATCAGTTGCTCCGCTACCTTCTGTTTCTGACGAAAACAGACCTTGCACCTGGAAATAATGGTCCTTAATTGGCGCCTTATTGTTGGAATCCAGAAACTTTGCCGAATTTATTGCGTGCATAACTGCGTCCCGCCATGTAGCGTTTTTAAATGCGCGTCCTTCAGCAGAAGTTCAGTCAATCTGCTTTTGGCTGATAAGATCACTGGTTGGATGTTTCCATATGGTAGCGATGCTTCCCGTAGGCGTCCACCTGCTCTGAGTGTCCCATTCGAGTCGATGAATGGATTGAGCGATACAATGTTGCTCGTGCTCTCTATTTCTCGCGCAGCTTTTAGTTGTTGTAGCTCCCGTTGATACGTCTCACGTTGTGTGATTCTCGCCCAGTACATAAGTGCTTCTTCACGCTCGCAAGACTTCAAGCTGCCAGTTTTTCTCCTTTTTTTTTATAATTTGCGCGCGCAAAGGGGGTTACGAATACCCTTAAGTGTCCGGAATCAAGACACAGCACGGGCCGAAGGTATAGAGGGAGAAATGGAAAGGAGGTACCTATGCACATTGGTCTTAAATGTCTGTAGATTATAGTGAGTGGGAAATATTAGGCTGGGAAGAGCATTCCATATTCGTGTGGTGCGGCTAAAAAACGACTCTCTAAACTTAACTGTACGTCCGAAAACAGGCTTGAGGGTGAACTGATGAGCATTCCTGGCGAGACGAGTATTGCGGGTGAATTCATGGAGAGGAGGAATGCAATTGGCTAACTCACTTGAGCATCGTTTGTTAAAACAGCGATAAAACAATGACAAGGATGAGACATTACGGCGATGTTCAAGCGAGTCTATTGACTTCGCGATATTACTGTCTCCTATAAGTTTTATCGCTCGCTGTTGTATTCTATCAAGTAGGTGCAGGGAGGTCTTAGGAGCACCAGACCAGATATGAGCGTTATACTCAAGCTTGGGGCGAATGAAGGCCTTATAAATTGAAGCCAAATCAGAGGGGGTGAAGTATTTCTTGCATCGCTTTAGGAAACCTAGACATCTCGCAGCATTTTTGGCAACCTTGAATATGTGATCGTTCCAACTAAGTGTTGAGTTAATACACATACCAAGGATGGAAAGTTTTCCGGTTTCTTCGATGCTAGTGCCATTCAGGGATAATGGCTGATTATTTTGGGATCGCTTGAGTGACAGTAGACAGCATTGAGTTTTGGAAGCATTAAATTCCACTCTATTGTTTTTACCCCAATTAAATATGCTGTCAAGGTCGGAATTTAATGTGCTTAACACACGCTGCCGCTCCACTTCTACTGCCCAAGGATAGGGTCGTCAGTCTTGGAACGAATATGAAAAGCTGAGAGTACTGTCATCAGCGAAGGAGTGGATTGGATTAGAAGTAGCAGACAGGAGATCATTTATAAAAATGAGAAAGAGAGTCGGAGACAAAACAGAGCCTTGGGGAACACCAGCATTAATTTGGTGAATATCAGACTTGAACCCATCCAAAACAACTTGAATTGAACGGTTCGAAAGGTAATTTCTAATCTATTGAAGAAGAGACTCATCGATGCCATAAGCACGCATTTTCGACAAGAGAGCTTGATGCCAAACTCTGTCAAATGCCTTTGAAATATCAAGCGCAACGATCTTGCTTTCTCCAGCATTGTGCAAAGATTGGTTCCACTTTTCGGTGAGATATGCCATCAAATCACCAGTGGACCTGTTGCTGCGGAAACCGTACTGCCGGTTATTAAGAAGCTTCCGCGAATCAAGAGTTTCTCGAGCTTCCCGCTTCCTTCTACAGTTGTTGATGAATCGGAATGTAAATGCGGTAATATTCATTATGCCTTGCAATGATGACTTGCGCTCTAGTAAACATATGTCGTTTACACTTAATCCCTCTGCCTGCGAGGATCTCAGTGCCCCGACGATGACCTTCTTGAATGCTGTGGCCGCGCTTGTTTCATCCTTCGCGTTGATCATCGGGTGCTTCTTTGGCCACTGACCTTCCGACTCCTTCAGCCAGGACGGCCCTTCCCACCAGAGTGTTGTCTCGCGAAGTTGTCTGGCTTGGATTCCTCTTGAAGCAAGATCGGCAGGGTTGTCCTCTGATGATTTCAACGTTGACATCCCGTTAGGTCTTGTATCGCACTGACCCTGTTTGCAACAAATGTCTTGAGCTCGCACGGCATTTTCCCGATCCAGTGAAGAACCACCATGGAATCGGTCCAATAGGTCCTTGGTGCGTGATAAAACTTAGTTGCGTTCACCACCTGTTCCATTAGTTTGCTCAGTAAATGCGCAGCACATAGCTCTAGTCTGGGGATGGTTACCGTCTTGAGTGGAGCCACTCTGGTCTTCGACGCTATGATGACACAGCGCACATCGCCATTACTCGCTTTGGACCTCAGGTATACAACGGCTGCGTATGCTCGAGCGGATGCGTCCGCGAATCCATGAAATTCTAACTCGGCGCTGTTCTCACTGCCCATCCATCGTGGAACTGTTACCGCTCTCAGATGGGGTAGTTGATGATAGAAGGTCTTCCACGCCGGCATAATGGCTGCAGGAATATCTTCGTCCCATTGAACTCCAGAAAGCCACAGGTCCTGTATGAAGATCTTCGCGGTGATGATTACAGGAGCGAGGTATCCGTTCGGATCATACAGCTTTGCTATTGCACTGATTACTGCTCTTTTGCTCCATTGTTGCTCATGTGTTTCCAGCTGCACCTTGAACATAATGTTGTCGTTCGTCGAATCCCAGACTAGGCCCAGTATAGCTGTCTCGTGCTCCTTCGAGAATGAAAGCTCCGTGTCCTGCTCTTTTTGGTCCGTAAGCTCCTTCGCACCGCCTGACTGGAGGACATGAATTTGTTAAGCTCAAATCCGCCATTCTTGAGTGACGACACTATTTCTTCGCACAGTGTTATTGCGCTCTGCTTTTTCTCAGCTCCAGTTAGCATGTCGTCGACGTAGAAGTTGCTCCTAATAGCTTCATATGCTCTTGGGTATCGCTCCTTATTGTCTGCTGCACATTGCTCCATAGCCCTTACTGCGTTGTATCCGATGAAAGCCATACCGTATGTCACCACAGTTAGCCAGTATTCCCTTAAGTCCCCGTCCGGGCTTTCTCTCCAGAATATTCTCTGCAGATCCAGATGGTTCGGGTTTATGCACACTTGACGATACATCATTTTCACATCTGCCGTTATCGCCACTTTGAACCCTTTGAAGCGTGTGATTATTGCCGATAGGTCGTCTTGCAATTTCGCTCCCGGATACTGCACATCATTGAGAGATAGGCCACTGTCGCTCTTACACGAAGCGTCAAACACCACCCGGAACTTCTTGGTGATGCAATGGTGCGGTATGTGATATACCAGATCATTTGCTCTGCGCTCGATTGCGGCAGGAAACATGTGCTTTAGCCTTAAGTATTCGCGCATGAAGTCTACATACTTGCGCCTCAGATCGTGGTTCCCACTAAGCTTCTTCTCGAGTTGGTAAAATCTTTTTAAAGCTGCCACTCTGGAACTTCCTAGGCTTTGTGCACGCTCGTTTAATGGAATTGTTACCACGTACCTTCCCTCGGAGTTTCTATAGTGGGTGTCGGTGAAGTTTTCTTCTACCCATTGCTCTTCGTTGGTTTACTTGCTCGCTCTGTTCGGCTCTTCTGTTTCCCAGAATTTTCTCAGGAGATCGCTCAAATGTTCGTCAGGTACATAGCTCCTGCCGTTCAGCTATTGCACTCGTTGTATTGCTCAGTTGATCGATGCACCTCGCTCGATGTTGCCCGAAAATGATCCAACCCAGGTGGGTATTCTGCGCTGTCAACCCAGATGAGTACCTCCTTATGTCGCTCTTGATGATTGCTGCCCATATTTCTGCTCCCAGAAGCATGTCAATGCTAAGTTCAGCCCCTCTAGCTTTTGTCTCTGAGCCGGTGGTAGGTTGTTGATGGGTAGATGAGCAGTGATTGTATGGATGACATACAGCACACATCGCCGTATAAATTTTGGTTCGGTCCGCGATCGTAATACAAGTGCACCACGCCAGACGGCCGCACCTTGCTTTTAGATCCAATACCGGACACTTGCAAGTTCGCCTTCTGTTCCTTAATACCGATCTTTTGCACAAATTCCTTCGTTGCGACGTTTATTTGGCTGCCACTGTCAAGAAGCGCTCTCGCTGTGAATGTCCGCTCTGCTCCTAATATGATGTCCACGCATGCTGTCGCCAATAATGTTGATTCGGCGTCAGCGCTGCTCTTCTTTTCGATGACTGGTGATGGACTGTGATGACTGATTTGCGTATTTAATTACTATGCTGTTGATTGGTTGCTCGTCCGATTGACTGAGCTGGATGGTTCCTCTGATGTCACCACCGCAGGAAAACTTGCCCTCGTAGGTTTCTGCTCCGGACATAACGCGCTGTTATGTTTTTTGTTGCACCGCCGACATGCACCAAATGGGCAATTCTGAGCCGCGTGTCCACTCCCCAGACAGTTGACGCACAGCTTCCATGCTCGCACTTTGTCGAATCTCGCTTGAGTGGAGAGTGACAAAAAGTCTCCGCATCGATATAGTGGGTGCTGTGATCTGCACAATGCACATTTTGGAGTTGATATTGCTCTGTAAGAAGATGTCGCTCCTCTCTGGCCCCTGGTGGGTTGATGCTCCAGTTGCACGGACTTCTCGCTGTCACTTCCCTGAACATCGAAGAATGCTGAATCCAAAGCGCTCGCTCTCTTTTCCAGAAAATTGAAGAACTCTTCAAGTGTCGCTAGTTTCCGGACGTCTTCTCTGGCCATCTGCCACGCATGATTTGTCTCCGCGTCAAGCCTGAGCATGTTGACGATGAAGGGATCCCAAGACTGGGTGTCCAAGCCGAGAGCTCCCAGGGATGTCAGATGCGCATTTGTCTCGTTCACCAATTCTTGGATGTCGCGAGGTTTCGAAGGCCCTTTGCCAATGCTTGGAATTGCATGCAGCGCGTTTAAGTGAGCGTCCACGATATTTTGTTTGTTATCGTAGACTTCGTTCAATTTCGCTCACGCCGCTGTGTAATTCGCGTCCGTCACCTGCCACCTGTTCACCAGCCTAGACGGAGCTTCCCCTAGCACTTGTTTTAATTCGCGAAGCTTAGTACCGTTGGCTAACGTCGGGTTGTTGTGGATTTCAGTTTCATACTGATCGCGGAATTCTCGCCACTTTGTGCAGTCGCCATCGAAACGCCCAATTATTGTTATGTCCTGTCGACATGATGTCGCTGGTTGCGGTGTGGGTGCGCTTACCGTTGTGCCACCGGCTGCCTCCTTGTCCAACTCCGTTGTGCGTGACCGCAACTGCGTGACTGCAAGAGCCGTGTGGTGGACCGTTACTACTGCTGCTAGGAAGTTGTTGTGCGCTTCCTTTTTGTTCTTTATTTTATTCTGTGGACTGTATTGCACGATGCTCGAATGTGCACGTCTGTCTTGCACGACGGTTTGATGCCTAATAAAGTAATACGACTGCTCGCCTGCGTATCCCGTTTTCCTTGCTCCGTTGTCTCGCCCTTTCCTTTGTTCGACGAACTGCCGCTATCTGCACGTGCGAAGATTATCGGCGGCATCGAACGATGGTGCCTTTTGCGTTCGCTGATGTCTGTGCGTACAGTCTACGCAAAATGCATAGTGGCGGTTCGGAACACTCCCCCCCAATTGAAGATTGATCTTCAATTGTCTTCGCTGTCGTCTTTCTTCGGGAGTAAACATAACTTTTGTATGGGGCGCCGCAGAGTAGAATACTCCATTTGCACCTCTGCACTTCGCACCAGCCCATCCGCTCCTTGGTGGACTGCCACAATTCTTCCAAGGGGCCACACGGTAGGTGGCATGTTCTCCTGTCGCGCCGCTGTCTCCACTTCGGCCGCTGCTGAAGAGTATGAATGTACTCACCACTCCAACGCTTCCAAAAATGCTGCTGCATCTGCTGCACCCGGTTCCACATCTTGAGGCGACCCTCTTTTACTTCGCTAACATTTGCCCTGAGCGGTTGTACCAGCTGCTCTCCGATCAGAAGGTGGCCCGGAGTGAGCTCACTTATGTCGTCCGGATCATCATACAACGCCCCGAGTGGTCGAGAATTCAGGCATGCTTCGATCAGCACCAATGTCGTGGAGAGCGTCTCGAAGGTAAAGATTTGTCTGCCCATAATTCGCCGTAAGTAATGCTTTAGCGACTTGACGCCGGCCTCCCAGATTCCACCTGCGTGTGGCGCGCCCGGAGCGATGAACTTCCACTCCGTGCCCATTGCTCGAATTTGCTCTAATGGAAGGCACTTCCTCCAGCTCTGTGCTTCCTTTTGCGCTTGCCGGTTTGCTCCAATGAAATTCGTCGCGTTGTCGCTCCATAATATTGCACACATGCCCCGTCGCCCGGTGAATCGCTGAAAGGCTGCCAAAAATGCTTCCGATGACAATTTGCTCACTAGCTCGAGGTGGATTGCACGTGTCACCATGCACACAAAGACGGCGACGTACCCCCTTTCGATTATCTTGGATCGGCCCGGCATAATCGACGCCGCTGTGCCGAAATGCTCTCGCTGGCTGGACTCGTTGTTTCGGCAGGCTCCCCATCAGTTGCTCCGCTACCTTCTGTTTCTGACGAAAACAGACCTTGCACCTGGAAATAATGGTCCTTAATTGGCGCCTTATTGTTGGAATCCAGAAACTTTGCCGAATTTATTGCGTGCATAACTGCGTCCCGCCATGTAGCGTTTTTAAATGCGCGTCCTTCAGCAGAAGTTCAGTCAATCTGCTTTTGGCTGATAAGATCACTGGTTGGATGTTTCCATATGGTAGCGATGCTTCCCGTAGGCGTCCACCTGCTCTGAGTGTCCCATTCGAGTCGATGAATGGATTGAGCGATACAATGTTGCTCGTGCTCTCTATTTCTCGCGCAGCTTTTAGTTGTTGTAGCTCCCGTTGATACGTCTCACGTTGTGTGATTCTCGCCCAGTACATAAGTGCTTCTTCACGCTCGCAAGACTTCAAGCTGCCAGTTTTTCTCCTTTTTTTTTATAATTTGCGCGCGCAAAGGGGGTTACGAATACCCTTAAGTGTCCGGAATCAAGACACAGCACGGGCCGAAGGTATAGAGGGAGAAATGGAAAGGAGGTACCTATGCACATTGGTCTTAAATGTCTGTAGATTATAGTGAGTGGGAAATATTAGGCTGGGAAGAGCATTCCATATTCGTGTGGTGCGGCTAAAAAACGACTCTCTAAACTTAACTGTACGTCCGAAAACAGGCTTGAGGGTGAACTGATGAGCATTCCTGGCGAGACGAGTATTGCGGGTGAATTCATGGAGAGGAGGAATGCAATTGGCTAACTCACTTGAGCATCGTTTGTTAAAACAGCGATAAAACAATGACAAGGATGAGACATTACGGCGATGTTCAAGCGAGTCTATTGACTTCGCGATATTACTGTCTCCTATAAGTTTTATCGCTCGCTGTTGTATTCTATCAAGTAGGTGCAGGGAGGTCTTAGGAGCACCAGACCAGATATGAGCGTTATACTCAAGCTTGGGGCGAATGAAGGCCTTATAAATTGAAGCCAAATCAGAGGGGGTGAAGTATTTCTTGCATCGCTTTAGGAAACCTAGACATCTCGCAGCATTTTTGGCAACCTTGAATATGTGATCGTTCCAACTAAGTGTTGAGTTAATACACATACCAAGGATGGAAAGTTTTCCGGTTTCTTCGATGCTAGTGCCATTCAGGGATAATGGCTGATTATTTTGGGATCGCTTGAGTGACAGTAGACAGCATTGAGTTTTGGAAGCATTAAATTCCACTCTATTGTTTTTACCCCAATTAAATATGCTGTCAAGGTCGGAATTTAATGTGCTTAACACACGCTGCCGCTCCACTTCTACTGCCCAAGGATAGGGTCGTCAGTCTTGGAACGAATATGAAAAGCTGAGAGTACTGTCATCAGCGAAGGAGTGGATTGGATTAGAAGTAGCAGACAGGAGATCATTTATAAAAATGAGAAAGAGAGTCGGAGACAAAACAGAGCCTTGGGGAACACCAGCATTAATTTGGTGAATATCAGACTTGAACCCATCCAAAACAACTTGAATTGAACGGTTCGAAAGGTAATTTCTAATCTATTGAAGAAGAGACTCATCGATGCCATAAGCACGCATTTTCGACAAGAGAGCTTGATGCCAAACTCTGTCAAATGCCTTTGAAATATCAAGCGCAACGATCTTGCTTTCTCCAGCATTGTGCAAAGATTGGTTCCACTTTTCGGTGAGATATGCCATCAAATCACCAGTGGACCTGTTGCTGCGGAAACCGTACTGCCGGTTATTAAGAAGCTTCCGCGAATCAAGAGTTTCTCGAGCTTCCCGCTTCCTTCTACAGTTGTTGATGAATCGGAATGTAAATGCGGTAATATTCATTATGCCTTGCAATGATGACTTGCGCTCTAGTAAACATATGTCGTTTACACTTAATCCCTCTGCCTGCGAGGATCTCAGTGCCCCGACGATGACCTTCTTGAATGCTGTGGCCGCGCTTGTTTCATCCTTCGCGTTGATCATCGGGTGCTTCTTTGGCCACTGACCTTCCGACTCCTTCAGCCAGGACGGCCCTTCCCACCAGAGTGTTGTCTCGCGAAGTTGTCTGGCTTGGATTCCTCTTGAAGCAAGATCGGCAGGGTTGTCCTCTGATGATTTCAACGTTGACATCCCGTTAGGTCTTGTATCGCACTGACCCTGTTTGCAACAAATGTCTTGAGCTCGCACGGCATTTTCCCGATCCAGTGAAGAACCACCATGGAATCGGTCCAATAGGTCCTTGGTGCGTGATAAAACTTAGTTGCGTTCACCACCTGTTCCATTAGTTTGCTCAGTAAATGCGCAGCACATAGCTCTAGTCTGGGGATGGTTACCGTCTTGAGTGGAGCCACTCTGGTCTTCGACGCTATGATGACACAGCGCACATCGCCATTACTCGCTTTGGACCTCAGGTATACAACGGCTGCGTATGCTCGAGCGGATGCGTCCGCGAATCCATGAAATTCTAACTCGGCGCTGTTCTCACTGCCCATCCATCGTGGAACTGTTACCGCTCTCAGATGGGGTAGTTGATGATAGAAGGTCTTCCACGCCGGCATAATGGCTGCAGGAATATCTTCGTCCCATTGAACTCCAGAAAGCCACAGGTCCTGTATGAAGATCTTCGCGGTGATGATTACAGGAGCGAGGTATCCGTTCGGATCATACAGCTTTGCTATTGCACTGATTACTGCTCTTTTGCTCCATTGTTGCTCATGTGTTTCCAGCTGCACCTTGAACATAATGTTGTCGTTCGTCGAATCCCAGACTAGGCCCAGTATAGCTGTCTCGTGCTCCTTCGAGAATGAAAGCTCCGTGTCCTGCTCTTTTTGGTCCGTAAGCTCCTTCGCACCGCCTGACTGGAGGACATGAATTTGTTAAGCTCAAATCCGCCATTCTTGAGTGACGACACTATTTCTTCGCACAGTGTTATTGCGCTCTGCTTTTTCTCAGCTCCAGTTAGCATGTCGTCGACGTAGAAGTTGCTCCTAATAGCTTCATATGCTCTTGGGTATCGCTCCTTATTGTCTGCTGCACATTGCTCCATAGCCCTTACTGCGTTGTATCCGATGAAAGCCATACCGTATGTCACCACAGTTAGCCAGTATTCCCTTAAGTCCCCGTCCGGGCTTTCTCTCCAGAATATTCTCTGCAGATCCAGATGGTTCGGGTTTATGCACACTTGACGATACATCATTTTCACATCTGCCGTTATCGCCACTTTGAACCCTTTGAAGCGTGTGATTATTGCCGATAGGTCGTCTTGCAATTTCGCTCCCGGATACTGCACATCATTGAGAGATAGGCCACTGTCGCTCTTACACGAAGCGTCAAACACCACCCGGAACTTCTTGGTGATGCAATGGTGCGGTATGTGATATACCAGATCATTTGCTCTGCGCTCGATTGCGGCAGGAAACATGTGCTTTAGCCTTAAGTATTCGCGCATGAAGTCTACATACTTGCGCCTCAGATCGTGGTTCCCACTAAGCTTCTTCTCGAGTTGGTAAAATCTTTTTAAAGCTGCCACTCTGGAACTTCCTAGGCTTTGTGCACGCTCGTTTAATGGAATTGTTACCACGTACCTTCCCTCGGAGTTTCTATAGTGGGTGTCGGTGAAGTTTTCTTCTACCCATTGCTCTTCGTTGGTTTACTTGCTCGCTCTGTTCGGCTCTTCTGTTTCCCAGAATTTTCTCAGGAGATCGCTCAAATGTTCGTCAGGTACATAGCTCCTGCCGTTCAGCTATTGCACTCGTTGTATTGCTCAGTTGATCGATGCACCTCGCTCGATGTTGCCCGAAAATGATCCAACCCAGGTGGGTATTCTGCGCTGTCAACCCAGATGAGTACCTCCTTATGTCGCTCTTGATGATTGCTGCCCATATTTCTGCTCCCAGAAGCATGTCAATGCTAAGTTCAGCCCCTCTAGCTTTTGTCTCTGAGCCGGTGGTAGGTTGTTGATGGGTAGATGAGCAGTGATTGTATGGATGACATACAGCACACATCGCCGTATAAATTTTGGTTCGGTCCGCGATCGTAATACAAGTGCACCACGCCAGACGGCCGCACCTTGCTTTTAGATCCAATACCGGACACTTGCAAGTTCGCCTTCTGTTCCTTAATACCGATCTTTTGCACAAATTCCTTCGTTGCGACGTTTATTTGGCTGCCACTGTCAAGAAGCGCTCTCGCTGTGAATGTCCGCTCTGCTCCTAATATGATGTCCACGCATGCTGTCGCCAATAATGTTGATTCGGCGTCAGCGCTGCTCTTCTTTTCGATGACTGGTGATGGACTGTGATGACTGATTTGCGTATTTAATTACTATGCTGTTGATTGGTTGCTCGTCCGATTGACTGAGCTGGATGGTTCCTCTGATGTCACCACCGCAGGAAAACTTGCCCTCGTAGGTTTCTGCTCCGGACATAACGCGCTGTTATGTTTTTTGTTGCACCGCCGACATGCACCAAATGGGCAATTCTGAGCCGCGTGTCCACTCCCCAGACAGTTGACGCACAGCTTCCATGCTCGCACTTTGTCGAATCTCGCTTGAGTGGAGAGTGACAAAAAGTCTCCGCATCGATATAGTGGGTGCTGTGATCTGCACAATGCACATTTTGGAGTTGATATTGCTCTGTAAGAAGATGTCGCTCCTCTCTGGCCCCTGGTGGGTTGATGCTCCAGTTGCACGGACTTCTCGCTGTCACTTCCCTGAACATCGAAGAATGCTGAATCCAAAGCGCTCGCTCTCTTTTCCAGAAAATTGAAGAACTCTTCAAGTGTCGCTAGTTTCCGGACGTCTTCTCTGGCCATCTGCCACGCATGATTTGTCTCCGCGTCAAGCCTGAGCATGTTGACGATGAAGGGATCCCAAGACTGGGTGTCCAAGCCGAGAGCTCCCAGGGATGTCAGATGCGCATTTGTCTCGTTCACCAATTCTTGGATGTCGCGAGGTTTCGAAGGCCCTTTGCCAATGCTTGGAATTGCATGCAGCGCGTTTAAGTGAGCGTCCACGATATTTTGTTTGTTATCGTAGACTTCGTTCAATTTCGCTCACGCCGCTGTGTAATTCGCGTCCGTCACCTGCCACCTGTTCACCAGCCTAGACGGAGCTTCCCCTAGCACTTGTTTTAATTCGCGAAGCTTAGTACCGTTGGCTAACGTCGGGTTGTTGTGGATTTCAGTTTCATACTGATCGCGGAATTCTCGCCACTTTGTGCAGTCGCCATCGAAACGCCCAATTATTGTTATGTCCTGTCGACATGATGTCGCTGGTTGCGGTGTGGGTGCGCTTACCGTTGTGCCACCGGCTGCCTCCTTGTCCAACTCCGTTGTGCGTGACCGCAACTGCGTGACTGCAAGAGCCGTGTGGTGGACCGTTACTACTGCTGCTAGGAAGTTGTTGTGCGCTTCCTTTTTGTTCTTTATTTTATTCTGTGGACTGTATTGCACGATGCTCGAATGTGCACGTCTGTCTTGCACGACGGTTTGATGCCTAATAAAGTAATACGACTGCTCGCCTGCGTATCCCGTTTTCCTTGCTCCGTTGTCTCGCCCTTTCCTTTGTTCGACGAACTGCCGCTATCTACACGTGCGAAGATTATCAGCGACATCGAACGATGGTGCCGTTTGGGTTCGCTGATGTCTGTGCGTACAGTCTACGCAAAATGCATAGTGGCGGTTCGGAACACTTATAAAATATAAATGATGATACAAATCAGCTTTAGTTACTAAAACCTGCGAACGGAGTCCTTAAAATATTTCCCGATAGTCGTCAAATTATTAGTGACGAATTAGTGACTTTGCTGAGGACAATTCATGAATTTGTGACGTTACCACAGGCAATCATTCATGAATGTGCCTCCATTTGCGTGGGGTAATGATGAGTCCAAATTAGCGTGAGTGAAAATGAGGAAATATTTCTGCATTCATCATCAACCGACAAATTTATTGGAAGATTCTTGAATAACTGTCAAATTGATTGGAAGATTCGTGAATAACTGTCAAATTTTTGAGTTGGCTTGGGGTTTTCCATCTGGAAAGTTACGTACTTTTATATGACTGATTTGTGCTAACAGGTTTGATAGTTGAGTGTTTCGTGGGGTTGAAAAATTAAGTATTTGTCTTTTTTTTTGATTATGTGTGATAACTACGGGATTATAGCTCACTATCAAAAAATTATTAAAAAAGCTCGAAATGATGAGTTAAAGGTAAGTACATTCATACATATATGTATATAGTTGTATATAGCCAGAATTATTTTAGTATATGCAATTGTGGGGCGACTTCAATACTACTACTCAAAATTAAGAGAAAAAGGGATGTAACATAATTTCACGGAAAGAAAAGTGTATTTTATTTAGTACGGAAACTTGCCAACTGACTTGTAATTAAAGGTTTTTGTGTCGATTTTAGAGTACTCATTATGGGTATTTAAACGCTAGTAAATCAATTATGGTTTTTCTTGGAAACATGCTGTTGGAAATTGTTTATAACTTGTAATTTGTCAACTCTATGAACTTAATATATGCACTGGTATTTAACCTGAATGAGATTGCCAGAAACAAAATTATAGCATAGTTTGAACTACTTTGACCGTCGAAAGAAAGTACACAATGTGGTAACATTAAGAGATTAATAATATGGCCTGGGATCTCCGAATTTGAAAATATTGGATGTTTTGAAAAGTTGTTTTTTTATTTCGCTATTTCGCTATTTTTCACTTCAAGCTCCAATATGGAATTGATTGCTGGGGTGGTGTTTATCAAAATAGAATACAGCCCCTGCTAATCTTAAAAAAATATATCAAGAATAATTTGCCGAAAGGGCGCCGTGGCGTAGTGGGTAAGTGCGTCGACTCCTACGCTCGATGTTGTCGGTTGGATTTCACGGCTCCACTTCTTTCGAGTCACTGACAATGCTCAAAGAGTATAACTGTCTAGAAAATGCTTCTCAATCTCGCCATTCAGAGTGGGCATTAAACTGTAGGTCCCCTCCACTCGTGAGAGAACAATAGCACGCACAACACGAGTGGTTGTTAAGAAGCTAGGCCCAGGTCCACCTCGGACTGTAGCGCCGCTATTACTATTATTATTAATGTGCCGAAAGCCTGATAGGCATCCCAGCTTTCCTTTATTCAACGATTTGAAAATACTTCCCGTTCGTCAACTTTTTTTTATGAAGTCCGGTAATCGTAATTGTCTAATTTCTAATTATAATATTCGTGGAAATCTTTCAAACATGTTATCTGTTCCATTCTTTCGTACAACTGCATACCGTAATTATTTAACTTTTGTTTTTCATAGATTATATAACAAACTCCCCCAATCAATATTTATAAAGCATTTAAAAGCCTGGATCGTTCAACATCACTACGATAGCTTAGAATCTCTCATTTCTGATATTTTGGTTTAATCATAATTATTTTGGTTTAATGTTAATGTTGCTTCCGTATTAAAATGCTGTCCTTTAAGTCATCTTATTGTACTTCTTATACAAGGAAATAAATAAAACTGCACGATTTTATTTTTTATTAAAAAAATAGCAAAATAAAAAAATTATCCTTACAGGATTCTTTATAAGGACATGGTATGAAAATGGTACCACTGCGCACAAAATGACTATTTTCATTCATGAAATTCGTTGAAGCAATTTATTGTCTTGCTTCGACAAAGAGGAAGATTGCAAGTAGAACACATCCATTGTGTTCTCCTTTGGTGTCCTATCTTGCTACAGTGTGCACATCTTCGCAATAAAGTTCTTACAGGTTGATGTGACGAAGAGGATCGAATGCTTCAATCAATTTTTTTCTTTTTATTCTTAGTCAGAATGTTGACACAGATCTGATATAAGATCTAATTTAAATTCTTTTAGTGGTAAGGTATACCCTGTATATCTTGCCAATATATATATATGCATTCACGACTGCTACATTCAGAACATAAAAGAAAATCTCTGCCAAGATGATGCTTTGACAATAATTTTCTTCGAGCAGATAAAAGATAGTGGACGTGTGGATTTATGCGTCGACCCATACGCACTTGACTTTCACAGTCTAGGTTCAAATCCCAACACAAGCAACAATTTTTCAAAAATAAAATTGTTCACGGCTCCACCTCTTTCGAGTCACTGACAATGCTCAAAGAGTATAACTATCTAGAAAAAGCTTCTCAATCTCGCCGTTCGGAGACGGCATTAAACTGTAGGTTTAGAGAGAGAACAATAGCACACACAACACAAGTGGTTCCTGAGAAGCTAGGCCCAGTTCTACCTCGGACTGTAGCGCTGCCATTATTATTATTATTAGATGCAAGACACCGTTTTCAATTAGAGTCCTACGTGCCGTATTTCTTACAATTCTGTTGAATTCATTAATGTTGAAAAACAAATTTGGTCACAAATAAATTTAACTACTAACCTCTTTTACAACAGAATTTTTTATATTTTAAATAAATTTAATTTTATTTGTTCACAAACTTAATACAAGCCGTAGGCAACTGACTAAATTATTTACAATATTTTGCTTAAGACTACTTAAACCTACTTGAAGTATACAATTTTCTAAGGAAAGGAGGAAAGGGCATGTCTTAGTGAGCTCTTGTTTGTATTAAAATCAAACGTGCTTAGGGTCTCGTTGGTTATACGCAACATTCGCGACATAGGTTCATTTCGCCCATAATCAGTACGATGGTACTTGAGATGGAAGAGAGGCACTACCCTAAGGGAACGAGGATTGGTGTTGAAAAAAATCTTGTGAAGCAGTGCAGGACAATCAATGATGCCAGATAATAACTGGTGTACAAATAATACATCAGCAACTTTTCTACGTTTTTCGAGTGATTGCATGCTCAACAGGCACAACCGATGCTCATAAGGGGGTAGATTATATCTGTCGGACCAAGGTAGTCCACGGAGAGCAAAACGAAGAAATCTCCGTTGGACACACTCGATTCGATATTTTTGCGTAACCTGATAGGGAGACCAAACTTGACTAGCATATTCCAAAATCGGTCTAACAAAAGTACAGTAGAGGGACTTCGTTACGTAAGGGTTCGAGAATTCTTTCGACCAGCGTTTAACGAAACCGAGGGCAGAATTAGCCCTACTAATAATATTTTCGATATGGGGACGGAAGTTAAGTTCTCTATCACAAATGACACCTAAGTCACGCAGTAAAGTAACTGTGGGAACGGGTTCGTCACCAATAAAATAAGTTCGAGGGGTAGTCGAAAGGCGCTTACGAGAATATGTGATAGCTTGGCATTTTGCAACATTTAGAACAAGAACATTTTTTGTACACCAAGTCGAAAAACTGTTCAAATCCATTTGAAGTTCATACGAGTCAGCGGAGATAGAAATTTCCTTAAAAATTTTTATGTCGTCCGCATAAACTGAAAGACGAGAATAATTAATGAAGTTATCCACGTCACAGAGGATCTAAAAATTACTTTATATTGTCGCTCTTCAAGGTATGACTTGATCCACGCAATAAACTCCCTTTGGAAGCCAAGAGCTTTAAGTTTCAAAAGTATAATCGCGTGTGAGATTCTATCAAAAGCTTTGCTAAAATCTGTAGCGACAACATCAACATCTTTGCCATCTTCCAATGCGCACAAGGTGCTGGACACGAATTCTGTCAGGTTTGTTGTAGTTGATCTTCCCTTAAGAAATCCGTGTTGATGAACGGAAAGGACAGACCTACAGTGAAAAAACATAGTATCATAAACAATGCTTTCAAATAATTTAGGCAAGGCAGAGAGTTTGGCTATAGGCTGGTAGTTCGCAATCTCATTTTTTGGACCGTTTTTATGTAAGGGGATTATAAAAGAGCTTTTCCAAGCCTTAGGAAAGACACTTTGTGAAAGAGAGAGACGGAAAAGCGTCGCTAGAGGCTGAGATAAGTAATTTGCACATTTTTTCAGAACTACAGCAGGAAGGCCATCTGGACCAGCGGAATATTCATTTTTAAGTTTATCAATCTTATTCTTCACGATTGCCGCGGTTATGTCAACTGAGGTAAAACCACTGTTCAATGCGCAGTGGTATGATTTTTATACCACCAACTTAAAAAGTGTGCAGGAATCCGATGTTTGGCTAATTCGAACACGATATATTTTGAGCGAATAGGTAGTAAAATAAATAAAAAAATAATTCTCACCGCACTTGGTGAGAATCTCACGCATCGAGGCTGCATTTCACAGTTCGACCTTTGGCCGCGAACGCATTGTTGTTGTTGTGTTGCTGGTTGCTGTTGAGGTGTTGGCTGCTTGTGTTGCTGCACTGTTGGCTGCATTTGTTGTTGCTGCTACTTTGGCAGCTTTTTCTGTTGCAGCTTCTGCTGGCTTTGGACCTCTGACTCCTGGTCCCTGTTTTTTCTTGTGAGAGTACTGGCTCCCAACTATTTTATTTTCTTGAGGAGTTTCTGTGTTTTCTCCCTCAAGTTCTCCATCAGATACATAGGGGAATTCTTCGTCCCCATATGCTTCGGACTTTTCTGGCTTTAGTTGATGTTGCCGCAACAATTTGCTTTTCCTCGTGCAGCTTTTCAGAGGACGCATCCGTGTTGCGGCGTTTAGCTGCATTGGGAGTGTGTTTCCTCCTCCTCTTTGAACTTCTTGGGACGCCGTTGGTTGGTGGCCTGATTCTGCCACCGGTTGAAGATGGAGAAGTGTGAGCGGTCCACGCTCTTAAAGGCGGACAACGAGCGTGGACCTCTCACACTTCTCCATCTTCACTCTCACACGCTTTTTCGTAAATTGTCCTTATTTTATGAGAAAAAAATATTTGTCTTTTTCACCGCCAGGAATCGAACCTGGGTTACGCCAATTTACGAGTATCGACTCTACCTCCTCAGCCACTGGCTACATGGAATTTCGGTTGCCACTTCCCCACTTCACAACTGATTACTTTTTTTGAAGTCGAAACATAACCGCACTGGTCAAAGATCTGTAAACGACTCTGATTGACGCTACTGTATTCAATCCATTTTTCATGGCCAGATAAATATAGGTACATGGAACGTAAGAAGCCTGTATCAGGAAGGAAAATTAGATAACACCATAAAAGAAGCAAAGAGGCTCCAAATAGACATTTTGGGAATAGCCCACGTACAATGGTCCGGTAATGGAAGCATTACAAAAAGTTGTTACTCGCTAAACTATGCATGCGACGACACAAGCCAGAATAGATGCGGAGAAGCAATAAATTTAATTTAAGGCCAATGCATCAAACTAACAAAAAAGAAGGATGTGACACTAATAATAGGATATCTGAATGCAAAAGTGAGAAAAGGAAGGATTAAAGATGTAGTGGGTGAATATGAATATAATAAAAATGAAAGAGGACAAAAATTGGTAGAATTTTGCAAACTTAATGATTTAACAATCACAAACACCTGGTTGAAACAGTCCCCCAGAAGACTATACGTGGCCCTCACAAGACACAGGGGAAACCGTAATAAGTAAACAGATTGATCACATTATTATAAATACGAGGTTCAGAAATGCTATTAAATCCGCAAAAGGCTACCCAGGTACAGACATATCATCATATCACAACCCTCTTATTGACAAAGTCAAGATACATCTAAAAAAAAGCGAAAAGTGTAAAATGCAACTAAATATGCTGAAAAACCAAGAGGTACAGAATCAAGCTAAAAGGGAAATAAAAGAAAAACTAATATCGACTCGAGGTGTAGAGAGCTTAACCCTGTACTGCTCGACACTGCCTTTAGGCGGGGTTCACTAAAAATTTATAATTATCAAACTTAAAATTATAATTTGTTATAAAAAACGATAAGTACATGATGGGAATACTTAACATTTTCACATGTTGCCTGTCTTTAACAAATCAACGGTATTTTTTAAATTTTTGTTAGTGTAAATTCTGAGTGCATGCAAAAAAAAAGGTGGTGAAAATAAAAAAAATGTGGGCAGTAGAGGGTTAAGCAAAGCCTATTAGAAACAAGAAAAAGACACCTGAACAGAAGAGAACAACGGTGTTTGTTAAAGAACAAACACAAGAGCAATGTGAATTAGAGACACATAAGAGAAATCACGACAGCTTCAACGTATACAAAATGATAAGGGAAATCGCTGGCACCGGAAGAAGAAAACAGCTTGAAAGGCAAAGTCTTAGTGGGAACAAAGGTTAGGTTAGGTTACGTATAAGTGGCTATGGTGCGCACTTAGACCAGTTTTGATCCATTGTGCAGGCACATGGTTTGACTGGGGTCGATCCAATAGAGTAATAGCGCGAAACCATTTGGAGCCTTAAATAAAGCGTAGTAGAATGACTAATGGGAACAGCGCTGAGTTCGCATAAGTTTTCAAAGTAGGCCCCTAGATCGTCGAAGAGACGCCAGGGCCGGACAGGAGCAGAGAAGGTGTGAAACGCTTTTCACTTCCTCCTCATCTAAGTAGCTTCTACAGAAATCATTAGCCGGAGCACCTAGTCTATTGGCATGATTTCCTATGAGGCAGTGTCCTGTGATGACACCGACGATTGTACTTATGTTAGATCTATGACAAAATATCACCGACTGCAGTAAGAGCTACGGATTTCGAGACTTCGGTTTTCTATATGTCAACAGTTTCTCTGCCAGTGACCAACATTACCGCACAAAAAACAATTAGACTTTGACATTCGTTTAGCTGTGTAAACTTTTTCTTCCTCGATGTTTCGTGTCTCTTTACACTACTTCGACTTTCGCTGATCTCTTTCGCTCCAATTTGTTGATTGAGTCCTCTTCCAGCTGTAATTTCACCAACAGTGTGTCTATTGTACGACATTCTTTAATGTTGTACCATTCTGTGCGAAAATTGTTGTATTTCGTTGTCAGTTCACTAATAACCCGACGCATTTTTAGGTTGTCCGATAATAATTCGCCTTAAAAGGGGCTACATTTTCTTGATCATTCATTTTTAGCGCACAATACTCTTCATACAGTCCCATGATTTTTACGTCACTTTTCTTGTTATGTATGTTCTACAGAGTATCCATTATTTCCCTAGCTGCTTTGCAGTTCAACACGTGCTTACATTAATCGGAATTTAGGGATGCAAACAAGATCAATACAGCTTTGCCATCTTTGGAACCTTTGCCCCTGCAGGAGGTTCCGAAGCGCCATTAACTACGTCCACCAAAACTTGCGATCGCAATATTGCACTGATTTGGAACTTCCACGTTCGAAAATTACTCCCGTCCAATCAGTGAGAAATTAATGAATGTTCAATCGCTGTATTCGCCATTTAAAATTATTTTTGTTTAAATCTTTAGTATTTTTTTTCACTGTATGCGTATCCTGGGCCCACAACTTTTTAAAATGTTATGCCACGTTGCAGTTGAAAAAAAATAATTGACTTCGAAGAAAAGGTTATGTTAAACTACCTTATTGAGGAACAACTAAGTTTATAAAAAAAACGAAAGAATAATGAGCCAAACCGCGCACATAAGGTTTCGTTAAGTAGCAGAAGTTCGTTCAGAAGTGACAATATATGTATGAATGAATATACAATGCATATTCCAATAGTTTCTTATTTATTTCATTTATTACTTTCAGCTACATTACTGCATTGAAAAACTTTTCGGACTACCAATCACAATTGAACATCTACAAAAGACGGGTATTGGAAAAACTATAAACTCACTACGGAAATATAATGGGGACGTAGGAACTGCAGCAAAAGCCCTTGTAGCTAAATGGAAGGCAATGATTGCTAATTTAGACATACCAATCGATAGAGAAGGGTATAAAGTTACGGACAAAACAGTGCGAGCTGGTATTACATCAAAAGACCTTAACCAAAGCATAAATGAAAATGAACAAGATTCAAACAGTCAGGCAGATTCAACCAATCAAGACAATAAGATTTGTTTAGAATTGTATGAAAGCACCGATAACAAATCAAATAACATAAAAAGTTACAGTACAAAATCAAAATCTAATAAAAAACATGGTACTTGTTCACTGACGGAGCCTTTTCATTCAGGTAAAATCTTTAATTAATCCAATCAAACCAGTTCTGGTCTTAGTTTTTAAATTTATTAGTTTTAAATGAATATTTTCTGGGTATGTTTATTTTATATCATTTGATAGAAGAGAAATTATAGTCTAAGGTCAATACGAATATTGGCCCCGGTCAGCATGCAACATAATCAACGAAAAGTTCTTAGCTCAACTCGTATATATGCAGGATATAATGCCGAAATTTCAGTTATTGATTGAAACTTTCAAGAGTGTCTACTTGTTTTTTGCTTAGTTTTTTTTGGGTGCATATTTTTTTTATTTTAATTTTATTTTTTTTATTTTAATTTTATTTTTTTTATTAATAAAAATCACAATTACCTAAAACGAGTAATTTTTTACATAAAATAAAATATTCTTTTCAAATCGTATTAGACTGATCTCATATTTGTTTTTCATTGGGTAATTCGTTAAATATTTTAAAACCTTTGTAAAAAACTCTATTCTGACCTGATAACTTCGTAAAAGTGGCAGACGGACGTAGTATACGGACATTCTTTTGCGTATTCTTCCAAAAATACTCGTTTCTTTACTTATCTTCTTTGATATGTAGTTTGTATGATTATTAAAATTCCGATTATTATCAAGCATTATTCCTATATAGATAGATATTTGATTTAATTTACATTTTCAAATATCTCACAATATTTCAATGTCAATTTATATATGTATATACATTTTGTCTTATTTACATTTAAACCTAATTTATGCATTTGAAACCATATGTACAATTGATCAAGGTCTTAATTTATTTTTTAATGCATTTTTATTTATTAAATAATTCCTTAACTTACATGCTAGACAAAAATTACTTAAAACTAGTTTAACTATCTTAACCATTGTTCTTAAGTTTAACTTACTGACCTTACACAGGTACTCAAAGATAATCAAATCTATTATTAATTTTGCCTTTCGGCCTATCCTAACATGTATTATAAATTTACTTATACTAATCGAAGGTGAATAAATCACCTTTTTTTCCAAGAAAATTTATTAAAAACTTGAATCTTGATCAGATTTTTCTTAACCTAACTTAACCTACACTAAGCTTACGAACTACTTAAAACTACTTAAACTATGTCCGTAACACAATACGGACGCGTGCACCAGGGAGTATAAGGTATTTATATGCTTGACATACAGTTAATCAAAAAAGTAAGTATACACTACCTCCTGAACTATATTTTTCTAAAGAAAGCTAAATATTTACAACAAAAATCAACAACGATTTTTTTTTTCTGTTTTCACAAACATAATACTATTTTTCAAAAAGAACAAACATAACAAAATAACAAAACATAAACAATAGAATTCAAATTAAAGTAATATGAATGGAAATTTACATCAAAAAAGTAAGTATACAAACAAAAAATAATACTTCCTGAAATTTTTCTCTGCTCTCTAGTCTTCTTATCAATATTTCGTTGGGTAGCCTTTGGCTTTTATAAATGCTTGCATTCGATTTGGCATCGAATTAACCAATTTTGATGTTCCTTTTTGGCTTATTTTAGCCAATTCTTTCTGAAGCTCTTTTTTCAAGTCTTATTTTGTCTTGACACCGTGTTTTTGAACTTCCCGTGTCAAATGTTCCCATAAATGTTCTATTGCATTCATGTCGGGCGATTGGGTGGTGTTCTCAGCTGGTTACGAACATTATATAATAACTATTCCTTAACAATATGAGAGGTGTGTTTTGGGTCATTATCTTGTTGAAAGATAAATGACACTTCTAGACCCAACTTTCTGACGCTTTCAAGTAAATTAGTTTTCAATATGTCCAAATAGGCATATTTGTCCATTGTACCATCAATGAAAACTAAATTACCGACGCCATTTGCCGCCATACACCCCCATACTATTACGGAGCCACCACCGTGCTTTACAGTTCGGGCCATGTTTGCGGGATCTAGCTCCGCGTTTGTTTTACGCCAAACTTTAGCACGTCCATCGGATCCATTTGAGAATACGATCTTATTCCAGAAAGCTGGATCACAAATTACATGAGCTTTTGCAAAATTTAATCGTTTGTGACGGAACTGTAAAGCACGGTGGTGGCTCCGTAATAGTATGGGGGTGTATGGCGGCAAATGGCGTCGGTAATTTAGTTTTCATTGATGGTACAATGGACAAATATGCCTATTTGGACATATTGAAAACTAATTTACTTGAAAGCGTCAGAAAGTTGGGTCTAGAAGTGTCATTTATCTTTCAACAAGATAATGACCCAAAACACACCTCTCATATTGTTAAGGAATAGTTATTATATAATGTTCGTAACCAGCTGAGAACACCACCCAATCGCCCGACATGAATGCAATAGAACATTTATGGGAACATTTGACACGGGAAGTTCAAAAACACGGTGTCAAGACAAAATAAGACTTGAAAAAAGAGCTTCAGAAAGAATTGTCTAAAATAAGCCAAAAAGTAACATCAAAATTGGTTAATTCGATGCCAAATCGAATGCAAGCATTTATAAAAGCCAATGGCTACCCAACGAAATACTAACAAGACTAGAGAGCAGAGAAAAATTTCAGGAAGTATTATTTTTTGTTTGTATACTTACTTTTTTGATGTAAATTTCCATTCATATTACTTTAATTTGAATTCTATTGTTTATGTTTTGTTATTTTGTTATGTTTGTTCTTTTTGAAAAATAGTATTATGTTTGTGAAAACAGAAAAAAAAAATCGTTGTTGATTTTTGTTGTAAATATTTAGTTTTCTTTAGAAAAATATAGTTCAGGAGGTAGTGTATACTTACTTTTTTGATTAACTGTATATGTTTTATACGCCCTTTTTTTTGGTTTGTATAGTTTTTTTTGCCTTATTATCTACCTTAGAATCTATATAAGTTGGCCACAAATGGTCAACTGCCCATATTGTTTGTAGACGTGAACGGCGACGGGGGCTGGCTTTGGTGTAACCACCAGTAAAAGTGTCGTTCTTTGACGGACTGTACCTCATCTCGGGCGGAGATCGCCCTACTGTACCGGAGAAGTTCTTCGTGGTTACGAGCGACGTCCGGTTCGTATTGGAGTCGCCTGTCCACTGTCCGGCGTATGACATGGAAGATGATAGGACATCCTTCTGTATCAGACCTTTCATGACCAAATAGGGGAAAGTTTCAGGTGAAATAAAGCCGTTAAGGCGCACCCTCTCGTGGTACAATGTGTTGGGGAAATAAACCCCAAAGATCAGACTGTTAGAAGTCATAGGTAGAGTCCGACCGAAGGCAAGTTTTTCGGCCGAAGCCGAAGCCGAAGCCGATCTTCGGCTTTTCCATCACCTTCGGCCGAAGCCGAATGTTCAGTCGGACTCTATTTGGAACATATTTTGCAAGTTGCTTTCGCATCATTTTTACGAAATAATCCCAAATTGGTTTTTTAGCTGTTATTTTTGATGTTCTTTCTAATTGAAACCAGTACAAAGAAATTGCATGCTTTTATACAGACCACTTAATAGTTTATCAACTTGCAAATGCAAAATCGTTTGATTTTAAAGCTGTAAACAATCGCACTTTCAAAATACAAAATATCCGACAATAACAAAACAAAAAACACACTGTTCCTTGCAACTTCTATGACAAGACAACCTACTTGCCACAGCGAAGACTTTCTTAGCCTTGATCAGAGCTGTAGCTGCATGTTTACCACCATACAGATACTGGTTCAACCAAATGCCAAGATATCTAACTACACCTTTCACGGGTAACAGTTGTGCCTGCGGGTCGACAATGTCGAACTTGCGCCAGTTTTTGTTCATATCCCTTGATGCCTTGGACAGCGGGGTTCTGAACAGAACAGTTTCACACTTCCGGAAGTTGATTTTCAATTTCCAGTCGTCGCAGAATTGTTGAATTTTATTGAAGTCACGCTGCAACAAACTATTGATTACTTCGACATTCGGACCTGATCTGTACGCTATCAGATCATCGGTGTACGCTATTAAGTTTGGCATGGAACCGATAAGATCGCTAGTGAATATAGTGAACAAAATCGGCGAGCCAACTATGTACCTTTTGCAACACATTTTTTATGTTAAAGACGGTGGTAGAAGTTACGTTGCCATTTTTCACAACGAACTTTTTACCTGTGATTATATCATAGATCTGATACCGAGAATGACGATCTTGAGGAAACGGCCTTCTAACCATATGGTGTCGAACGCCTTTTCGATGTCTATCAGGCAGGCACGAGCGCATTGAGTCTTATTCTTATTCCACTGGATGTCGGAGACCAATTTGGACGTGCCCTGTATAGTATCATGCCCCGCCCTGAACCCGAATTGGTTGTCCGGTAAAATTCCATTTTCCTCAACCCATTCTTTTAGAGCTCTAATGACTATCTTCTCAAAGACTTTGGTAAGTTTCCTTAAAAATTGCCCATGTTTCATTAATTTTGGCAATACTGCGACCTTTCTTCACCTTATGCCAAATATTAAAAATATAAATGCGCTTGATCATATTGGTAGAATCGAAAAAAAAGAGGAAAATTGTGTTTTACTTCGGGTCAACATTTTATGATTTCCGCAAAAAAAGTCATATATTCTTAAAGAGGAAAGATAACTCTAAATTATTGTATTGTGAGAATTTGATTTTTGGCTCTTCAGAAAAACATGAAATTTGAAAAAAACACAAATTATGCACCAACACTTCTTCCTTCGATCTTTCCTTGCATGATCAATAGGAGCAGTTGATATTTGTTGTTCCTCATGACATGCCCCAAGTACGAAGATCTTCCTCTTCTTAATTAATAGTATAGTTTCTCTTGTCATTTCCACACGCCGCAAAACTTCGTCATTTGTTATCCTGTCAACCCAAGAAATACCTCCTTCTGTATATCCACATTTCGAAAGCTTCTATTCTTATTACAATAAGTGTGGTGGGATGGGCCGCCCAAAAAGAGGATGGAAAACTGCGATATCTATTACGGCGATTGCTACGGAGAGCGAAGGCAGCGATTATTTGGATGTGGATTTGTTGTTCTGACTTAGGCAAAAAGTCTTAAGCTTTAAGTACATAAGCGAGCGCCTCATAATAATCCGCAGCAAGGCTAAGTTCGGTAACATCAGCCTAATCTGCGCTCACGCCCCAACGGAGGACAAAGATGACTTATATGATCTCATAGAAAGAACGTACGATCAATGCCACAGCTACGACACCAAGATCGTTCTAGGAGATTTTAACGCTAAGTTGGGTAAAGAGGATATCTTTGCTAGAGTCATCGGTAAACACAGCCTGCCCGACACCACGTCCGAAAACGGACTCAGATTGGTGGACTTTGTTACGGGCGAAATGTCTCTGTAGGTAGCACGCGGTTCCCACACCTTAACATCCATAAAGAGACCTGGCGGTCCCCTGATCATTCAACCATCAACCAGATTGATCACGTTGCGATCTACTTCAGACACTCCTCCAGTATTCTTGACGTTCCGAGGCGCCAACATAGACTCGGACCATTTACTTATTGTAGCCAGTAGGGACGCGGATATCGAGAGAACAACGGAGTCGAGGAAGACAACCACGGTTTGACGTCGAAAAGCTACAATCGCAACAGACTGCCAGGAACTTTACCGATCGAGTCTCCCTGAAACTCTCCGAAAGTTCGACGCCGCCTGCACTAACAATAGACGAAGAATGGAAAAGTTGTCAAAGAGCCATCAGAGAAGCCGCTACTGATGTGCTGGGTTTTAAAACGCCAACAAGGAAAAACCCCTGGATTGACAACGAGTGCAGGCAGGCACATGCAGCAAAGCAAGAAGCCTACCGGGCAACGCTGCATCGAACTACGAGAGCTGTTCGTGAGCTCTATGAACAGAAAAGAAGGGAAGAGAACCGGCTTCTCAGAAGAAAAAGAAAGAGCACGAGAAGCGCGCGATCGAGGAGATGGAGAGGTGTTATGGCAGGAATGATGTGCGAAAGTATTACCAAAGGGAAGTTTTACCCTTACTTACCGGGTATAAAGTTTGGACAGAAGCTTATAATAATAATAATAATAATGGTGGCGCTACATTCCCAGGTGGACCTGGGCCTAGCTTCTCAGCAACCACTCGTGTTGTTGTGGAGGGAACTTAGATTTTAATGCCGACTCCGAACGGCGCGATTGAGAAGCATTTTGTAGACAGTTATACTCTTTGAGCATTTTCAGTGACTCGAAAGAGGTAGAGCCGTTAACAATTTTTTTTGAAAAACTGTTTGAGCTTGTATTCGAACCTAGACTGTGAAAGTCTAATGCGCATGGATCGGCGCACGAACCCACACGGCCACGGCGCCCTCGGACAGAAGCTTGCCGGGACAACAACAATGGACAACTAATAGTAGATTCGCAGTCGATACTGAGAATTTGGAAAAATCATTTCTGCATACTGTTGAACGGCGATGACACAAATACCGCTGTCAGGCAGAATGTTCCACTCAACACAACGGACGATGATAGAAGAGAATACCGTCGTCCCCCCGACCTAGACGAAGTCAAGATAGCTATATCGAGACTGAAGTCTAATAAAGCTGCTGGTGCAGATAGTCCGGCTGAAATGTTTAAAGCAGCTGAAGATGACCTGCATGCACCAGCTCATCTGTAAGATATGGTTGGAGGAAAGCATGCGCGATAAGTGGAATCTCAGTATCGTTTGCCCGATCCACAAGAAAGGAGACCCCTTTGACTACGCCAACTATCGAGGGATAAGTCTTATTGACATCGCCTATAAGATCTTCTCTGCCGTTTTGTGTAAACGCCTGAAACCATTTGTGAACAAACTGATAGGTCCTTATCTGTGTGGTTTCAGGCCAGGGAAGTCGACCATAGATCAAATCTTCACACTGCGACAGATCCTGGAGAAGACCCAAGAAATGCAATTCAACACACACCACCTATTTATCGATTTCAAGGCCGCATATGACAGCGTGTATAGAGACGAGCTATACAGCGCCATGTCTAGTTTTGACATTCCTGCCAAACTCGTCATACTGAGCAGAATGACGATAGAGAACTCTCGCTGCTCCATCAAGGTCGGTAACGAACTCACCGAGACCTTCAATGTCAAAAACGGTTTTAGACAAGGCAACGCGCTGTCATGTGATTTTTTTAACATCGTTCTTGAGAGGATCGTGCAAAACTCACTGGCCAAGACAAGAGGCACGATCTTCCAAAAGTCCGTTCAACTGCTAGCTTACGCGGATGACATCGACGTGATTGGACGAACACAGCGAGCCGTCAATGATGCGTTTGCTGGCATTGAAACGGAAGCGGCTAAAATGGGACTGGCGGTAAACGAGGGCAAAACCAAGTATACGCTGTCATCAAGAAAGGAAGCACAACATCGACGAGGTAGTTAAGGACTTCGTCTACCTTGGCTCCGCAGTAAACAGTACAAACAACATCAGTACCGAGATCAAACGCAGAATAACTCTTGCCAGCCGCTGTTTCTTTATGTTCAAATGGCGATTGTACTATTCTCAGTTGCCCTCTCTCGGAAGACCAAGCTGACTCTACACAAGACCTTGATCATCGCAGTACTGTTATACGGCGCAGAGGCATTTTTTGGTCTTGTTTGCGTTGATGGTATTTGGAGGAGAAGGTTCAACCATGAACTATATAGGGTCTAGCCAGTTGTCTACGGATCCAACGCCTAAGGTGGCTACGCCATGTAGAGCGTATTGACAATTTAGCTCCGGCCCGAAGAGTCTTCGACTCTGAGCCTGTGGGACAACGCAACAGAGGACGTCCACGAACAAGGTGGCGCACAGAAGTCGAGGGGGACTTCGGCCGGCTTGGTGTGCGAGACTGAAGACAGCTGGCGAAAGTTCTCGGCTTACCTGCATTCTTGGTATGAAGCAACTTGTAACACGGCGTCCAAAACGGCCTCAAAACTGGAAACAATTAAAAAATTAAATAAGAAAGATGATAATGTTTTGCTTGTTTCCCGCTAGATAACATCTCAGTGTATCGAATGATCACTCAATTAAGTCATTTGCCTGCTCTCCCACTCTTTGGTATGCATTTGAGGTCACAATTTTATTACGATTGCGAAAGTGATGTGCAAAAGTGAAAAAAAGTGTTGGTTTCAAAATACTGTAGTTTTGTTAAAAATTAAGATTAGTTAGTTTAGTTGTTCTAATTAAAAATGGAAGTGTGTTCCAAAAAATACAATTTTGTACGTCTTTTCTAAAACCTTAAGCTTAAAGTAGGTTTCCACATCGTTCCACATCGAGATATTTGCATTTCTATATAGTTGAACTTATTACCTTCGCTTTCGCTTACCTTAGCTTCAAAATAGATCGGCTGCGCATACTTGCGCCTTTTTTTTTAAATAAATTTTTAAAAATGTTGATCAACCAACATTTTTTTGGTTTTTAACAATACAAACCTCGTTTCTGAAATTTTGGGTGTTGATATAGTATTAATTCATGAATTTCAAACGATTTTAGTGGCAATTTCAAGCGGATATGAAATAAACATTGAAAACTTCAAAAAAATTCGCAATTAATACCGCCAAACACTTAATAAGCATCTATCCGTGGTTTTTACTGCCTCCGACTCTGCACAAACTCTTAATCCATGGATCAGATGTAATATCTACTGCTCCTCTTCTTATCAGACAGTTATCTGAAGAAGGTCAGGAGGCGAGAAATAAAGATTTTAAAAAATATCCGGAAAGCTACTCCAGAAAATGTTCTCGGGAGAGGACTAATCAAGATGCTTTTAATTTGATGTTGATTGATCTAATCTAATTGATTCTCTAATTAAAAGTCTGAGAAAATTTTAAAAAAATTTAATCATTTCCCAAAATATGATTATTTGTGCAGGTGAAGGTTGTGCACCTGATGGCAAATTTAAGAGCGACGATGATTCTCCATTCGTTGAATAAATTTTTTAAATTCGTTGTAAAAATGTAAACCAATTGAAAAACAATATAATGCACTATATACAGTATTGGACAAAACATTTGCAACTAGAAGTGAAATCAAGCATTTCTTTAAAGGGAAGGTGGAGGGAATATTTTGGTGCGGGTTTTTTTTCTGTAACTGGTTTGGGGCTATAGGGTTTAATTAATTAGATAATGGACCAAATGGCACACAAAACTATTTTAGAGGATGTGATATTGCCAAAAGGGGACTGGGAAATGCCGTTGCTTTAGGCCTTCTAGCAGGAAAGTGACACAAAGTACACGTCGAGGCTAGTCCAAACGTGATCACAATGTCATGTTTATGTATTGGCCCCCTCAGTCAACGGGTTTTAACCCGATAAAAAGTCTTTGAAAGATCTTCAAATGCAAAATGAATAGTGAAAATTTCAAAAGTGCAGACCATTTTTCTTAGACGTATAGAGATGGCTTAAAATGAAATTTCATTAAATATTATATTGAAATAAATTGAATTAATACCAAAAATGTGTAAGACAGTCAACGAAAAGAATTATTTGCAACTAAAACCAGATTTTTTGTAGTTTTTCTGTTTTTCCATTGAAAGTTGCAAATGTTTTGTCGCGCACCAATAAGAGGTTACAATTACAAATCAGCGCAGATTACACAATTCTTTAACATGATATAAAAAATTATTTACTATTTGTACAATTCAAATATAGACCTTTTAGAATATATATAGGTTGCTATGCTTTTGCAAAAAAAATTTAATGAATTTAAAGAAATGCTTGATTCCACTTCTAGTTGCAAATGTTTTGTCCAATACTGTATATTCTTTATTTCGTCTTTATATATGTATATAAGTTCGAAAAAAATGTAAATAAAATTGTTCGATTTATGTGTTCTGCGGCGCTACAGTCCGAGGTGGACCTGGGCCTAGCTGCTCAGCAATCACTCGTGTTGTGCGTGCTATTGTTCTCTCACGAGTGGAGGGGACCTACAGTTCAATGCCGACTCCGAACGGCGAGATTGAGAACCTATTTCTAGACAATTATACTCTTTGAGCATTGTCGGTGACTCGAAAGAGGTGGAGCCGTGAAAAAATATTTGGTGTTTTTTCGCATCTATCCACACGCCACGGCGCCCACAATATCAATACTATCGCAGTTTAAAAAATTTTAAAATTCTATAAATTGATTGCTTATGCTTCAAGCATTATCATTGGAATATACGAATTTAGTAGCTAGTTGTGTAATAACTTAAAATCATTTTTGGTTTTAGAAACAGATACGTAGTTTAGAAATGAATTACATAGCCAGTGCATTGACCACTTCTATAGAAAATAGTGCTAAGTTGTTGCCACATATTTACATACACTCACTTATAAAGTATCCGTACAGTGATTTTCATGGACAGTGAAAAAATAGGCTGTCAATTCCTTGTTTAGAACAGAAAATCAATATTTTAAAGATGCTAAAAACCAGTAAAAATATGTTATTTAAAATGTAAATAAGTAATATTATTAAAAAATGTTTAAACTTTTATTTTTCTTTAAATGAAATACAGAAAATACACTTCGTACGGATACTTTTGTGAGTGTGTGTGTGTTTGCTAATTATGATGGTGCTGTGTTGTTGTTAATCTCATTGCTGCCTGCTGAGTTCGATGTGTTGGCGATCGAACAAGTTCAACTTATGCTGTAACATGCATTTGTTGGAAAAGTCGGATAACTTATGTTTTTCTCCCTGCTTGCAATTCTCTGCCTTTGTATTTGAAGTAGTGTTCAAAAGTCAGACAGTTAAGAGAATGGAATCTGCTTGCCTTTATGAGTTACAGATGTGACCGGTGTATTGATGATAAAATGTTCCCCTTTCAGATCTCTTTTTTTTTATTTCTAATCACATAGATCAACAAATTTAAAAAAAATATATATATAAATTATAGTAAGTTGTTGTAGAAAATGCCTGTTATTATAAAAGCTAGGCAGTCATTTTCATGAACTTTAATGATCGCATTTATTGTTATCATAGAGTAAGATGATAAGACGATGTTAATGGTATTATAATTAAAATTGATCAATACATTTATAAGTATAATTAAGTACTACCAAATTAGGTAATAGTAATCACAAAAATGGCTTTAATATGAAAAATTAACGTTTACTTTTGGAATATAGGACCTGATAAGAAGCTGGAAATTACGTTACCTCAAATGCGGCTTATGTCTAAGAAGACAAATATTTTAGAAAAGGGAGAAATCGATTGTTCCATGGGTGCCAGTTTTTCAGATGCGCTCGTTATGTGCAGCGAAGATAATAATAAAAAACAGAGAAATTTGAAGAGGCATTCACAGGAAAAAAGCAGTGCTAGACTTCTTCCAAAACAGAAAAAATCTAGTGTTGACAGTGGCATTGTAAATATGACTCCAATACTTCAACTCCTAGTTTACTTATCAAACTTTTTTTTTAGGTGTGTAAAGATTTAACTCTTTTAACCCAAGAAATTGATAATACAATCCCTTTATCAAAACAAAACATTTCGGTAAAAATAATAGACAATTATACACCCAATGCTGCTAATCAAAAAAGAGTGAATTACATATACTCTCCCATTTATAAGGAAAAATCGAATACTCCAAAAATTGATGCTTTGAGTATGGGTATATCTTCGAAAACTAAAAGGTATTTGTTTTTCAGCAGAAAGAAAAGAACTGAAATAATTTTTTTTTAGAACTAAAGTTTATTCTGGAGTGAGAACTGGCGCTTTATTGACTGTCCCAACATTGTTTGATATATGCATCCGTGTATTGCAGAAGAATGTTGATGGTAAATAGCTCTGAAATCACTGTTTTATATTTTTTTTTCACGTTGCAATGCAGCTCTAGAATTTACTGGAGGAGTACCTTTTGATGTTTTACGACCCGTGCTAGAGCGTACATCTCCTCAACAGTTGCTTGCAGTGGAAAATTTTAATGCTTATCTATTAGAAGATACTGAAATTTTGTGGAAACAGCATGTAAAACGAAATTTTCGAAAAGATACAAAACAAGAAGACGAAACTTGGCGGGAAATGTTCATGGTAATATTTTTAGTAATCTATTTTTTTCTTTTCTAAATATATTGGCTACAGAGATGTGAGAACGAAAAAGAATGCAGACTAAGCATTTTGACATCAAATATAAAAAGAGCTCAAAAAGAAAGTGCACTTCCAGTGCGAAAGACACGTTTAGCATATGTCGATCATGCGGCGAAGCCACCACGAAATATTCAACGTAAACAGGAATTATTTGGAACAAATTCCCAGCTTATCACATCGCCAGCTGCTAGAGTTCCATCTTTATCTTCGACCTCCTCTAATGTCGTTAAGGCTGGAGATCCGCGATTGAAAAATTTAAAACACATTCTTCATATAGGAGGTATAGGTATATATAATATACATACAGTATCGAACAAAACATTTGCAATTTCTTCAAACAATTTCTTCAAATTCATTAAAGCTTTTTTGTAAAAGCATAGCATCCTATACATCATCTGAAAAGTATGTATTTGAAGTTTACAAAAATAAACAATTTTTAAAATCGTTTAAAAATTGAGTACTCTACGTTGACTTTTAAATATAACCTCTAATTGGTACGCGACAAAACAATTACAACATTCAATGTGATTGCAAAAAAAACTACAAAAAATCAGTTTTCAACGAAAAATTGTTCCCGATGACTCTCTTATACCTTTGGGGCATTAACATTAATTTAATTTGGGATAATATTTAATAGAATTTTGTTTCAACCCACCTCAATTCTTCTAAGAAAAATCGTCTGTACTTTTAACATTTTCCTTATTAATTTTTCGTTTAAAGACTTTTTAAAGATTTTCTTTGTGTAGCTTTCCTGCTAGAAAGCCTATAGCAACGGAATTTCCCATTGCCCTTTCGACAATATTACATCCTCAAAAATACGATTGTGTGCCCATTGGTCCATTATTTAATTAATACAACCCTTTGACCCCAAACCAGCCACAGAAAAAACACCCTGCATCAATACATTCACTCCGCCATGCTTAACAGTTTTTTTTTTTAACTCAATAGAAAATCTTTGAAAGGTCTAAACGAAAAATTAATAGGGAACATGTTAAATGATGGTATTTCTTAAAAGAATTGAGATGGCTTTAAATGAAATTTAATTTAATATTATACTAAATTAAATTGAATTAATGCCCAGTAGATGTAAAACAGCCGTCGAAGGCAATTATTTGTCACTAAAAATTTATTATTTGCAGTTTTTTTGTAATTGCATTGAAAGCTACATTTAAAAATCAACGTAGGGTACTCAATTTTTCATACGATTTCAAAAATTATTTATTTTCATCAAAAACCGACCTGAACTTTAATGAATTTGAAGAAATTTTTTGGTTTCACTTCTAGTTACAAGTTATTTGTCCGGTATTGTACATATGTCTATTTGATTTAATTTAATTTTATTGCTATTTTCAGCTAACGCTCAAATACAGCAAAAAAGAGCTCCTTTAATGGCAAAAACACTAAAGTTTATAAAGAAAAGATATAAAAGATAGAACTTTCAGTAATATAAAAATAAAAAAAATTGAATTAATTTAAATAAATAATACATTTTCTGTCACGATTTATAATTTTTAATTTGCAAAAATTATGTAAAAGAAATAAAAAGAATAAATGGCCAATACTCTGACTCTAAATTAATAAAAGAACAACTGTACTAATGCGTAAGTATTTATACCAATTGCAGTTGAACACATGATAATTGCAGTAGTAGATTTTCACGCGTATTTAGTTCTTTGGAGACATCAGCGATCAGCCATGAAAAGATAAAAAAAGTGCGAACTGCAAATAGTTTCCTACGGTCTTGTAAACAGGTATATAGCAATATTTTTTTGACTAAAGTTCGACCATCTTGATAGCATAATCGACCTGATTAATCCTTATGTATGTTGATATAAAATTAAATTTTAGAACGAGCAATTTTTGCTCATGACTACTTGTTGATGAAACACCTTTATAATGAAGATTTGTTATCTGTAACCTATCAATGGTGCCAACTGTATAAATACGACATTAAGCGTAAACATTTTTTGACACCTCCAACTGTGTTGAGGTTTTTGATTAATTAAAGCATATTCATCTTATAGATTTTTGAGCGCAAACATTTTTTTTTTCAAATATTCGTTGAAGTCCGAAGAAGGTTCTTATGGACGCGAATTTAGAATGTGGGGCCATAAAGTGTTGGTTTCAGTAAGTGCTTTTATTTATTTTTATTTAGAATATTCTGGCCCTAATAGTTTTAGAGATATTGCCCAATTTCGGTAAATCATCGACATGCGAATTTTTAAGATCAGTAAAGGCAGTTTTGTAGACCTCAGTGAATGTGTTAAGAAATTATAGATATCAAAATATCGGTTTAATACGAAAGTCATTAAACGCCTTGTCACAAACCGACTATGATGTTGGTATTATGATTGTCGTTAAAGTAGTTGTTTTACGTCATAAAACATCTGGCGGTTAATCTCATATGGAACGTATTTCTTGTGTGACACTTGTCGTGTACTGGTGTTTTGATAGTCGTTTTAGTATTTTTCCTGAGGTTTTTAAGCACTACACTGGAGCACTCAGACTTAAATACGCAGCAACCTCCATTGGCTGGAATTTCAGCAGACGCTTCTGTGATGAGGAGCCTACTCACCTCATCAACACCGAATAACTGCTACCTGATCCGAACAAAGGCGGGACAATGGCAAAGGAAGTGCTCTGCAGTGTCATCGTATTCTTCACAGCTGTTTTGCGAAGGTGTAGTGGCCTGTTAGTACGCCGGGCCACGCTACGAATAACCCCTTTTTACCCCTGCCGTAACATACTGGCCACAATCCGCATCCGCAATTTTAGATCTATTCATTAGCATTGCTTTGTAGTAGTAGCTTAAATACAAATAAAATGTTATAGAATAATGAAGTACTAATGTCAAATGTGTATATAAACAAATAACACAAAATAAATCTACTCCCGTTTATAACGTCAATTAATTACAAACACTGTTTAATAATATTTACTGGTCGGAATACAGATTTAATTCCTGTAAAACCACAAAACTCTTTGTCTTTTGTGCCTTTGTTAAAATATAACACTACACTACACTTTATATATAGAATTGAATAAAACTATAGTGAATCCTTATATAAAATCATAAGTGTTTTCTTTTATTTGGATGAAACATTTGGTCCTTCGAGCCGGATAAAAATAACTTTAAATCTAATTAACAAAAATAGTGATATTTATGTACACTTTTCCACACTAAAACATTTCATAATAAGTGCAATAAATATAAAAAGTAATAACAGACAATCCCTTATGAGTTCCCGCGACGTGCAAATAAATAAACGGAAACACATCCCGCATCGCGCAAAACATACAGCACATCTTAAAGAACAGAAGAATATAATCGTAAATCACAGGTGAGTGAGTAAGCCTTTCATTCAATTCTTGAAGCCCAGTGTGTTGTCTTGCCTTTTCAATTTAAATTCAATCATCAATCACAATGAGTTTAACCAAGGAAATACGGCTGTTGAAAAATTGCTCATCCATTTTGCAAATGGATTATAAATATTTCACTGTGACTGACAAAAAATATTGTCAAAGGTCGTTTAGATACACTGGAGGATTTGTTTCAACAGAACAAAAAAGCATACGAAAAATTAATTACTTCGATAGATGACGAAGAACAATGCTCTTCGTTTGAAACAATCTTCCATGAGATTCGCGAAATACATATCATTTACAAAGCAGATCTTCTTGATTGTCTAGATCAACTCGCTGAGTGTGCAAAAACGGATAAATTGCCTTTAAGTAATAATATTCGTCTTCCGGAAATGGCTCTTCCATCGTTCTCAGGACACTATGAGAAATAGAGGTAATTTAAGAGCAAATTTGAATCTATGATTCATAATAATGACAATTTATCAAATTGCATTATCTTAAATCAGGTTTATCTGGTGAGGCCGATCGGATGTTACAACATTTAGACATAGTGGAAGGGAATTATAACAAGACATGGTCAATGTTATGCACACTATATGACAACAAAAGGCTCCTTATGAACACACACTTGAAGTTGTTCTTCACACAATCAACATTACATAATGAAACCGCCACAAATTTAAAAACGTTATTAGATACTTCCACAGTATGTCTACATTCACTCGAAAACCTCGGTCTCCCAGTAAAACATTGGGATTCGATGGTGATATATGTCCTGTGCCAAAAACTACCCGCTTACACCCAACAACTGTGGGAAGAAGGGGATGGGACTTCAACAGACTTCCCAAGGCTTGAGGAATTCGCTAAATTTCTTGAAACAAGATTCCGTACGTTAGAGGTCATAGACCAACAGAAGCCAAAACCTAGTCAGTTTACTGCAAGGGGATCAATTCCAAAGTCAGCTGCAACAAAAAATGTGTTCCAAATTAGGCAAAGTAAACAATCGGAACAACACAACTGCAAAATATGTGCTAAGGAGCAACATTCGATTCGTACTTGTAACCGGCTTATCAAAATGAACGTGGTTGAACGACACAACACAATTAAACGAATTGGAGTTTGCAGTAACTGTTTAGCTTACAGTCACATTTCACAACACTGCCCAAGTCAAGCTCGCTGTTACTTTTGCCAACAAAAACACCATTCTTTGTTGCATGATCCAACGAAAATGAACATACAGCCTAGTACTTCGTCTTCAACTTTGTTCTTTCAGGCAATCAAAATTCTCAGACAGCTGATCAAGAATTGCCAAGTACTACTGCTGTATTAAGGAATTACCTTGCACAGCACAATCGAAACACAGAAATACTTCTAGCAACGGCTTTAATCAAGGTCAAATCATCTGCCGGAAAGTATTTCAATTTAAGAGCCTTGATTGATCCAGGATCTCAAGCAACTTTTATTACTGAATCAGCAATACAACTGTTGAACCTCAATGTTCGAAAAACATCAGTAAGAGCGCCGGGGTTGGGGCAGGTTAGCAGGAGCATGCCATAGGAATGCGGAAATTTCGTTTTGGTCTCAACACTCTGACTTTGAGACTTGCACACGAGCCTTTATGTTTAAATCCCTGACGGGCCTGCTTCCAGCCAATCGACTACCCTACCACAAGTGCGATCATATCAGCACTTTAACGCTAGCTGATCCGATGTTTTTCCGACCAGCGACTGTAGACGTATTGCTTGGATGTGACGTATATGGAGAGTCAATACTCTCCGAAATTGTCAGAGGCGAAAAGCATTCACCCGTAGCCCAGAATACTCAGCTGGGCTGGATTTTAGAGGGAAACATATCTGCAAATCCAGACAAGGAGATTAAAAGTTTTCTACAAAATTTTGAAGTGGATACCCTACTACGTAGATTCTGGGAAATGGAGGAAATTCCATTTCCAATAACAGACACAGATGAAAATCTGAAGTGTGAAAAACATTATGTCGACGCAACCAGACGTTTGCCTGATGGGCGGTATGAGGTTTCTTTACCTTTCAAGGAAGGATGCAGAGTTGCGTTTGGGGCCTCGAAGTTAGGTGCCTTGCGTAGGTTTCATCAACTAGAGAAACGTGTGGAGCACAAACCCCAACTAAAAACAGAATACACAACATGCATCGAAGAATACCTGCAATAAGGCCATATGACGGAAGTCGAAGAATTCGCTGATTCAGTTCTGCAAACACCACAACAATACTTCGTTCCTCATCACGCTGTTGTTTAAGAAACCAGTTCGACAACCAGATTGCGGGTCGTTTTCGATGTTGCAGCAAAAACATCCGATGGCACATCCTTAAACGAGCGATTGTTGGTAGGTCCTAAAAAACAAAATAATATAGTCGACATCATCTTAAGGTGGAGAACATACCGGTTTACGTTCACAGCCGATGTTGAGAAGATGTATAGGCAAGTTCGGATGAATCAGCAAAATGCACATTACCAGATCATTCTTTAGCGCAAAAATAGAAAGGAAAAGATCACAGCATATCGCTTGGACACCGTTATCTCCGTTAATCATCCGAATCGAAATGTATGTCGGAATGTATCGCTGGGGCGAGTACTTTGGAAGCAGCAAAAAGGATGCGAGACGAAGCGCGAGAGTTGTTAGCGACTGCCGGATTCAATCTGCGGAAGTGGACAAACAATTCCGAAACGCTGATGGAAGATATCCCGATTTACCAAAGGGAATTAGGGTTCTCGTTTCCAACCGAAGAAGATGTGCTTGTCAAGACGTAAGGCATTAGATGGTTCCCAGTAGGCGATATTTTCTCTTTCAAGAGCATTTGTGTTGAGCGTCCTAAATTGCTCTCCAAAAGAACGATCCTGTCATCAACGGCCAAATTGTTTGATCCTCTGGGATGGATATCACCATGCATAATTGTGGCAAAAATCCTTATGCAACAATTATGGTGCAGCGGTCTAGCTTGGGACGATCCAATTCCTAATGACTTGAAGCTGATATGGGAAAACTTTGAGGGTGAGTTGCCAATAATAGAAAATATCCTCATACCAAGATGGACAGGCTTGAAGGATAACCGACGAGACGTAGAGATCGAGATCCATGGAAAGGCCTATGGAGCGGCGGTCTATTTACGCGTCTTGGATAACGACAGTAAGGTTCACGTTCACCTATTACTGTCAAAAACCAGAGCTTTGCGGAGCGGTCGTTCTAGGTACTAGGTACTAGGGATGGAGAAGGTGAAAATATACGACTGGTCAGATTCCCAAATCACATTGGCGTGGATCATGTTACTTCCAGCTATGTTATGTTATGTGAGATGTGGCTTTCCTGTGTGTGTGTGCACCTAGACCAGAGTTGATCCATTGTGCTGCCACATGGTTTGATCGGGATCAAACCAATAAGTTGTCCGAGGGAAACCATTTGGAGCCTGTAATGAAGCGAAGTAGATTATTTATGGGAACCGTGCTAAGTTCACCCAAGTCATCTAAAAAGCAGGCCCTTAAATATTGACGTCGAATAGACGCCAGGTCCGGACAGGAGCATAGGAGGTGTGGGACGCTTTCCACTTCCTCCTCATCTAGGCAGCTTCTACAGAAATCATTAGCCGGGACACCTAGTCTGATGGCATGGTTTCCTATGAGGCAGTGTCCTGTGATGACACCGACGATAGAGCTTATATACTTCCCGGGTGAGGACAACGAAGCTCCACCACAAATCATCAAAGACCTCACAGAATTCTGTCAGAGGAAAGGTAAAAACCTAATTATAGGATGCGACGCCAATGCCCACAGCACGCTATGGGGTAGTAGCGACAACAACGCAAGAGGTGAGTCCCTAGTAGACTTCCTTGTTAGCACTAACCTAGAAGTTGCAAATAAAGGTAAAGAACCAACCTTCCAAAATTCCATTAGGAGGGAAGTTCTCGACCTCACTCTAGTTACTAACAAAGTATCTCACATTATTAAAGAATGGCAGGTATCTAAAGAACCCTCCTTCTCAGACCACAACCACATAAAATTCAAAATAAACACAGGCCCTCGGAAAGAGGCTCGAGTATACTATAGATCGCCCAAAGCCACAAACTGGGACATGTATAAATCCCTACTGGACGAAAAACTTGTAGGATTACACCTAAACACAAATACTCCTGAGGAACTAGACAACTCTGTTGAACTCCTAACGGACACAATGATATCATCATACCATGATAGCTGCCCCTTAAAAGAAAAGAACACCACAAAGTCAGTGCCCTGGTGGAACTCTAGCCTGAGCAGACTAAGAAAGTCGGCAAGACGAGAATTCAACAGGGCCAAAAAGACGGGCAAGTGGCAGGCTTATAAGGAGGCTCTTACAAACTATAATAAAGAACTCAGATCATCCAAGAGGAAATCGTGGAAAAACTACTGCGAGAACCTAAAAGACTCTCCTGATACGGCAAGAGTCTATAAGGCGCTCTCCAAAGGTAACCATGACTCACTTGGCCTACTTAAAGACCAAGAGGGAAATCTGACACACAACTTTACTGACACCCTAGAGGTACTATTAAAGACTCACTTTCCTGGGTGTATTATAAAAACCAACACTACAGACGACATACGGGCTAATGCCTTCTTCCACAAAGGCAGAAACACTAACGTCGATGACTACATTACATATGAAAGAGTCGACTGGGCAATTAATAGCTTCAAACCCTTTAAAGCCCCTGGACCAGATGGTATCTTTCCCGCTCTCCTAATACATTCACCCAACAAGTTAAAGGCATTATTAGTCAAAATCATCCGAACCAGCCTAATAAATAAATACATTCCAAGTAAATGGAGAATGGTAAGGGTAATATTTATACCCAAAGGGGGTAACAAACCTCCCGAAAACCCAAAGTCCTACCGACCAATCAGTCTTTCCTCATTTCTATTAAAAATGACGGAAAAACTAATAGAACTGGTCATTAGATCAACATTGGAAAAAGCACCACTCCATAAACTACAATTTGCTTACCAAAAGGGTAAATCTACAATTACCGCCCTCCATAAAGTAACGGATATAATAGAAAAATCACTGAAAGCAAAAGAGGTCGCGATTGGCGCCTTTATGGACATAGAAGGAGCATTTGATAATGCAAATCATTCATCGCTAACAAATGCACTTAGCGGAAAAAAGGTCGATCCCCTTATAATCAAATGGATTAACGTCATGCTAAAACAAAGGCAAATAACAGCCAAATTAGGTACATCAGAGGTAGTTATAAAAACTATTAGAGGTTGTCCTCAGGGGGGTGTCCTATCCCCACTTCTATGGTCAATTCTAGTGGATGAACTTCTCCACGTACTTAATAATAATGGCTTTACAGCCATCGGTTATGCTGACGATATAACCATAATTATAAGAGGTAAACATGAAGATACTATAGGAAGCCTTATGCAAAGAGCCCTAGCCCTTATGCAACTTGGAACTGGTGCGATGAAGAGGGACTCTCCATCAATCCCAGCAAAACAAACATAATTCGCTTCACAAAGAGAAGGACTAACAAACTTCAAACCCTAAAAATCAAAGAGACCTGCATTTCATTGAAGGAGGAGGTAAAGTTTCTGGGCATAACACTGGATCAAAAACTCACATGGAATGCACACATAAACAAAACATACTCTAAGGCTATTAAAGCTCTCTGGTCCTTAAAACAACTCGTAGGCAAAACATGGGGACTAAACCCAAAAATGAGCCTGTGGATCTACAATCAAATGATTAAACCAACCATACTCTATGGCGCTGCCGTATGGTGGAAAAAATGTGAACAAAAAAGTGCCATTAACAAACTTAATAAAGTTCAAAGACTAGCGTGCATTTGCACTATCGATGCAATGAGAACGACTCCAACTGCAGGAATGGAGGCTTTATTAAACATTCCCCCATTACACACTGCTATAAAGGCTGAAGCTGCAAGACAAGCCTTAACAGTACAAAGAAACTACAAATACAAAGAAGGAGACCTTGTGGGGCATCTAGAGATTCTCAGGAAAGTAGACAATATCTGGGAGTTGACACGAGTGAGTGATCTAATGCTCCCAAAGTTGAATTTCAAAATACACTACAAAGTACTCATACCAAGCAGAGAAGAATGGAACAACAACCCCCCGTGGATGAATGATGGAGCCCAAAAATGGTAGACAGATGGGTCGAAATCGGAAAACAAGGTAGGGGCTGGAGTGATAGGACCAAGATGCAGCCTACACATTCCTCTCTGTAATGAGTCAACAATATTTCAAGCCGAGCTGTTCGCAATAAATGAAGCAGCACACCGCATTAACGACAGAAAACCCACAAATACCAAAATATACATATTCTCAGACAGTCAAGCGGTTCTTAAAGCGCTAAAGGGCTACACATTCAACTCTAAGGCTGTCTGGGAATGCCACAATATACTAAACAAAGTGGCAGGTAACAACAGGTTAAAATTGATCTGGGTGCCAGGCCATGAAAACCATGAAGGGAACGAAAAGGCTGACATACAAGCCAAGAAAGGTGCTCAGGTACCTTTTACAGGGCCTTCACCCCTTTATGGATTCAATAACTCGGACACAAACGTACACATAAACAAATGGGTTATAAAACAAAAGAGTCAGTTCTGGAACAACCAAGAGGGTATTAAACACTCAAGAACGTTCATGGAACAGAATCACAATCCCAAAAGAGCCAAAGAAGCTCTAGAACTTAACAAAGCAGACCTTAAAGTTCTATGTGAAGCACTAACAGGACATGGGGCATGCAACTACCACCTTCACAAATTGGGTCTTAGCAGCACAGAAATCTGTAGGCGATGTGGACAGGCCAAAGAAACTATGGAACACATACTGACCGTCTGCCCAAGTCTTGCCCGAGAAAGATTTAAAATGACACACCAAACAAATGTAACAGGGAAAGACTTTCAAGAAATCCCATCTAGAGATGTTGTAAAATTCTTAAAGGCAGCACTAAAATCCTAGATCAAAGGAAGGGGGTACAATAGATCTTTATGGTCGCAGTACTAGTGTTACATACCTGACACACCCCGTGTTCTTCAATTCAATTCAATTATATTCGATCTGTGAAGAGATATTAAATCCTTAGATCTTTTGGAATCTAGCCTAGGCCAGATTATCCTGGAGGTGTGACACGAAGTGCCATTCGCCCATCTGTTATCTATTTCACGAGTTGCCTCTAATGAGAGCAACAATTTGCAAGTTGTGAGGGGCATACCCAAGCTACTGTGTTTGGGAAGTAATGGCTGTGAAGTAGCGAGCTTGGCGAGCTCATCTGCTTTGCAGTTGAGTGGAATGTCTCTATGTCCTGGCACCCAGCACAGGCAAATATTGAACTGGTCGGCCATCTTGTCTAAAGATGAGCGGCAGTTTATTACAGTCTTAGAGTTCGTAGAGACCAATTCCAGGGCTCTGATGGCTGCCTGGCTGTCAGTGAAAATGCAAATATCACGAGCGGATATTACATTCCATTTGAGCCAAGACAGCGCTTCACTAATCGCCATAATCTCCGCCTGAAACACACTACAGTAGTCAGGTAAGCGAAAGGAGAGACTTATATTTAGTTCATCAGAGAAAACACCACTACCCACCCCCTCCTGGGTTTTAGACCCATCCGTGAAAAAGTGCAGGGAGCCTGCAAAAGGCTTAGGATTATCATTCCAGAAGTCTCTATCAGGAATGAGGGTTTCAAAAAGTCTATCAGGGAAGTAAAGGGGTGTGGTATGGTCCAGAATTCTCGTGGGGAAGTTAGAAGAACTTAGTATAGTGGAGTGGCCAAATGGATTGTTGGTCCACTGAGAAGAGGCTGTAAGACGGATAGCCGTATTCTTTGCTAGTTGTTTGCCGAAAATGTCGATTAGAGATAGGTTCATTATAACGTCCAGTGCATCTGAGGGTGTGGTTCTCAAAGCACCTCCTATACAAATGCAAGCTTGACGTTGAACTTTCCTAATGAGATTGTAGTGTATGGCTTTGTCTAGTATTGGCCACCAGACATGCACTCCATACAACAGAATGGGTCTAACGACGGTTGTGTAGATCCAGTGGATCATATGAGGTTGGAGACCCCATTTCTTCCATAATGCTCTTTTACAAATGTAGAGAGCCAGCGTCGCCTTGCGGGTACGCTCCATTATGTTCGGCTTCCAGTTTAGTCTCTTATCTAGGATGAGCCCCAGATATTTAGCAGACTCCGAGAAGTTGCAACTGGTGCCGTTAATGGTAGGGGGTCAATCGAGGGGATACTATATTTACGTGTAAAGAGGACAATTTCCGTTTTGGAAGCATTAATGCCCAATCCGTTGACTTTGGTCCACGCCGAAAGTTTTGAGAGAGCATGCTGTAAGAGATCCCTTAGCACTGATGGATATTTTCCCGAGACAGCCACAGCAATATCATCCGCATAGGCTATCACCTTGCACCCTGCCTTATCTAGCAACAAAAGTAGTTCGTTGACTACGATGTTCCATAGCAGGGGAGATAGAACTCCACCTTGTGGTGTTCCTCTGCTGGCAACTCTGGTGGCTGTGGTAGAACCCAGCTTCGATATGATGACTCTACTGACGAGCAGTTGGTAAATCAATCTACAGAGTCCCTTGTCCACGCCAAGATTTACCAGTGCACTGATGATAGAGGATGGGTAAACATTGTTGAAGGCTCCCTCGATGTCCAGGAAGGCTACCATAGTGAATTCCTTATGGTGAAGGGATTTTTCGATGGAGCATACAAGCGAGTGTAGGGCAGTATCAACTGATTTGCCCTTAGTGTATGCATGTTGGGAGGCTGACAATCTAGATGGGTCTATATTGCAGCGAAGATGGATATCTATGAGTCTTTCCAACGTTTTGAGTAGGAAGGAAGATAAACTGATAGGTCTGAAATCTTTGGGGTTTACATGAGAGCTGCGACCTGCTTTAGGTAGGAAGACAACCTTCACCTGTCTCCATCCCAAGGGGATATGGGACAAGCTTAGGCAACCTTTGAGGATAGTTTCCAACCATGGAAGAATTAGGTCTAAGTTCAGTTGGAGTTCCGCTGGTATAATACCATCCGGACCAGGGGATTTATACGGTTTGAAGCTACGAATAGCCCATGCTATTCTGCGCTTATTGGTGAGCTTCACGAGGCTACTGATGGGTTAACCAGAACCCAAGGCTGAAGAGAGTTGGTCATCAGAGCAGCTGGGGAAGTGAGTATCAAGTAAAATCTCAAGTAATTCTTTACTAGACGTAGTCCAAGTGCCGTCCTGCTTCATGTAGTAGCTTGGTATGGCAGGACACGAGGAGAGGATTTTTCTGAGTCTTGAGGTCTCCGAAATATCTTCTATTCTTCCGCAAAACAGCTTCCAGGATTTCCTTTTTGCCGTTTTCATTTTGGATTTGAATAATCTGAAGGATTCTTTATAGGATTCCCAGTGGAGCTCATCCCCGGAGGATTTAGCTTTGTTGAACTTCCTCCTGCTGGCTTTGCGAAGGTGTTCAATTTCACTATTCCACCAGTGTGGCTTGGAGTTAAACTTCCGTGTTTTGAGTGGGCAGGCCGTGTCCATTGCATCATTAAGGGCAATAGTGAACGAGTTGACTAGCCATTCCAGCTCACTGACGTCAGCAGGGGAGGGAGGTGCTCCCGAAAGGGATTTCCCTACGATACTTTTATAGAGAGACCAGTTGGTTTTCCTATAGTTCCTGACTGGAGGTTGCTCGGGGGGAAGACCGCTAAGGTCGAATTGGAGATATCTATGGTCCGAGAAGGAATGGATATCAGAAACCCTCCAATTACTAATGTAGTTGGAGAAGTTATTTGAGACAAGGGTAATATCAAGTACCTCCTGTCTATTTTTGGTAACAAAGGTGGGTACATTTCCTGTATTACATATAACTAGATTCTTATTTGGAATAAAGTCTAACAGAGACTCATCTCTTTCATTGTTGTTGGAGCTACCCCATAATTGATTGTGTGCATTGGCATCACAACCAATAACGAGGAAAGCATTGCTGGGTTCCGCCATAGCGACCGTCCTTGTGACGTATCTGCCTTAGGGGCCCCTAAGGCAGATACCCTTTCTGAGTCCTTTTTATAGACCCTAATGGGGACCTTGCCGAAACCAAAGTAGATCTTGTACTCGTCTGCAGCAAGTTGAGCCAAGGAGTCCTCGTTGATGATGATTACCACCGAACGGGTGTCCCCCTTGGGCTCCTCCAGCCTGCCGACTTTCCAATCACTAGTAGTTAATTTCGGGTTGCACAACCTGATAAGGTCCATTATGGACGTAGAGTCCGAGACCTTGGCCGGAAGGCGGATGCGTGCCCTGGGCCTGCTGGGTATCTTGTCCAACGACAAGACCTCCAGGCGAGCCCCTGGCCACACCTCGCCCGCCATCCCTATGGCCTCGATAAGGAGGTCAATCGACCTTTGGTCCGCACAGGCAAGCAGTTTCACGTGCCTCTGGAACCATCCCCCGTCTTCACAGATTGGAGCAGATCCTGGTCGCTCCCTTAAGATAGAGAGGAGGGCAGGGGCCAACTCAGCCTCTACCTTCCTCCACTTATCCGCCGAGATGCTCCCATCTGGATCTGCCTTGTCAACCACGCCAACGAGGGTATGGCTCTTCAGGACATCGCTGTACTGCTTGTTTTTGGTTCTTTTGGGGGCCGGGGCCTGCACCGTTTGCTCCTCCATCGACCTATCGCGTTTGACCGCATGAGGTACGGAGGTTCCCTTGGCGAATGAGAGTCTATTTATGACCCAATCATACGACTGTTTTTGTTTGTTGTTCCAGATGTCTTTAGGGAAGGGCGCCAGCTTGTCGAGGATACGAGTGGCTGCGCGCCGTTCCCTAAAGTTGCTAGTACTAGCATCCGTTGAGGACAGATGGTGTTTCCTCGTCTGCTTTGTTGGAGCTGTACCAGAACCTGTCTTAGTGGGCAGATTGCTGGCTTTGGATCCTTTAACAGGCGCGGTTTTCCGAATTCGGTCCGTTAAGGTCCTTGCTGGCCTAGCAGCAGCACGCGCTTGTTTGCTCGTGCAGGGTTTATCCCGTGCTTGAGCTACTGGCGAGCCGCTCGGCAGTGGTTTAGCGGAGTCCGTGTTGGACAAGTGGGGGGAAGTTAGCCTCACCGATCCAGATGAAGGGCTGGGGTTCGGGAGGGGTGGAGTAGGTTTGCTAACCTGTTCCCCCACCGGTTCACGACTTGAACCTTCTTCCTCTCTTGGTTTGTTGTTGTTTGTATTTATGTTTTTATTGTTTTTGTTGTTTGTGTTCATTTGATTTAATTCCCACGAGTATCGGAGAAAGGGTGGTCCGCCTACGCAGGGCTCCGTGTACATAGGTAAGGCTAGCTAATCTAGAGGTCGCCAGGTATCTGGATGCTCTGTACGCGACTGAGCTATTTGTCTGGGCCCTCAGCCTGGTTGATCATCAGCACGGGTCGCATGACACTTTGATCCAGCCCAGGGGAGTGGGGTAGAGGGAAGGAGAAGAGAAAGGGATGAGGTGGGATAGAGCTTGATTGCATCTTGGTTTTCAGATTTCAACCAGGACCTTTGCGACATGGGTGACCCTGAATGATATGCTTTGCCGCATGTCCGTCGCCATAGCTCACTGGTATCATTAATCCTACTTAAGCCCCAGAACCGCTGCAAGGTGTGTAATCACTCTAGGGATTTCCGCTTCCAGCTAAGTGTAAAATCTTTGTTGGTAATCGTGTAGCAGAGATTCAACGGCTCACAAATTGTAGTAGTTGGCGCTACATCCCAACAAAGGAAAATCCTGTGGATCTACTCTCGCATGGTCTATTGCCATCGGAGTTGAAGATTAACATGCTTTGGTGGAACGGGCCAGAATTCCTCAGGTCGAATTGGAACTTCGAGTCACCGGTGCAACCACCGACAGTAACAACCGACGAGGAAAGACGAAACCTGCAGTCACATTCTGTCACCACAGAATTGCTGATAATTCGCTATTCTGATCTCCGGAAGTTGCTTCGAGTTGTAGCGTATTGCAAAAGATTTATTTTCAATACGCGTAGAAAAGAAAAAAATCTTACGTCAATATCACCGGCAGAGTTAGATTCAGCACTAAAAATGTTAATAGTAGCCGCTCAACAAGGTATGTTACGAAAACAGATGTAACCTGTTTGCTTGTAGATGATATGGGAATTTTAAGAGTAGGCGGATGACTTCAACACGCTAATCTCAACTACGAGCAGAAACATCCCATGATATTAAAGGCGAATCATCACTTAATCATAATAGAAGACACACATAAGACAACACTACACGGCGGACTTCAGCTCATGTTAGCCCAATTGAGACAAAGGTTCTGGATATTAAACCTCAAGAATGCGTTTAAAAGATGCATCCATTCATGTAATATTTGTTTTAGGCAAAAGGCAAAATCCAACATGCGGTAACGATTCTTTACCAAAAGAGCCAAAGAAGCTCTAGAACTTAACAAAGCAGACCTTAAAGTTCTATGTGAAGCACTAACAGGACATGGGGCATGCAACTACCACCTTCACAAATTGGGTCTTAGCAGCACAGAAATCTGTAGGCGATGTGGACAGGCCAAAGAAACTATGGAACACATACTGACCGTCTGCCCAAGTCTTGCCCGAGAAAGATTTAAAATGACACACCAAACAAATGTAACAGGGAAAGACTTTCAAGAAATCCCATCTAGAGATGTTGTAAAATTCTTAAAGGCAGCACTAAAATCCTAGATCAAAGGAAGGGGGTACAATAGATCTTTATGGTCGCAGTACTAGTGTTACATACCTGACACACCCCGTGTTCTTCAATTCAATTCAATTATATTCGATCTGTGAAGAGATATTAAATCCTTAGATCTTTTGGAATCTAGCCTAGGCCAGATTATCCTGGAGGTGTGACACGAAGTGCCATTCGCCCATCTGTTATCTATTTCACGAGTTGCCTCTAATGAGAGCAACAATTTGCAAGTTGTGAGGGGCATACCCAAGCTACTGTGTTTGGGAAGTAATGGCTGTGAAGTAGCGAGCTTGGCGAGCTCATCTGCTTTGCAGTTGAGTGGAATGTCTCTATGTCCTGGCACCCAGCACAGGCAAATATTGAACTGGTCGGCCATCTTGTCTAAAGATGAGCGGCAGTTTATTACAGTCTTAGAGTTCGTAGAGACCAATTCCAGGGCTCTGATGGCTGCCTGGCTGTCAGTGAAAATGCAAATATCACGAGCGGATATTACATTCCATTTGAGCCAAGACAGCGCTTCACTAATCGCCATAATCTCCGCCTGAAACACACTACAGTAGTCAGGTAAGCGAAAGGAGAGACTTATATTTAGTTCATCAGAGAAAACACCACTACCCACCCCCTCCTGGGTTTTAGACCCATCCGTGAAAAAGTGCAGGGAGCCTGCAAAAGGCTTAGGATTATCATTCCAGAAGTCTCTATCAGGAATGAGGGTTTCAAAAAGTCTATCAGGGAAGTAAAGGGGTGTGGTATGGTCCAGAATTCTCGTGGGGAAGTTAGAAGAACTTAGTATAGTGGAGTGGCCAAATGGATTGTTGGTCCACTGAGAAGAGGCTGTAAGACGGATAGCCGTATTCTTTGCTAGTTGTTTGCCGAAAATGTCGATTAGAGATAGGTTCATTATAACGTCCAGTGCATCTGAGGGTGTGGTTCTCAAAGCACCTCCTATACAAATGCAAGCTTGACGTTGAACTTTCCTAATGAGATTGTAGTGTATGGCTTTGTCTAGTATTGGCCACCAGACATGCACTCCATACAACAGAATGGGTCTAACGACGGTTGTGTAGATCCAGTGGATCATATGAGGTTGGAGACCCCATTTCTTCCATAATGCTCTTTTACAAATGTAGAGAGCCAGCGTCGCCTTGCGGGTACGCTCCATTATGTTCGGCTTCCAGTTTAGTCTCTTATCTAGGATGAGCCCCAGATATTTAGCAGACTCCGAGAAGTTGCAACTGGTGCCGTTAATGGTAGGGGGTCAATCGAGGGGATACTATATTTACGTGTAAAGAGGACAATTTCCGTTTTGGAAGCATTAATGCCCAATCCGTTGACTTTGGTCCACGCCGAAAGTTTTGAGAGAGCATGCTGTAAGAGATCCCTTAGCACTGATGGATATTTTCCCGAGACAGCCACAGCAATATCATCCGCATAGGCTATCACCTTGCACCCTGCCTTATCTAGCAACAAAAGTAGTTCGTTGACTACGATGTTCCATAGCAGGGGAGATAGAACTCCACCTTGTGGTGTTCCTCTGCTGGCAACTCTGGTGGCTGTGGTAGAACCCAGCTTCGATATGATGACTCTACTGACGAGCAGTTGGTAAATCAATCTACAGAGTCCCTTGTCCACGCCAAGATTTACCAGTGCACTGATGATAGAGGATGGGTAAACATTGTTGAAGGCTCCCTCGATGTCCAGGAAGGCTACCATAGTGAATTCCTTATGGTGAAGGGATTTTTCGATGGAGCATACAAGCGAGTGTAGGGCAGTATCAACTGATTTGCCCTTAGTGTATGCATGTTGGGAGGCTGACAATCTAGATGGGTCTATATTGCAGCGAAGATGGATATCTATGAGTCTTTCCAACGTTTTGAGTAGGAAGGAAGATAAACTGATAGGTCTGAAATCTTTGGGGTTTACATGAGAGCTGCGACCTGCTTTAGGTAGGAAGACAACCTTCACCTGTCTCCATCCCAAGGGGATATGGGACAAGCTTAGGCAACCTTTGAGGATAGTTTCCAACCATGGAAGAATTAGGTCTAAGTTCAGTTGGAGTTCCGCTGGTATAATATCATCCGGACCAGGGGATTTATACGGTTTGAAGCTACGAATAGCCCATGCTATTCTGCGCTTATTGGTGAGCTTCACGAGGCTACTGATGGGTTAACCAGAACCCAAGGCTGAAGAGAGTTGGTCATCAGAGCAGCTGGGGAAGTGAGTATCAAGTAGAATCTCAAGTAATTCTTTACTAGACGTAGTCCAAGTGCCGTCCTGCTTCATGTAGTAGCTTGGTATGGCAGGACACGAGGAGAGGATTTTTCTGAGTCTTGAGGTCTTCTATTCTTCCGCAAAACAGCTTCCAGGATTTCCTTTTTGCCGTTTTCATTTTGGATTTGAATAATCTGAAGGATTCTTTATAGGATTCCCAGTGGAGCTCATCCCCGGAGGATTTAGCTTTGTTGAACTTCCTCCTGCTGGCTTTGCGAAGATGTTCAATTTCACTATTCCACCAGTGTGGCTTGGAGTTAAACTTCCGTGTTTTGAGTGGGCAGGCCGTGTCCATTGCATCATTAAGGGCAATAGTGAACGAGTTGACTAGCCATTCCAGCTCACTGACGTCAGCAGGGGAGGGAGGTGCTCCCGAAAGGGATTTCCCTACGATACTTTTATAGAGAGACCAGTTGGTTTTCCTATAGTTCCTGACTGGAGGTTGCTCGGGGGGAAGACCGCTAAGGTCGAATTGGAGATATCTATGGTCCGAGAAGGAATGGATATCAGAAACCCTCCAATTACTAATGTAGTTGGAGAAGTTATTTGAGACAAGGGTAATATCAAGTACCTCCTGTCTATTTTTGGTAACAAAGGTGGGTACATTTCCTGTATTACATATAACTAGATTCTTATTTGGAATAAAGTCTAACAGAGACTCATCTCTTTCATTGTTGTTGGAGCTACCCCATAATTGATTGTGTGCATTGGCATCACAACCAATAACGAGGAAAGCATTGCTGGGTTCCGCCATTGCGACCGTCCTTGTGACGTATCTGCCTTAGGGGCCCCTAAGGCAGATACCCTTTCTGAGTCCTTTTTATAGACCCTAATGGGGACCTTGCCGAAACCAAAGTAGATCTTGTACTCGTCTGCAGCAAGTTGAGCCAAGGAGTCCTCGTTGATGATGATTACCACCGAACGGGTGTCCCCCTTGGGCTCCTCCAGCCTGCCGACTTTCCAATCACTAGTAGTTAATTTCGGGTTGCACAACCTGATAAGGTCCATTATGGACGTAGAGTCCGAGACCTTGGCCGGAAGGCGGATGCGTGCCCTGGGCCTGCTGGGTATCTTGTCCAACGACAAGACCTCCAGGCGAGCCCCTGGCCACACCTCGCCCGCCATCCCTATGGCCTCGATAAGGAGGTCAATCGACCTTTGGTCCGCACAGGCAAGCAGTTTCACGTGCCTCTGGAACCATCCCCCGTCTTCACAGATTGGAGCAGATCCTGGTCGCTCCCTTAAGATAGAGAGGAGGGCAGGGGCCAACTCAGCCTCTACCTTCCTCCACTTATCCGCCGAGATGCTCCCATCTGGATCTGCCTTGTCAACCACGCCAACGAGGGTATGGCTCTTCAGGACATCGCTGTACTGCTTGTTTTTGGTTCTTTTGGGGGCCGGGGCCTGCACCGTTTGCTCCTCCATCGACCTATCGCGTTTGACCGCATGAGGTACGGAGGTTCCCTTGGCGAATGAGAGTCTATTTATGGCCCAATCATACGACTCTTTTTGTTTGTTGTTCCAGATGTCTTTAGGGAAGGGCGCCAGCTTGTCGAGGATACGAGTGGCTGCGCGCCGTTCCCTAAAGTTGCTAGTACTAGCATCCGTTGAGGACAGATGGTGTTTCCTCGTCTGCTTTGTTGGAGCCGTACCAGAACCTGTCTTAGTGGGCAGATTGCTGGCTTTGGATCCTTTAACAGGCGCGGTTTTCCGAATTCGGTCCGTTAAGGTCCTTGCTGGCCTAGCAGCAGCACGCGCTTGTTTGCTCGTGCAGGGTTTATCCCGTGCTTGAGCTACTGGCGAGCCGCTCGGCAGTGGTTTAGCGGAGTCCGTGTTGGACAAGTGGGGGGAAGTTAGCCTCACCGATCCAGATGAAGGGCTGGGGTTCGGGAGGGGTGGAGTAGGTTTGCTAACCTGTTCCCCCACCGGTTCACGACTTGAACCTTCTTCCTCTCTTGGTTTGTTGTTGTTTGTATTTATGTTTTTATTGTTTTTGTTGTTTGTGTTCATTTGATTTGATTCCCACGAGTATCGGAGAAAGGGTGGTCCGCCTACGCAGGGCTCCGTGTACATAGGTAAGGCTAGCTAATCTAGAGGTCGCCAGGTATCTGGATGCTCTGTACGCGACTGAGCTATTTGTCTGGGCCCTCAGCCTGGTTGATCATCAGCACGGGTCGCATGACACTTTGATCCAGCCCAGGGGAGTGGGGTAGAGGGAAGGAGAAGAGAAAGGGATGAGGTGGGATAGAGCTTGATTGCATCTTGGTTTTCAGATTTCAACCAGGACCTTTGCGACATGGGTGACCCTGAATGATATGCTTTGCCGCATGTCCGTCGCCATAGCTCACTGGTATCATTAATCCTACTTAAGCCCCAGAACCGCTGCAAGGTGTGTAATCACTCTAGGGATTTCCACTTCCAGCTAAGTGTAAAATCTTTGTTGGTAATCGTGTAGCAGAGATTCAACGGCTCACAAATTGTAGTAGTTGGCGCTACATCCCAACAAATGAAAATCCTGTGGATCTACTCTCGCATGGTCTATTGCCATCGGAGTTGAAGATTAACATGCTTTGGTGGAACGGGCCAGAATTCCTCAGGTCGAATTGGAACTTCGAGTCACCGGTGCAACCACCGACAGTAACAACCGACGAAGAAAGACGAAACCTGCAGTCACATTCTGTCACCACAGAATTGCTGATAATTCGCTATTCTGATCTCCGGAAGTTGCTTCGAGTTGTAGCGTATTGCAAAAGATTTATTTTCAATACGCGTAGAAAAGAAAAAAATCTTACGTCAATATCACCGGCAGAGTTAGATTCAGCACTAAAAATGTTAATAGTAGCCGCTCAACAAGGTATGTTACGAAAACAGATGTAACCTGTTTGCTTGTAGATGATATGGGAATTTTAAGAGTAGGCGGATGACTTAATCATAATAGAAGACACACATAAGACAACACTACACGGCGGACCTCAGCTCATGTTAGCCCAATTGAGACAAAGGTTCTGGATATTAAACCTCAAGAATGCGTTTAAAAGATGCATCCGTTCATGTAATATTTGTTTTAGGCAAAAGGCAAAATCCAACATGCGGTAACGATTCTTTACCGTGCTTTCCCGTGTTCGGGAGAAGAGTAAACGCCGGAGAGTGCAAAAAATAAAAGAAGTGTCTTGTTTGTTTGTTTATTCTTTTCGGCACTTTATTTCTGAATACTTTCTGGACTCTGTCTTAACTCTTGAACCCCGACTACTTATATACTATCTTTTAGTTTCAGTCATCCCCTCTATTTATTAGTAGCTTAGGTAATTTTGGGTGCACTGGGGTAGTGTGTCATGCACATGTTACCAAAGTGTTCCAATATACTACTTCCCTAGAAATTTGTGCTGCATCGTCAGTTTCATAATTTAATGTATGTCATGTAATGCTATTGTTCGGGTATCGCTTTGTCGGTATTTTATTGCATGCGACGGAGTTCCCTTCATGAGTATACTCATTACTTATGGCGTTTAGGATTTCCCGGCGATAATGAGCATAATGTGCGCTGACATTGACCTTGCTGAAATATGGGCGTATGATCAGTAGGCGAGTGCCACTTGGGCACTGGCTAGGTCTCATAGTGTGGAAGAGTTTGTGAACGAGGAAATGACTTGAATGAATTGAAATTAAATGAGAGATCTGATTTTATTATGTAGTCCCTAATGTGCGGGCACTACATCTTCCTCCCCTTCGAAAAAGAAAATTAAGCTTGAAGAGATTAATTTTCTGTAATAGAGGTTAGTATTCAAGAGTTTTAGTTTTACAGTTTTGGAGTTAAGCTTTGTTTGTCTTATGTTTTTACATGTCTACATAAAGTTTGTTGTTTAGTGGTATTCTTTTACAGAGGCTGTTTTCTATTACTAAACAAGTGTTGAGTCTTACTAATGGAATTTATATATTTACGTCTTATATTTTATTTACTTATTTGATAACTTATTTAGTATCAATATATATTTCTTGTATTTTACGTACAAATTTTTTTCAATAGAGTGGTCGAACACAAATTTCAACACATTTCAACATAAATCAATATTTTGATTCGCATTTAAAAAAAACTTTGGAGCTCCATATTTTCCAAACGGTATTTTGGATAAAAAAGTGAAGTTGAAAGAAACCTCCACCTCATTTCAAAAGATCTGTCGATTGATATATATTTCGATGGGGTGCGACAATTTTTCAAAATTAATGTCAACTTCACCTGTACTGGAGCCACCCCCAAATGGCGCCACTTATTAAATTTATACCATCAAACCCTATACCATCGCAATTTTTTTTATGCTATCCGCAGATTTGCAATTGCATCAACTATCAATCGATCAGTTATCCCCGCCAGGTGTCTACCATTGTCACCACTTATCCAGCAAACATCAAGGAGTGAGGAGGGTGAGGACGAAGCCGGTCTCCTGTCTATATACATCACTATACATTTTGCAGCCATTTTTTTTGGTTTTATTTGTGTATCAATCGTAGCACTGACTTTTATACGTATTATTTTAATTTTTCTGTGTAACTCACATGTTAGTTTTACTCTCATCGTAAATTTATGATTAATTTCCAGTGCAATAATTATTTATTCACAATTTATTAATAACTGATAAAGACAGTTTTAACTCTCAGTTAATTAAGTGAACTCAGGTAAATAAACACGTATTGTAAGCTCCCGCCAACAACGGCCATTACCTTACTTGTATATATTATACTTAACATTTTAAGCATTTTATAGTTTTAAATCATTAATAAATATTTATTAACAGTTTGTAAATTGTACTTAATAAATTACTTATTGACTGTTAATAAATATTTATTAAATCTTATGATGTTACAAAATCATTTATTAACAGTTAATAAAGCTTATCAAATATAAACAAATCTTTCTATCAGTTTAAGTATTTTAACTTTATTTATATGTTCTATGTACAGTCAGCAATGCCAAAAAGAAGCAAAGGAGCCAATTTGAGTCGTCGAACGATCAATTCTAGAGCCCTGCGAGATATAAGAGCACGAAGATCAAGCGAACAAATGCAAGAAAACAATGCAGATGTGCGTGTGAGCATGGTGCGATTACGTGAATCACAATCGCTAGAGGCACGAGATAAACGAAATCAACAAAGACAACTAGAACGAAGAGAAACGCGCAGATACATAGTCGACAGACGTAGAGGAATTGACCAACAATGCCAACAAGTTCATCGAGCATTTACATCAGATTTATTTCTTTGACTAGCATTCCAGTACGAGCCTGATGTCGAATATTATGCTCATTCCAAAGTGGTTATTGGTACTTTGGAAAAGGAATGCCCGCATTGTCATGCACTTAAATTTAAAAATGAGTCAGTTGGGATGTTTTGCTCATCAGGAAAAGTACAACTAACCGAAATTGAAACACCACTAGATTCTAGCCTGTTCCTGAAGTAAATTCGCACATTCAATTCATGTTTCCAAATGACATCGTTTGGAGCAACAGAAATAGTTAACAATATTGCTGCAAACGGTCCACAATTTAATTCCACGTTCAAAATCAAAGGCCAAGTTTATCACAAAGTGAGCTCATTGCTGCCAATGCCAAACGAATCTCATAAATTTTTACAAATCTACTTTATAGGTGGCGAGGACTCCGAACGTGCACTCGCCAATCGCGTGGATGCACGTTGCGACTAACATAATCTCAATTCACCTTTTGCCAGGCGTATCGTCAGCGAGCTGGACGTTCTGTTAAATGAGCACAATGAATTATTGAAATTATTCAAATCACACATGCACAAGCTACAAAGTGACAATCACGCTATTCTCATAAATCCTGATAGAACACCAGCTGGAGAGCATATACATACGTAGATTCAACGCACCAGTCGTTGACGACATAGCTGGAATCATGGTTGACGACCGCACAGCTACGCGACAAATCGTGATTCGAAGAAGAAATAATGATCTTCAGTGATACCCACCGTTAATATGACGCTCTCCAATATCCACTATATGAACATAATTAATTTATTACTAAAGAATAAATATTCAAATAAATTAAGTATATATTATTACAGTAGCCGAACCAAATAAGAACGTTAGCGCGAAGGATTTTTATTCGTATCGTTTGATGATTAAACGCGGCCGAGACAACATCATTTTACGATGTCGTGAGCTTTGCCAACAATTTATAGTCGACATGTATGTGAAGATAGAGAGTGAACGACTACAATACTTGCGATATAGTCAACAGAAGCTGCGAGATCTGCGAGATCACTTGTGAGATGCTATTGCGAACAACGGTGACACTGCTGTTATAATAAATATTAACATTTAAAAATCGGTATTTTATTATAAAAGGTATATAATAATTAGTTGCATACGAAACACATGTAATATTTTAAGAATTTTTATATTAATTTTTTATTTTTTTTTTCTTTATTAGTATTACAAATACTTTTAATACTCCATACATACATTTACATTTGGTTACATATTTCACATTATTACCTATTTTACATTATTCTTCATCATTTCACTATATATTTTAATTAAATAATGTTTCTTCTTAATAATTCAATAACTTTTTTTTTAAATATTCTAATATTTCTTTCGTCTTTTATTTCATTTGGTAGGTTGTTAAATAGTTGAAGTCCCTTTATCATTATTGTTTTCTGCTCTGCCGTTGTCCTTACTCTCTCCACTCTAAAGTCGTCCATGTTTCGTAGCTGATACGGTTGTACTTCTCTCACTTGCCTGACAATTTGCGTCAAGTAGGTTAGTGCTGTCCCATTCTTTATTTTAAATATTGCTATCAGTGTATTTAGCTTCAGTCTTTGTGTTATATTTAGCCATTTCAGTCTTTCTAGCATACTATTTATGTGTGTTAATCTATCGCAGTTCAATATCGCTCTCATTCCTTTGTTCTGTAGTTTTTGCAGCCTATTGAGTTGTCCTTCATTGCAACATAGATACAAAATTGTGGAGCAATATTCGAAATGGGGTTGGACAATAGTGTTATACACCATTATCGCGTTTGAGAAGTCCAATTTTTTTCTTATTCTCCTAAAATAACCCAATTTCTTTCCAATTTTTTTTACAAATATACTCTACGTGCTCTTCAAAGTTTATTTGTTTGTCAACTATCGTACCCAAATATCTTATCGATGTCACTTTCTCGATTGTTTCTCCATTAACTATCATTGTATTGTCACTTTCGAAATTCACTTCCATCCATTTGGTTTTTTTCTCGTTGAGTTTTAATTTGTTCATCTTTAACCAATTATCTATTCGATGAATGTCATTCATGAGTTTATTTTTGCAATTATATTCGTCATCGTCTTCGGCGTAAATCAGTGTATCGTCAGCATATAGTACTATTTTGCTATTTGGCATATAGTACTATTTTGCTATTTGGCATGTCATTTATATATATAGTGAATAATACCGCACCTAATATTGACCCTTGCGGTACACCCATGCTTACATCAACCGTCTCAGAAACACTGTTGTTAACTTTTGTCTTTTGTTTTCTATTTGTCAAAAATGATCTAAACCATTCTAGTTCATTGTCTTTTATACCATACGCTTTCATCTTGTCTAATAGAATTTCATGGTCAACCGTTTCAAAAGCTCTCTTGAAGTCTAGAAATATGGCAATTGTTTTCTTTTTTACACTTTTCTTCCATTCATTTATAATATAGTTGATCGTTGTCTCACATGAGTGATGGGCCCGAAATCCTGATTGATAAATAGATAGTAGTCCAGTTTCTTCTATGTATTCTATGAGCTGTTTTTTTACTGTTGCTTCTAGCATCTTTTCTAGTGTCCGTAGTGCGTTGATTGGTCTGAGTTCTTCGCATTTTTTTGTATCGTTAACCTTTTCTGTTGGTATGATTAGCGTCTCTTTTCATGACTCTGGAAAGATTCCTGTTTCCATTGACTTATTAATTATTTCAACCATTGTTGGTCCTATTTTATCCCAATTGTCAATAATTATTTTAGGTGAAATTTTTTCTGTGTCTGCCTTGTTTTTCATTGTTTTAAATTTAAATGTATTCTGCATATGTTTAGTGCAGTCCACATAATCTACTTTTTCAATTGATCCTTGTATTTCTCTTATACTTGTCACAAAATATTCATTTAATTTTTGAGCTATAATTGCTTCGTCGTCTTGTTCTATTCCATCAAATTCTATGCTTTTTATAGTTTTCCTGGGTTTCTTTTTAACTAGTCTCTTTATTTCTCGCCATATTTCTTTTTGTCCATTTGCTTCTTTAATCTTATCATTTATATATTTATTTTTTGCGTTATTAATTTTGACTTTATAATAGTTTCTCATTTCTATGTACTCTCTCCAGTTTTCATAATTATTTGTCAACTTTGCTCTTTGGTATTTTTCAACCTTCTTGTTTTTTAACTCTTTTAGTTCATTACAAAACCATTTATTGGAATTTGTACCTGCTTTTACTTTCCTTTTCATGTTGAATTTTTTAATTGTGTCTTTTAAAATACTCTCGATATCATCTGCATTCGTGTGTATATCCTTTGTTTGGTCATATGTGATATTTCTGCGGTTTATTTCCTCTAAAAATTCTTCTTTTTGGTATTTAAAACATTCTATTTCATGTTCATTAACATTTTTTAAATCATTTGTTTTCATAACAATTTCAATCGTTTCATGGTCCGAAATCTTCTCATTTGTTAATATATTTGTTTTTAGATATTTTATATTAGATATCACATAGTCCAATAATTTTTTCGTTGTTCTTGTTATTCTTGAGTGTCCCCTTACCTTCTGTTCTAGGCTGTTGTCATTGAAGGATCGTTCTAACTCCCTCTTGTATAGACTATCTTCGTAACAGTTAATATTGAAGTCTCCAGCTATAATTATATTATTGCTTTTATCTAATGTATTTTGAATATTATTCTTAAAGAATTCGAAAAAGTCGTTTTGATAAAAGCTCGGAGACCTGTATACCGCCGTTATTACTGTCTCCACATTTCCGTTCTTGATTGTACACTCCAAGTGCCACATTTCCCAGTCAACTTTACTTTTTACTATGTCTTTTATTGTCCATTTATTGTCAATATAGATCGTGCTGGCTGGTATTTGTCAACCAGTAATTCTAATTGGTTAAAGTTATTAATTAGTCCTCGAATATTTATATAAAATCCTTTGATGTGCTTTGTTTGCTAATATCCAATTTTGTCTTTTTTTATCTCCAGTTTTTTTGGTATACAGGACATTGCCTATCAAGTGTTGTATGATTTTCGTCTAGTTGTAGGTTAAGTTTTTTGTTTACTGCTACACAATTTATACATTTATTTATTGGTTCTATTTTGCAATCACTTGTTCTGTGTTGTTCATGGCATTTTAGGCAATTTTTTCTTTTTTGCATTCAGTTGCTCTATGGTTGAAACCTTTGCATTTAAAGCAACTCATAACGTCAATTCCATCATAAACTCTGCATTGTTCCCATCCCACTTTAACTTTACCCTCTTCTATTATTTTAACAAACGATTCGTCATCAATCTCTATTATTGCATTGTAATTTTTTATATTATTCTTTTTAGTCTCGTAGTATTTTATTAGTTTCAGTTCACTGCTTTCTATTATTTTATTTTGTTTCTTTAGTTTCTCAATAATTTCATTCTCCTCGTTGTATATTTTCATATTAACTATATTTATTCGTGGTTTTAGTTTTTGTGGTACTTTAACTTCATAATTCTCTCCTATTTCTTTTTTAATTGCTTTTTTTATTTTTTTCCTCTCTTCATCATTTGCGCTCTCGATTACAACAACTCCATTGCTCTATATTAGAAATTTTTAAATTCTTTGGATCAACTTTATTGTTTAATTCCTCCTTCGTCTTAATCCCATTTTGTTTTGTTTTAGGTTTAATAATAAGTGGCAACACTGTTTTTAATTTTGGCACTACTTTTTGTTTTTCTGTCATCTTGACAGTTTCGGCAAACGTCATTACTTTTGTTGCACTATGTTTACTGTTTGTTATTTTTTGAATTTCCTTACACATAGTGTTGCTATTATTTTTCAGTTCCATACACAGTTTCTCACCTTCTTTGTTTAAATCCTTTGTTGTATAGCACAGTTTTGCAACTTCGCCTATGCTTTTTTTACATGTCTCCTGTACCTCATTCATTTCCTGCAGCCTTTGTGTATATCGGGATTCAATTGCTTCCAATAGTTCCTTAATCTCATTTTCGTGTTTTTTTAGTGACTCGTCAAACTCCTCTCTATAAAATTTAAGCAAGTCGTTGTTCCTGTCAACCTTTTCCTGCATATCCCTAATGACCGAATCCACGTTCAGGATGTATTGCATACAGTCGTCGCACACGAAACGTACCATATTCTTCATCCCCAGCACTCCAGTACTATATTGATCAACCCCTGAGCATTTGGTCGCTGCATGAAATGTTTTGTTGCAAACACCCTCACAACGGATGCCCGTTTCTCCACGAATTGCCGCTCCGCACTTACTGCACTCGACCATCGTGACACCCCTCTCTTCTCTTACCAAATTATGTAGATGTAGTACACTACTTTACTAGTTTATATTAATTTTGAATTTTCCAAAGAAAAATATGTAATTTAATGTAAAAAATTAAATATTACTTCTATATAAAGAAAACCGCTTAGTGAAAACACGTCTTATCTCTATCCTTGTGACGTATCTGCCTTAGGGGCAGATACCCTTTCTGAGTCCTTTTTATAGACCCTAATGGGGACCTTGCCGAAACCAAAGTAGATCTTGTACTCGTCTGCAGCAAGTTGAGCCAAGGAGTCCTCGTTGATGATGATTACCACCGAACGGGTGTCCCCCTTGGGCTCCTCCAGCCTGCCGACTTTCCAATCACTAGTAGTTAATTTCGGGTTGCACAACCTGATAAGGTCCATTATGGACGTAGAGTCCGAGACCTTGGCCGGAAGGCGGATGCGTGCCCTGGGCCTGCTGGGTATCTTGTCCAACGACAAGACCTCCAGGCGAGCCCCTGGCCACACCTCGCCCGCCATCCCTATGGCCTCGATAAGGAGGTCAATCGACCTTTGGTCCGCACAGGCAAGCAGTTTCACGTGCCTCTGGAACCATCCCCCGTCTTCACAGATTGGAGCAGATCCTGGTCGCTCCCTTAAGATAGAGAGGAGGGCAGGGGCCAACTCAGCCTCTACCTTCCTCCACTTATCCGCCGAGATGCTCCCATCTGGATCTGCCTTGTCAACCACGCCAACGAGGGTATGGCTCTTCAGGACATCGCTGTACTGCTTGTTTTTGGTTCTTTTGGGGGCCGGGGCCTGCACCGTTTGCTCCTCCATCGACCTATCGCGTTTGACCGCATGAGGTACGGAGGTTCCCTTGGCGAATGAGAGTCTATTTATGGCCCAATCATACGACTCTTTTTGTTTGTTGTTCCAGATGTCTTTAGGGAAGGGCGCCAGCTTGTCGAGGATACGAGTGGCTGCGCGCCGTTCCCTAAAGTTGCTAGTACTAGCATCCGTTGAGGACAGATGGTGTTTCCTCGTCTGCTTTGTTGGAGCCGTACCAGAACCTGTCTTAGTGGGCAGATTGCTGGCTTTGGATCCTTTAACAGGCGCGGTTTTCCGAATTCGGTCCGTTAAGGTCCTTGCTGGCCTAGCAGCAGCACGCGCTTGTTTGCTCGTGCAGGGTTTATCCCGTGCTTGAGCTACTGGCGAGCCGCTCGGCAGTGGTTTAGCGGAGTCCGTGTTGGACAAGTGGGGGGAAGTTAGCCTCACCGATCCAGATGAAGGGCTGGGGTTCGGGAGGGGTGGAGTAGGTTTGCTAACCTGTTCCCCCACCGGTTCACGACTTGAACCTTCTTCCTCTCTTGGTTTGTTGTTGTTTGTATTTATGTTTTTATTGTTTTTGTTGTTTGTGTTCATTTGATTTGATTCCCACGAGTATCGGAGAAAGGGTGGTCCGCCTACGCAGGGCTCCGTGTACATAGGTAAGGCTAGCTAATCTAGAGGTCGCCAGGTATCTGGATGCTCTGTACGCGACTGAGCTATTTGTCTGGGCCCTCAGCCTGGTTGATCATCAGCACGGGTCGCATGACACTTTGATCCAGCCCAGGGGAGTGGGGTAGAGGGAAGGAGAAGAGAAAGGGATGAGGTGGGATAGAGCTTGATTGCATCTTGGTTTTCAGATTTCAACCAGGACCTTTGCGACATGGGTGACCCTGAATGATATGCTTTGCCGCATGTCCGTCGCCATAGCTCACTGGTATCATTAATCCTACTTAAGCCCCAGAACCGCTGCAAGGTGTGTAATCACTCTAGGGATTTCCACTTCCAGCTAAGTGTAAAATCATTGTTGGTAATCGTGTAGCAGAGATTCAACGGCTCACAAATTGTAGTAGTTGGCGCTACATCCCAACAAAGGAAAATCCTGTGGATCTACTCTCGCATGGTCTATTGCCATCGGAGTTGAAGATTAACATGCTTTGGTGGAACGGGCCAGAATTCCTCAGGTCGAATTGGAACTTCGAGTCACCGGTGCAACCACCGACAGTAACAACCGACGAAGAAAGACGAAACCTGCAGTCACATTCTGTCACCACAGAATTGCTGATAATTCGCTATTCTGATCTCCGGAAGTTGCTTCGAGTTGTAGCGTATTGCAAAAGATTTATTTTCAATACGCGTAGAAAAGAAAAAAATCTTACGTCAATATCACCGGCAGAGTTAGATTCAGCACTAAAAATGTTAATAGTAGCCGCTCAACAAGGTATGTTACGAAAACAGATGTAACCTGTTTGCTTGTAGATGATATGGGAATTTTAAGAGTAGGCGGATGACTTCAACACGCTAATCTCAACTACGAGCAGAAACATCCCATGATATCAGCTCATGTTAGCCCAATTGAGACAAAGGTTCTGGATATTAAACCTCAAGAATGCGTTTAAAAGATGCATCCATTCATGTAATATTTGTTTTAGGCAAAAGGCAAAATCCAACATGCGGTAACGATTCTTTACCGTGCTTTCCCGTGTTCGGGAGAAGAGTAAACGCCGGAGAGTGCAAAAAATAAAAGAAGTGTCTTGTTTGTTTGTTTATTCTTTTCGGCACTTTATTTCTGAATACTTTCTGGACTCTGTCTTAACTCTTGAACCCCGACTACTTATATACTATCTTTTAGTTTCAGTCATCCCCTCTATTTATTAGTAGCTTAGGTAATTTTGGGTGCACTGGGGTAGTGTGTCATGCACATGTTACCAAAGTGTTCCAATATACTACTTCCCTAGAAATTTGTGCTGCATCGTCAGTTTCATAATTTAATGTATGTCATGTAATGCTATTGTTCGGGTATCGCTTTGTCGGTATTTTATTGCATGCGACGGAGTTCCCTTCATGAGTATACTCATTACTTATGGCGTTTAGGATTTCCCGGCGATAATGAGCATAATGTGCGCTGACATTGACCTTGCTGAAATATGGGCGTATGATCAGTAGGCGAGTGCCACTTGGGCACTGGCTAGGTCTCATAGTGTGGAAGAGTTTGTGAACGAGGAAATGACTTGAATGAATTGAAATTAAATGAGAGATCTGATTTTATTATGTAGTCCCTAATGTGCGGGCACTACATCTTCCTCCCCTTCGAAAAAGAAAATTAAGCTTGAAGAGATTAATTTTCTGTAATAGAGGTTAGTATTCAAGAGTTTTAGTTTTACAGTTTTGGAGTTAAGCTTTGTTTGTCTTATGTTTTTACATGTCTACATAAAGTTTGTTGTTTAGTGGTATTCTTTTACAGAGGCTGTTTTCTATTACTAAACAAGTGTTGAGTCTTACTAATGGAATTTATATATTTACGTCTTATATTTTATTTACTTATTTGATAACTTATTTAGTATCAATATATATTTCTTGTATTTTACGTACAAATTTTTTTCAATAGAGTGGTCGAACACAAATTTCAACACATTTCAACATAAATCAATATTTTGATTCGCATTTAAAAAAAACTTTGGAGCTCCATATTTTCCAAACGGTATTTTGGATAAAAAAGTGAAGTTGAAAGAAACCTCCACCTCATTTCAAAAGATCTGTCGATTGATATATATTTCGATGGGGTGCGACAATTTTTCAAAATTAATGTCAACTTCACCTGTACTGGAGCCACCCCCAAATGGCGCCACTTTTTAAATAAATACCATCGCAATTTTTTTTATGCTATCCGCAGATTTGCAATTGCATCAACTATCAATCGATCAGTTATCCCCGCCAGGTGTCTACCATTGTCACCACTTATCCAGCAAACATCAAGGAGTGAGGAGGGTGAGGACGAAGCCGGTCTCCTGTCTATATACATCACTATACATTTTTCAGCCATTTTTTTTGGTTTTATTTGTGTATCAATCGTAGCACTGACTTTTATACGTATTATTTTATTTATTATTATTTTACTCTCATCGTAAATTTATGATTAATTTCCAGTGCAATAATTATTTATTCACAATTTATTAATAACTGATAAAGACAGTTTTAACTCTCAGTTAATTAAGTGAACTCAGGTAAATAAACACGTATTGTAAGCTCCCGCCAACAACGGCCATTACCTTACTTGTATATATTATACTTAACATTTTAAGCATTTTATAGTTTTAAATCATTAATAAATATTTATTAACAGTTTGTAAATTGTACTTAATAAATTACTTATTGACTGTTAATAAATATTTATTAAATCTTATGATGTTACAAAATCATTTATTAACAGTTAATAAAGCTTATCAAATATAAACAAATCTTTCTATCAGTTTAAGTATTTTAACTTTATTTATATGTTCTATGTACAGTCAGCAATGCCAAAAAGAAGCAAAGGAGCCAATTTGAGTCGTCGAACGATCAATTCTAGAGCCCTGCGAGATATAAGAGCACGAAGATCAAGCGAACAAATGCAAGAAAACAATGCAGATGTGCGTGTGAGCATGGTGCGATTACGTGAATCACAATCGCTAGAGGCACGAGATAAACGAAATCAACAAAGACAACTAGAACGAAGAGAAACGCGCAGATACATAGTCGACAGACGTAGAGGAATTGACCAACAATGCCAACAAGTTCATCGAGCATTTACATCAGATTTATTTCTTTGACTAGCATTCCAGTACGAGCCTGATGTCGAATATTATGCTCATTCCAAAGTGGTTATTGGTACTTTGGAAAAGGAATGCCCGCATTGTCATGCACTTAAATTTAAAAATGAGTCAGTTGGGATGTTTTGCTCATCAGGAAAAGTACAACTAACCGAAATTGAAACACCACTAGATTCTAGCCTGTTCCTGAAGTAAATTCGCACATTCAATTCATGTTTCCAAATGACATCGTTTGGAGCAACAGAAATAGTCAACAATATTGCTGCAAACGGTCCACAATTTAATTCCACGTTCAAAATCAAAGGCCAAGTTTATCACAAAGTGAGCTTATTGCTGCCAATGCCAAACGAATCTCATAAATTTTTACAAATCTACTTTATAGGTGGCGAGGACTCCGAACGTGCACTCGCCAATCGCGTGGATGCACGTTGCGACTAACATAATCTCAATTCACCTTTTGCCAGGCGTATCGTCAGCGAGCTGGACGTTCTGTTAAATGAGCACAATGAATTATTGAAATTATTCAAATCACACATGCACAAGCTACAAAATGACAATCACGCTATTCTCATAAATCCTGATAGAACACCAGCTGGAGAGCATATACATACGTAGATTCAACGCACCAGTCGTTGACGACATAGCTGGAATCATGGTTGACGACCGCACAGCTACGCGACAAATCGTGATTCGAAGAAGAAATAATGATCTTCAGTGATACCCACCGTTAATATGACGCTCTCCAATATCCACTAATTTTCTGGAAGGGACAAGACGGATATTGCGTAAACATTAAACAACGTGATCCCCTAACAGGTAATTGATTCATTATTATGAACATAATTAATTTATTACTAAAGAATAAATATTCAAATAAATTAAGTATATATTATTACAGTAGCCGAACCAAATAAGAATCGTTTGATGATTAAACGCGGCCGAGACAACATCATTTTACGATGTCGTGAGCTTTGCCAACAATTTATAGTCGACATGTATGTGAAGATAGAGAGTGAACGACTACAATACTTGCGATATAGGCAACAGAAGCTGCGAGATCTGCGAGATCACTTGTGAGATGCTATTGCGAACAACGGTGACACTGCTGTTATAATAAATATTAACATTTAAAAATCGGTATTTTATTATAAAAGGTATATAATAATTAGTTGCATACGAAACACATGTAATATTTTAAGAATTTTTATATTAATACAGAAAAAAATGGAATTGTCTCAGTTTGAAGGTAGTGTTTACTGCAATAGTCGGATTCTCTCTCAGAGCTCGACTCGACGGAAGTATCTTCTAGCACTTCTTCCAACATGGACCTAAGGCGCCTTTCTCTAGAAGAACATATACGAAAACAGCAATAATTTATATTGGCACGAAATGCATACACCAACTATGTTGCGGGGTATTACGTACCCAACAGATGTTTGAACACGTGTATCTTGACCGATGACTAGCGGGACAATGCGAAAACTCCACTGTCCTCTTCTGCTTCTTTTTAACTCCAGGTGATATGGCTGTATTTAGAATTGAACATACTAATGTTCGAGGCGAGGAATGTGTCGCATTGGGAGAGTTGAGGGTAAGTCATCTTCTTTTTGCAGATGACTTAGTCATCCTTACATCCTCCCAGATGGAACTCCAGCGCGCGCTAGATAGGTTTGTGGCCGTATGTGCTGATGCTGGGATGAGAGTTAACGTGGACAAATCCGAGGTTATGGTAGTTTCCAGAACCCCTGTTCAGTGCACTCTACATTTTAGTGGAGTCCCATTGAAACAGGTAGAGAAGTTCAAGTATCTCTAGGTCTTCTTCACGAGTGATGGGAGGAATAATGCTGAGCTTTCCTGTAGGATTGGTCAAGCTGGCTCAATTTTGAAACAGCTTGGTCGATCTGTAATCAGGAAGGCCGAGCTTGGTGTCAAAGCCAAGTTAGCGGTTTTTAACGCAGTATTTGTTCCAACTCTCAGCTATGGTCATGAAATTTGGGTAATGACCGAAAGAATAAGATCGCGAATACAAGCTGCCGAGATGATATTTCTTTGTGCTGTCGTGGGAATTACTCGCCGGGATAGGGTGAGAAACACGACAGTGCGCGGGGAACTCAATGTTGGGCAGCTGCTTCTTCGAACGGAAAGGGCTGTACTTCGTTGGTTTGGTCACGTGGCACGAATGTCCCCATCATCACGACTTCCGAGGCGTGCCTTGAATGCGATTCCATCAGGTAGACGACCGCTTGGCAGACCTAGGACGAGATGGTTGGACCAAGTCCAAACACTCGCCTGGTTGCGCTTGGGCATAGCTCCTGATGAGTTAGAGTCGATGGCGGAGGATCGAGTGGCCTGGAGATCTCTCGTGCATGCGTTGCCCCCGCGTCCCCTTTAGTGGAACATGCGGGTCATTGAAAATGAGAGAAGAGATGAGACATACTAATGTAAATGCGCCTCTGTTGAATCAAAATGATGTAATCATGAATTACCAAATTGGCCGGTATATCAGTTCCAATGAAGTTGTCTGGCATATTTTCGGTTTTCCAATTCATGAACGGGATCCAGCAGTTATCCATTTAGCTGTCCATCTTGAAAACGGCCAGCGCGTTTATTTTACGAACGATAGATACAGCGCTTGATCGTGCTATAAGTCCACCAAAATGCCCCGCAAGCAAGGGGCACAAGTTGATGCGTGCACCGGTTTATTCAAATCAAATTGTTTGGGTCGTGTATATACAGTCAATCCAAGGCAGACTGAGTGCTTTTATCTGCGACTGTTGTTGGTTAATGTCACCGGACCATTGTCATTTCAGGATATACGTAAGGTAGATGGACAACAGATGCAATGTACAATGAAGCATTGATTGCTGTCGAGGATCTTTGCATTGCTATTGCGAATTTACCGATCAGTCATTTCGGTATGAGCTCGCCGAATCGAAGTGCATCTGATTTACTCAACACAGATATGAATCGTGAACTACAGTACAATACTGTAGAAATGACAGGCATTGTTAGTTGCAATGTTCCACTACTAAATGATGAACAAAAAATTATTTACGACCGCATTATGCTGGCAGTTTCGGCAGCACAAGGAGGATTCTTTTTTTTGGATGCACCAGGTGGAACTGGTAAAACATTCCTTATTTCGCTACTTCTTGCCGAGATACGATAAAAAAAAATGGGATCGCATTGGCTGTTGCATCTTCTGGCATTGCTGTAACTTTATTAGATGGAGGCAGAACAGCTCATTCAGCATTTAAGCTGCCATTGAACATTCAAAATAATCCAGATGCAGTGTGCAACATAAAAAGTCAATCGTCTATGGCCAAAGTGCTGAAGCAATGTAAAATTATTATCTGGGATGAATGCACTATGGTACACAAACATTCGTTTGAGGCATTGGATAGGACATTAAAGAATATAAAAAACAACGATAAACTATTTGGCGGCACTTTGTTACTTCTTTTAGTTGATTTCCGACAAACACTTCCCGTTATTCCACGTTCAACGTACGCTGATGGAATCAACGCAACATGCGCATTCAAATGCTTCAGGATCCATTCGCCGAAACTTCCTCTAAACAACTGTTAGATATTGGTGATGGGAAAGTTGCTGTACATGAAAATACTGGATGCATACAATTTCAGATGGTCTTCTGCACAATCATCGACTTAATGTGGACGTCAATGGGTTAAATTTAAAGATACAACAGTTGTTGCCTGAGGACTTGGTGTCATACAAATCTATCGATGCAGTTTACGATACCAATGAAACTGTGAATTATCCAATTGAGTTTTTAAATTTATTGCATTTGCCAAGCATGCCACCACACCATTTCCAATTGAAGGTTGGATCTCCGATCATTCTGCTTCGCAACTTGAACCCACCACGGCTGTGTAATGGCACATGATTAGTCATTAAAAAATTAATGAAAAACGTTATTGAAGCCATCATTTTGAATGACAAGTTTCAAGGCGAAAATGTGTTGCTGCCACGAAGCCCTATGATTCCTACAGATGTGCCAACTGAATTCAAACGCACTCAATTCCCAATTAGATTGGCATTCGCTGTGACGATCAATAAGCCACAAGGCCAGACATTGTCTGTATGTGGCTTAGCTTTGGAAACACCATCCTTTTCCCACGGACAACTATATGTGGCATGTTCTCGCGTGGAAAAACCATCCAGTTTGTTTGTGTTGGCTAAAGGTGGACCAATCAAGAATATTGTACACTTTATTGCGCTGAGAGATTAATCTTTATTATTTTCAACTGCCATAATTGATAGTAAAAATATGAATAATTATTTTTGATGTTTAGATAGCTATTAAGAATTGTCATTTAAAATATGTTCGTTACTTTAATAAAAATTATTATCCTAAATAAAGCATACTTTCATTGTTTACAACGCTTTCTATTATAAGTCCATCCCCGCACACTTATAGTAGATAGTTATACTTATGGAACTAATAAAATTGTTCTTAGAAATAAAATACATGGCAAGACAACGTTTGCCGGGTCAGCTAGTCTTTCTATAAAATTAATAATTATTTGTTAAAATAACTTTCTTATGCTAAAGATTTGGTACACGATAGTTTCCTTTATTCTTCTAATGAGCAGTCTAACGTAAATGACGGTTTTTTATTAGTTTTACCGGGTGATTGAATTGATTGAACTGTCTGAACAACGTCTTTTTGTGGGTTGGGTTTTCCGGTCTTAGGTTCGGGTTTGGGTTCGACTTTGTACGTTTTGTACCTTCGATAGCATAATAATGCAATGACTAAAATAAGTAACAAGTAGATGAGGGAATAATGGTGGAGATTATGGTTATCCAATGAAATTAATGATGTTGTTTCTTCTTTCTTGAGTAAATTTATACTCTCGGAAACCAGCTTGAGCTCATCTTGGCTTGAATGTTATAAACATTGTTTTGTCGGTCTTATACATATGTCGCTTTTATGACGTTTGTCAGGATGTTGGAAATGTTAAGTGGAGGAATAAAGGCGTTATGGATGTATGTGGTCATTTCGTTGTTTGTTCGTATAGTAAGATCTTTTGTCTTTAAGTAACAGTTTCCTATATTTCCAGTGTAGCTGTATCTTTTAAAGTGTGAGTTATTAGTGTGTCTTGACAAATTTCATCGACCATGTAACTTTCTAGAGAGGAAAATAACCAAGTATTTGGTTGTGAAAAAAATTTTGCAAAGCATATCATTCGGAAATGCATATACGATAAAGCAAACAATTCTAAATCGCAGTAGCGCAAATATTTTTTGCAAATATATGCAAAATTAAGCAAACTTCAAAATCGTGTTGCTTTTTTTCAATTGCTGACTTTGCGGGGACGGTGTTTGTTTCAGAGAAGAAAATGTGCGAAGAAGAATAAAGGTAAAAGTTAGAACAAACCAAAAACTAATTAATTGAACTTCTGTAATTTAAGAAATGCTAGATCTTGGATGCATCAGGAGATAAAACTCCTTATTTCAATCCGATTGAAATTCGAAACAGATTTTATCCCAGGAAAAAAGAAAAAATTGACTCTGTGGGGAAAAGTACGCAAAAATCAATCAAATCAATCCGGAGTTCTGCTACTCAAAAGATGAAATTTTTCGTAAATGGAATAATCTGCTTTTGACGTACAAGCGAATTAAAGACAGGAATTCAAAAACGGGACGGGATGCAACAAGGTGGGAGTATTTCGAGCTTTTCCATGTAGCTTACGGGAAAAAACCGCACATAGATCAGCCTAGAAGTTTATTGATTTCGACTTTGGAAGATCGATATGAAGATAACCCTGAGATCGAAGATGCCGAGGATTCGCCAGCGTCTACATCGCAGCCATTAGGAAATGCTAAGCGCTTAAAAAGAACAACGAGGAACAACGAAACCCTGGAATTTTTAAAAAAGGGGGCTAGTGAGGATCTTAGCCGCCATGAAGAGCAGATGGAAATAGAAAGGGAACGGATTAATATACTAAAAGATATTAAAATAACTTTAGAGCGAATTGACTGACTTTTTTCAAAATAACTACTAAAGGCGCATTAAAATTAATTAAGAACCGCATCTCGTTTTTTCCTCGCTTCAGCGCTGGCTCTTGGAGTTCGAACAGTTGCTTCTTCTAGATGTTGAAGTGGAGTAATGGACAAGCTCCTGATTATGCACATCATTGGAATGTTCGCAATAAATAATATGATTGCGCAGAGCTACGCAGGTTGTATCGAAATATTTGGCCTCTAGTAGTCTTAACACTTGCAAACATTTCAACTCCCGAAATTTATTTTTCAGCATTCCAAATGGTTGTTCAATGCATACGCGAGTAGAGCTTTGCAAACATTAAACTTTGTTTGATGTTCATTTAGAAACCCGTTATCGCGAAATGGTACCAATATGTAAGATGCCAATGGATTCGCCGAATCTCCTAAGATATGTGTTCCCTGGGATAATTGAATTGAACGATTTTCTAGTGCTATCCCTAGTGGGCTATTTCGCCATACAGCAGAATCATGTGTCCTCCCTGGCCAGCCAAAGTACTCGTATATGTCTGTGAAGATAAATTTAACATCGCACACAGCCTGTAGAAGTAACAGAATATCATGCACAGCGGGAAGAAATTATTTTGTACAAAATACTATACGAATTCCTAATTCCCCTTCCTTTCAATGAAAACTTACACCTTTACAAAGCCATACCCTTGCCAACTCCACACAAAAACAATCTCGTCTTTATACAACCCACAACACAGTATGTTCTTATCGATTTCAAGAAGGAACACTACTACAATTTAAACGATTACGAGCTAAGCAACTGCGAAACACAAAACAACCAATTCCTATGCCCAATGACTCACCCACTTTTTAACGCTAATACATATCAACCCCAATGCGAGATACAGGGCCTATTCGGAAACGCAAACTTTGCAAAGCAAACGTTTTGCAAAGCAAGAGCAACAAAGCAGTTCAAATGTCAAAAGCATACTTTCGACGATTACGAACAGATTATTTGCTTTTTTTCTGAAAAATAACAATGAGCATTTTGAATATAACTCTTAACACTTTATTGGGTGGTTGCAATAATAATATTAAAAAAAGGAAAAAATGGGTTTCAAGAAAACTATTTCTTGTTTATATAAATTTGCAACGGCGTATACCTAAAAATCTGGCCTTTTTTGAAATTATATACACTTTTCCGGATGACGTATCATGTAGGGATAACTTGTAGATCCTTGGTTTTCTTACATTTAAATTTTGCCGTAATCTTTTTCTAGGAACTTGTGTTTATTTTAGAGCCTTTTTGGAAAACACAAGCCGGAAGGCCCGTACTAAATTTGTGTTCAGCACTCTACATTACGTTATGGAAAATAGCTAACGGTTGCACATATCGCGACTTCGATTTAATATTGGTCAAGGAACTTCGCATTCTATTGTTATCAAGGTTATAAAGCTTATAACTAGACTTCGAAATACACACAGTCACAAAAGTAAGTATACACCGTAAAAAATAGCGAATCTTCATTGAATCATTAACTATAGAGCCAAACTGCATAAACTTTAGGTAACATGTTATATATATTTATATTGATATTTTTATGCTCTTTTCAAAAAACAAACAATAAAAACGAACGAACAGAAACAAAAATATTAAGAAACAAAGCAAAATACTATTGAAATTTCATGTTACAAAAGTAAGTATACACTATTAAAAAAAGACAGAATTTTCGCAAAATACTCAAGTTAGTATCTAGTTGGATATCCTTCAGCACTAATAACTGCACTTACCCTCGATCCCATGGAGGCAACAAGCTTTCGAGTCACTTCCGGACTTATTGTCCTAATGTAATGCTTTCGGATTTGACGCTCGAGATGATCCCATAAATGCTCGATGACATTTAAATCTGGTGATTGTGGTGGTGTTTTGAGCTGTTTTCGCACATTGTACCATTCCTTCACAATCAGGGAAGTGTGCTTTGGGTCATTGTCTTGTTGGAATACAAATGAACCCTCCAAGCCTAATTTGTGCGCGCTCTGGTGGAGATTGTTTTTGAGTATATTAAGGTAATCATACCGATTCATTGTAGTCTCAATAAATACTAAATTCCCAACACCAGATGCCACCATACACCCCCAAACCATTACTGATCCACCACCATGCTTCACCGTACCAGCCATGTTCTTCGGATCTAACTGAGTATTCGGTTTTCGCCAAACCTTATGGCGTCCATAGGAACCCTGAATGTTAAACTTACTCTCGTCCGAGAATATTACACTATTCCAGAAATCCATTTCCTTTTGTACGTGATTTTTGGCGAATTCAACTCTTTTTTGGCGATTGATCTTGTTAATAAATGGTTTTCTCCTTATGGCATTAGAGTTATAGCCGGCCCTGTGTATTACACGTCGAATGGTTTGGGTACTGCACTTTACCAGTCTCTTCTTCTATCTCCACTCGCAATTAAGCGGTTTTCGCGCTCAGTGAAGGTGCGTGGTCGGCCACTGCGAGACAAATTGTCAACCGTACCTAGGGATTTATATTTTTCCAGGACTTTTTGAATAGTTGCCGGGCTTCTATCAATAGAGCTCAATAGAAACCGCTCATAATAAAATATTACAAAGAAGGAAAATCAATTCGTAAAGTAGCGGAACTCGCTACGGTTTTAACTCTAACGAGGGCTCTTTTCCACGTGGTGCCATCTCTAATTGTATAGAATTTTGATTTCAGCTAAAGTTGGTAAATTTTAGTTATTTTTACTCACGTGTCTAATACTTATAAATTTCAACCGAAGAGCAAGAGAAAAATGTTACACGTCTAACAGCCACAAAGAGAAGTAGCAGGTGTATACTTACTTTTGTAACGCGTTTTTAGGCACTGGGTTGCGAAATTCATGATCGCTGAATGAACGAATACAAATGTTACCGTTATCTTACTGTCCGACAGTTGTGTACATAATACAAATTAATAAAATGTTCTTTCACCTATGGTGATCGTACACGAAGTGTCGGTTTATTGCTTTTTCATCTTAAACCTAACTTAACAATTTGGTAATAAAAGCTTACTTAATGCTGAATGTGCTGTTTACGTTGAGTATGTCATGCTGTTGTGAAATTTTTGATTGGGTTGTTGCACTGGGTAGGTTGAATGACTGTGGCGGAAATGCTGAATGTTAACTCCGTCCTGGTTCAAAATCTCTGAAACTTTCTTACAATTAGTTAGGGGATAACATATTTCCTTACAGTCTGCAGTTGAGTTATTTCTTAATAAAATAAAAAAAGTAGTTCTTCGTAAAGGTACAATTTAACATCGGCAACATTAAGTAAGTCATTTAACTGGGAAACAACATATTCTTTAGAATTCAGTAATTTCATCTTATCTACGCTTAACAATAATGGATTTATATTTGCATTTGCTAAAACTAGAGCATATAAATTATTCCTTAAAATTTCAATTACAATTATATTTTATGTCGTCGTTAACATTGTAAGCAAATTATTCTATTTGTAATTTCATTAAGCTGATTTTCAATTTCTTTGTTTATCTAATGTTATTTTTATGTGCCTGCCTTCCCTCAACGAGTACAGCTGTCCCTAAATCAGCTTGCACTGTTTTCTGATTATAAAGTTTGGAAAATTTGTTTCCAATTCTTTTATTGGTTTTCAGACAGACTTTATCACCTGGTTTAAATTGTTTATGATTTGTATTATGGTTATGATATCTTAAGTCTTTATTCTGTTTGACTGTTAGCTTAAAAATTATTTCATTTCTCTTTTCCTCAGATATATTATGAAAAACATCGACAGGCTTGTGTTCTGTTATTGTATTTGTGAGTCGAGAGTAGTAATAGTTCGATCGCATCGAAAATGTTATTTTTTGTACATCTAGCTATTTCTGCAAGCGTAGAATGAAATCTTTCTACCTGGCCATTGCTTTTACCAGAAATCAACTACAGAGAGATACTCAACTCTCGAGCTTTTTTCGTCTCGCCTATGACCGTCCATTTCCAATATTTTTCCAGAATTTCCAATATTTTCGTTAAACTCACGCATACTGCCTTATTTTTACGCACACTGCCATATTTTTACGCACACTTCCACAGAGTTTAACGAACTCCCGTTATCCTGGGACATTTGCCCACGAAAATGCCGGACATTTGCCCATGATAGTGTCATTTTTTGTCGAATTTGCCCACTACTGGAATAATGCACTGGTTGTGTTCATGAGGCCGAACATTTTTCAAATATTAAAAAAACGTTGGATATTGTTGTACAAATTTTGCTTAATATATTGACATTAAAAATTGTATATGTTGTATATTTGGATACTATTTAATTGTGTAAGATGATATTTCATAATTATCACTCCGTATTTATTCACATTTACACTGCATTGTTGTATATAAATAACAAAATTTATTCTTCAAATAAAAAAAACATGATTGCAGAAGTACAAATAAATTAAAAAAACAAGTTGTATACATAACTGCATATACTTATATAGATTCATGCATATTTAATTTCATCCGTAGTTATTTGTGAATATAGCCTTTGAATTCCTAAACAAAGGAAAATATAAAAATGTTGGAAATAAAATTGTCTTTTTTAAGGATGTTTTGAAACATTAATGCATTATCACGAAAAAACTAAAATAAATGCATAAATCCATGGAATTCAAAACAAACAAATTTTCTGAATTTCAATAATAACGTTTAATAAAGGAACACTTTGAAAAAACAAACCAGTTGTTTTCTTAAATCTGAAGACCACAAGGAGATACTTCGGTAATTTCAATACTTAAGGATGAATTTAAATTTTGTTAACTATTTTATTTGATTTTCTCAAGTTCAACGTCAATAAGTACATTTATCACTTATCTCTCTGATTGTTTCAGTATTTCCAATGAAATTAGAATAAATAAAAAATATATCAAACCTATTTCCATATATTTCATAATATAATAATTTAAACTTCAATTTAAAAATAACCGATAATTAATAGTTTCCAATAGTCCTTCCAGTCGTAATTATTTATGTAAAATGAATGCTCTTACTGAACATTTCGTTTTCGTTGAACTTCCCCTTCTTTTCGTGGTGAACGTATTGCAAAAGATTTGTGATAGCGTTTGGAAAAAAAGGAGAGTGGGGTTGGCCAACCGCCTGATAGATTTCTTCCCATATGTATGTAGATAAGGAATGCATGTTTTGCATGAATTTGTTTGGAGGGGAAGTCAATCAGCTGTTCAAAACAAATCACACGTATTCACGGATGCTGTACGAAAAAATGTTATAAAAAACGCTGTCAGATGACGTCATGAGGGTAGAAGGGAAAGAGTTGAGTATCTCTATGTAGCTGATTTCTGGCTTTTACTATGAAGCGCTGGGACCGAATATGTAGAAATGTTAAATTAATTTTTTAATAGAGCCTGAGTTGCGACAGATGTGAACGCGCCTTCATTATCGATCACTATCAGTCTTGGGTTTTTGAATAGCGAAATGATTTCTATAAGGGGCTTTCTTATATCAGCGGAGTTTCTAGACACAATGTGCTTTATAATAACAAACTTTGAAAATTTATCGAAACAGGTAATAAAATTGTTCTTTCCCGTGTTGTAAATGTCTAAATGAACTATTTCTCCTACATAAATTGGAATTGGAGTTGCACCAATCGGATGTTGAGTTGGTCTACGTACGTATTTATTCTCTTTGCATATTCTACAGGTGGCCGCGAAATCTTTACATAATTTTTTTATATTTGGAAAATAGTAATCAGCGATTATTTGTTTGTAATTTTCTAAGTATCCCCTGTGTGCTCTGTTATGTTCATTAGCTTTTATTTCGTCTTGGTCATTTTTGTTAAAAACATCCTGTACGAGTTTATATGTATGTATGTCTCATTTTAACTTGTGGAAAGGAGTTAATTAAATCATTCTGTATTTTTGCTAATGTTTCAAGGTTACAGTAGATCCCGTTGTATGAGTTTGAGTTGAGGACTTCACACATTATTTTTATTAGCTCTGGCATAGATGCAAATGTTACTGTATGTCGTATTTGCTTTTGAAAAATAATTTTTTTACAGCTACTTGTACCTGGTTCAATAAATATTTGATTTTTAAAGGAGTTAATGGGATTTACCACGGAAGGTATTACTTTTGTTAAAGATTCTTCACTATGGACTGTTTCATTTGAGTTTGACAATGCATTTATGTGCTGGCGAGATAACGCATCTGCGACTTTATTTTCCTTTCCTGGTTTGTAATGAAATTTGGGAGAGTATTTTTCAATAAATGCTCTCCATCTTTTGAGTTTGGTATTAGGATTTTTGTCAGAAATCGAAAATATAAGTGGCTGATGATCAGTGAAAATATTGATAGCAGGAGCACCATGAAGGTAATTTCTTAGTGATTTCAATGCAAACACTATTGCCAACATCTCCCTTTCATTCGTAGCGTAGTTTTCTTCTGCTTTACTTAATGTTCGGGATATCATTGTGATGGGCCTGCCGGCTTGAGAAAGTACTGCTCCTAATGCTTGGGATGAAGCATAAGTGGTCAAATCAAAAGGCTTTCGGAAGTCAGGATACAGCAATAGGACATCTTCCGATGCAAGGATATTCTTTATTCTATTGAAAGCTCCTATAGCTTCTGCATCTAGTCGAATTTTAACATTTTTTGACCGATTTGCACTTATGTGTCCATTTTCTCCTCTAAGGTACTTTGTTAGAGGTTTTGTAATTTGGGCGTAGTCTTTTACAAAACGACGGTAGTGTCCAGAAAGTCCAAGGAAAGATCTTAACGCTCTGAGGGATTTGGGTATTTCGTAATTAACAATATCATTTATTTTGTTAGGGCAGGTTTTTATTCCTTCACCAGAAACGACAAATCCTAAGAATTCTACTTCTGTTTTGAAGAACTTACACTTTTCAGAAGAAATTCGTATGTTTGCTTCAAAGAGTTTTGAAAAAATAATACTTTTATCCTCTAAATGTTTTTCTTTAGTTGAAGAGAATATAATTACGTCGTCGATGTATACGTGACAATTTTTACCTATTTCGCTTCTAAGCACGTCGTCGATTGCGCGTTGAAATATGCTAGGGCCTTTCTTTAACCCGAAGGGTAATCTGCAAAACTCATATTTTCCATTGTTCACAGAAAATGCAGTTTTTTCCCTATCTTTTTCTTCCAAAAGTATCTGGTGAAAGCCAGATTTGAGGTCGATCGTCGTGAAGTACTTAGCTTGACCTAAGTTGGATAGGATAACAGAAGTTTCCGGAATTGGATAGCGGTCCGGAATAGTACGTTCATTTAATTTTCTATAATCAAAAACGAGCCTAGATTTGGGAGTGCCATCGTCATTTGTTCCTTTTTTTAACAACCAATATGGGAGTATTGTATGGGGAACGCGATGGTCGAATTATATTATCATCTAACAACCTTTTTATTTCTTGATTGACAAATGGCGCAGCGGATGTATTATATGGCCTCGGTTTAGAAAAAATACATGCCCTTATGTTTGTGTTGAATGGCAGTTTCTCATCCGGTTGCGCAAAGACTTGTGAATATTTTATCAATAATTCCTTAAACTTTTCTTGCATGTCTTCGGGAATTGTATCTGTATCAACTGAAACATTGTTTACTTGTTCACATTTGAATAGTTTTATATGCTCTTGTCCTCCTTCGTATATTAGTAAGGACTGGTTAATGACAATTTTAGCCTTTATTTGGTAAAGGAAATCATATCCGATTATTGCATCAAAGGTTGTGAGTTGAGGTAGAATAAAAAAATCAGTTGTTTTACCGCAAAAATGCATTTTGCATTTGTGCGAGATTTTATTTTCACCATTTAAGGTTTTGACGGTAAAGGGTTTACTACTTGCAGTTATGTTTTTTAAATGTGGCAAGTTTTTAATGTAATTTTTGGCTGTACCTGTGTCAATTAGGATTCTCAATAAGGTTGAATTGTTGAGTCTCTTTTCTACATAAGGTAAGGCCGAACTTATGCTTGCAAAATTAATTTCATCTTCATAGCTATATTTTGAATGAGAATCGACGAATTCACTATCGTATTGCTCATTCCTATATTTATGCTTTTGTTGCTGTTGCATACAGTTTATACGTTGAATTTTGGGAGCAGGTGCTCTATCTGAATCAGGTAGACGTTTAAAGGATTTTGAATTGTTATTAGCATGAGAAGCATGGGAGTTCTGTGTTATTCTAGCGCTTGATCTGTCAGGAGAATTAAGTGAATATTGGTTTTGTGTTTGAATTATACGCTTAGAGTTATAGCGAAATTTAGAAGATGATGGATCAACATCCATGTATTCGATTTCCTTTTGGTTCTTGTTTGGGAATGTGGTGGAGTCATTTTGAATAAGTCTCCTGTATTGAGGGTTACTAGTGCTAGGATCTAATCTAATATTTTGATTATCGAAGGCACGAGCAAATCGGTAACGATGTTGGTTGGCTTCGAGCTCCTGTGCTTTCGCCAATGCAGAAGGTAAATCTTCGCATCCAGTGGAGAAAAGTATGTTACATAACGGTTTGTTAAGACCCGATAAAAAAACACGTAATGCATCTGTTCGATATTTTGCATTTATTTAGTTTATATTTATTAACTCATTATTTCCTGAGTATTTCATTGATATTTTATTAATAATTAGAGTTAGGTTTTTTTCAATTTGATCGTAGTAATCGGAAATTGACTTGCGACCCTGGTAGAGAATGCTCATTTGATTTTCTAGCACGTGTAGAGGCATTTTATCACAATAAGTGTGATCTAATCTTGCCACAATGGCGTCAAAGTTCAGCACCGTATTAAAAGATGAAAGCAGCAGATCGGCTGCTCCAGTTATTTTGTTTCTAATAATAGCAATGGCTTGGTAGTAACGCTCTGTGCCAACATATGGCTGGAATAGCTGGATAGCAGTATGCGCAGCTTGTCGCCACGAAAGGTATCGAGTTTGTTCGCCTGCAAATTCAGGTAATGATTTTACCAAATCTAGTGTTATAGGACAGTTCACTACCGATGTAACAGCAATTGGTTTATAAGAAGTTACGGCTTCACTAACCGGCTCTAAAATGCTTATTCTCTGCGTGAGTGTATTTATTTGTCCTAGTAATTCATTGAATTTTATAGCGTTGATACTCGTTGCGCTATTCATTTGCCTGAGGACGTTTTCGCAGGCAGACTCTACTGCGACTTCTATTGCAGAAGAAAGAACACTGGAGGGTATTGTGGCGGGAAGTTGATTGCCTGGATCTGTCATTTTTATCGTGTATTTGCAATGGAAATTAGGGCAAAAAACTAATAAATTGAAAATCACTCGGATACATTTGATTCACACTTAATTTTAAACAATTAACAAAACTTTACTTTGCTTTTTACTATTTACTTATTACTATTGGACTATTATGGTACTGTTCTTTTAACAAATAAGAATAAAAACAACCATCTTTTATTTTTTTCAATATTATCTATCGAGTTTTTCAATAGTACTAAATTAACTACATACTCGTAACATACGCAAGAATGATGGTTATGATGATCATCTCGTCTGTAGAGTTTCTTTGGGACCTCGGTGTTTTACAGTTGTTTTATCTCGGTCTTCAATTTATGTATTCTCACACACTTTTGTTTATTTAAGTTCAATATGTCTTGCGTTTAACTTGCACTTAATTCGCGCACTCTTTTTTTATATTTTCTCACTACTGATGGTGATACTGACTATTGGATTTTGTTTTTCATTTTTATGTGCTCTCACTACTTATGGTGATACTGACTTTTTTATTTTCTTTGTGCTCGGGCGCCAAATAATAAAACGTTCTTTCAACTATGGTGATCGTACACGAAGTGTCGCTTTATTGCTTTTTCATCTTAAACCTAACTTAACAATTTGGTAATAAAAGCTTACTTAATTAAAAATGTTGGAACTGCGTACGGCGGAAATGCTGAATGCGCTTCTTGTTGAGTAGGTCGTGCTGTTGCGGAAATGCTGAAAAGTTATTGCACTGGATGGATTGAATGACTGTGGCGGAAATGCTGAATGTGCTGTTTACTTTGAGTATGTCATGCTGTTGTGAAATTTTTGATTGGGTTGTTGCACTGGGTAGGTTGAATGACTGTGGCGGAAATGCTGAATGTTAACTTACACACTACATACGTTGTGCAGTATGTAGGAAATCATCATAATTAACTCCATTTTCAATAGTTATTGTTGTACCAGCTTGGGTGTATACTTACTTTTGTGACCGAGTGTAAGTTCATAAAGTGGTCAAGAACTGAAGTGGATTTGAAAAAAAAGATAGACGAATTTAATTTTCTTAGAAATTATCCATTCCCATATGTCGTTGGATGTATTGCACGTACCGTGGTTTTTATTGCACTGATTTTGTATAGTTGGAGTACTCGTACATCGGTCCCGTTGATTATAGATGGTAGTCTTAGGTCATTCGGCATGTCTCTTCTAATGTTTGTTAGGACTGTTCTTAATTGGTCAGGGGTTACTATTGTTGGGTGAGGAGTACCTGCTTTGACGTTTGTTACCAGGTCTAGAACGTTAGATATAGTGTTTTCGTACCTAATAATAAGAAGGGTTAGCAGTGTTGTTAGTGATTCTAATTGTCCTGTGGTTGGAAGGTAGGATGTACGGTTCACTAGGTACATCTTTTATAAGGTACTTTATGTTTTCTATTTTGGAATTTATCGCTATTGTCTGATTTTCTAATGCTATTTCGGATATAATAGCGGTCGTCTCTAGTATAATCGTTAGATTTTTCAGTAGTGTAAGCAAGTGATTTTCGTTAAATCTAAGTTTTTCTATTTGTCTGTCGTAATACTTTGCATCGTTGTCGTCTAGTGTTCCGAATAGTGATTTGCTTAAAACTCCTATTGCGTTGATGAGTGCTCTCCTTTTCCTATTACCCTGATGTAAGAGGTTGTAATTAAGTTTAATGTCCTCCGTTAAATGCTTAATTTCTGCAAAGGAACTATGACAGTAGTATACCACGAGTTTCCAGGCATTGGAATATAGTTCCGCTTTTCCTAGTTCTTCGAAGTAGATTCCAGGGTGTTGTCGTAGTGGAGTAACCTTGATTGTTGCACCGATTAAAGTTGGGAGCACTACCAGTAGGAATGTGTCCATGGTCATACCTATGTACGGTAAAAATTTTGATTGAGTGTTTTTTTTTGTGTTATTGGTGTAGTAGCTGTAAATTATTGTTGTTGACTAATTTTGATTTCTTTCCAATTAGTATGACCGTGTTTTCTTCCGTAGGGATTTTTAGAACTTCGTAGGGTCCGTTCCAAAGTGGGGAGAGTTTGTTTTTTCTCGTACGTACTGAAAAATCAGTAATACCTTGTCCCCTACGTTGAATGTCTTTACTTTACTGTACTTATCATAGTATTTTTTTGATTGTTCTTTTCTTTCGTATAGTGTTTCTCTGGCAATTTTCTAGCCATGCTGTAATCGTGCTCGTAATTAATTTGCTTAGTTGTCGTGATTGTATGAAATTTGAGGTTCTCTATTGAGAGAACTTGGGATTCGTGGGGGATATCCGAAAAGGAGTTCGTATGGTGAATACGTAGTGCTGCTATGCTGTGTTGTGTTATACACAAACGTTGAATAGGGCAGCCAAGTGTCCCATGTTAGTGAGTCTCTGTTCAATATTCTGTGGCTACGTTCTAGAGCACCGTTTGTTTGTAGATTAGTTATTATCTCACCTACCTGAGGTTTTATGAAGTTTGGAAATTTTCTTATAAGGATTTCTTCTTCCAGGGAATTTAATAAAGGGAGTATCACTATTTTTGCGTCGAATAATTTGTCTGTGTGTATTGACCTTCTCTCTTCTTGTAGATTAAACTAGAGAGAACTTGTATCTCATCCGAAGATTTCGTAAATGATTCCTGTGGTGGCTCGTTCTTCTTGTTTTGGCTACGTGTAGTTACCAAAACAGTTTTGTTTGTTTCTACCGAATCGCTGCTAATGATGCGGCTTAGGCCATCGGCATTCGTATTAAATTTTCCCTTTTTGTGAATTATTTTGTATTCATATTCATCCAATAATATGAATACGGGCGCCGTGGCGTAGTGGGTAGGTGCGTCGACTCCTACGCTCGAGGTCGTCGGTTCGAATCTCGAAAAAAACATCAAACATTTTTTCACGGCTCCACCTCTTTCGAGTCACTGACAATGCTCAAAGAGTAAATCTGTCTAGAAAAAGCTTCTCAATCTCGCCGTTCGGAATCGGCATTAAACTGTAGGTCCCCTCCGCTCGTGAGAGAACAATAGCACGCACAACACGAGTGGTTGCTGAGAAGCTAGGCCCAGGTCCACCTCGGACTGTAGCGCCGCCATTATTATTATTATTATTATTATTCATCCAATAAAATTGTCCATCGCATTAATCTTTAGGTGGGATCTTTGCGACCTATCAACCATTGTAGTGAAGTGTGATCGGTGATAATGGTGAACTTTCTCCCATAGATGTATAGTCGAAACTGAGTTAAAGCATAAACAATGGCTATAAATTATTTTTCGGAAGTTGTATAACGCGTTTCTGCCTCGTTCAGGGTATAACTAGCAAAGAAAATGGGTTTATCTTGACCGATGGGTCCTTGGGATAATACAGCCCCTAATGCGATATCGCTTGCATCAGTTGTGACTAAGAATTCTTGATCGAAGTCGGGATATACTAGAATGGGTGGGCTGATAATTTTCTCCTTTAGAGCTTCAAATGCTTCATCACAAATTGCATCCCAATGGAAAGTGTATTCTTTTCGAGCAGTTTTGTCAGTGGTTTGGCCAGTTCAGCAAAATTCGGGATAAACTTCCTGTAATATCCTACGAATCCGAGAAAAGACTTTATAGCTTTTGGTTTCTTAGGTGTTGGAAACGTTCTCACTACTTTTGTTTTTTCTGGATCTGGTTGTATACCGTTCACTGAGATAACATGCCCTAAATATGTGAGTTCCTTTCTCATAAAATTACATTTTTCAGGCCGGAGTTTTAAATTATGTTCTCTTAAACGATTGAGAACTCTTATCAGTCGATTATTATGATCGTTTAGATCATATCCATAGATGACTATGTCATCCACGTAAACAAAACATTCTATCCCTTGTAGTCCCATGAGTACATTATTCATGAGCCGCTGAAATGTAGCAGGCGCATTTCTTAAAGCCGAATGGCATACGGTTATACTCGTAGTGTCCAAACGGGGTACTGAAAGCTGTTTTGTGCCTGTCTGCCTCATCCATAAGGATTTGATAGAAACCTTTAGCTAGGTCGAGAGTACTAAAATATTTTGCTCTTCCCAATTGATCCAAGAGGTCTGTAATGATCGGTGATGGGTAGGCATCTCCTTCTGTTCTTTCGTTCAATTTTCTGAAGTCGACCACTATCCTCCATTTTTTTGAACCATCTGGACCTGCTTTCTTGGGAACAAGTAGCAATGGTGAATTCCACGGGCTATAACTAGGTTGTACCACGCCATCCTTTGGTATTTCATTCACCTGTTTCTGTCAGGGGGCCGATATGGTCTTGTAAACAGGGGTGGCTTCCCTTCTTCAGTACCAATTTTGGCTGTATAGCATTTGTATGTGAAAGGTGGTCACCATCTAAATAGATCGTTGTATTCACAGCAGATGTCAAGAATGGACCTCTTTTCTTCCGGGTTGCAATGTTTGAAATATTAATTTGCTACGGCTTGCTGGGATATTTGCCTCCGTATTGTTTGCTGCCGTTATCTCTTAATTTGTATTTAAATTTTTTGTTTGAGAATTTGGAAACCGTGGGGGACTAGAAGTGAGTTTTTTGGTTTCCTGCTCAGCATTGAGTTCTGTTGAATCTTCCGTTCCGGCCCGTAGACAATCGGTAACGGAATTTGATTTCCATGTCTGATTTGCCTTTAGTATACCCGTTTTCCGGTATGTAGCAAGATCAAAGTGGTTTGACTCCTGAGAGGAAAGTGATTTTCCTCCAATACCATATTTACCCGTAAGCAGCACCCCGCAAGGTGTGGTATTGTCTTCTTTCTCCTGGTTGATTCCTTCGTCCTCCTGATTATTATTTGTGTTTTCGTCATTATTATACCCCTTGTTTATATTAATCTCTAGTTGTCCTATTTCATAATTTACTTTTCCCTGATACTTAATGAGGAAATCATTTCCAGGGATGCCGTCATATGGAAGGTTAATGTTATTATTTAATATTTGGAAAGAGTGTTCGATAGAGATGGTATGAGTGACTGTGTTAAATTCTAAACTCCTCTCGATTTCTCCTAATGTTTTAAATGCATCTCCTGCAATGGTGGAGATGATACATTCTGACTTGCCTTGCCTCATTTCTAAGTTTTTGTTGCTTTATCAGACTGATATCAGCACCTGTATCAATTAGGAATGTTACATCCCGTATATCCGATGACTTAAACATGATGCGTATCACTGGCTCCTGATACTCGGGACAGAATGCTACGATCATGCTAAAGTTTCGGGGTAGGGTGCACGTCGGCAGTTGCCTGTACTCAGGAGTGATTGCCGTTGTTCACTGCCCGAGCATGGTCGTTTTCCGAATTATTTCGTGCTAGATTGAACCGTCCGTCATGATTCCTGCCGCGGGAAAGGTCATTTTGGGATCCCGAATTCTGGTTGCTCATGAAGGGATTTTGATTATTTAAATTTCTGGGAAGCCTGGTCTGAGCTAATCTCGTTGTGAAGAAGTTGATGAAGTATTATCGTCTTCCAATCGTAGGGATTGTTCTACAGTATAAGTAATAGCGGCCTGTAAAGTCTGGAAATTGTTGGATTTTATCAAAAGTCTGAGATTTGGGTTTTTCAGGCCATCTTCAAAAGATTGTATAGCGGTTTTTGTGTTCTCTTTGATAAGGTAGTCAGTTATCACCTTTTCAGGAGTATTATCGTATGTTTCCCTATCTAATTGATATTGTAAATGTGTCAGTCTGTCTCCATAATCTTTAACGTTTTCCTTATATAGCTGTTTTGCAGAGGTGAGTTCGTTATGTGCGACGGACCACGAAATTTGCTCCTTGTATTCTCCCTCTAATTCAGATACAAGGTCTGAATTGATACAAGTACTAAATTGAATTAGTTTCAATGCGGGCCCTTGGAGTATTGTTTTGACTACGTCAAGGAACAAAGGCTATTGGGCGTCGTTGTCCTTAACGTGCGAGAATAGTATGTTTCCACAGGAGATGAATTTACCAAGGTTCTCCGGTTTTCCATCGAATTCCGGGATCATGATATTTATATAGTTTACGGTAGTCTTAGTGTCCATTTTGAGAGGATGAAAATCAGAGGTTTGGTTATGATCGGGTAGGGCCTCGAAAAGCTCTATCGTTAATTTATTTCTTCGCATAAGAATTTTATTGATTGATACAAATTGCTGATTTTATAATTTTATACAAAATGTATACTAATCTCAATTGTAGTGTAACGTGTTTAAAAATATTCTTAAATATTTAAATATTATTTACTTGTTACTGATGGTTCTGCAACAGTAATGCTGCTGGTTGATGTAGATAGATGGTATTGGTGCTGCTTCTAATGTTGATGGTATTTCTGCGGCTTCTATAGTAGATTGAATTGGCAGGCAGGCTTCACGCCCTAAATCTGGGAATTATGGCCTGGTCTTTTATCACTGCTCAAGATCTGCCTCCGGCGTCCTTAGTGGAATTCGTCAGGTCTTACGGTTATGACACTTGTATGTATACATTTTCATCTTTATTAGTAGCTTAAGTAATTCTGGGTGCACTGGGTTAGTGTGTCATCCACATGTTACCAAAGTGTTCCAATATACTACTTCCCTAGAAATTTGAGCTGCATCTTCAGTTTCATAATTTAATGTATGTCATGTCATGCTATTGTTCGGATACCGCTTTATCGGTATTTTATTGCATGCGACGGAGTTCCCTTGTGACTGCGTCACACCTGTCTTCATGAGTATACTCATTACTTATGGCGCTTAGGGTTCCCCGGCGATAATGAGTATAATGTGTGCTGACATTGACCTTGCTGAAATATGGGCGTATGATCAGTAGGCGAGTGCCACTTGGGCGTAGTGTGGAAGAGTTTGTGAACGAGGAAGTGACTTGAATGAATTGAAATTAAATGAGAGATCTGATTTTATTATGCAGTCCCTAATGTGCGGGCACTACAATGCAAATAATGCGCAACTTACCTGCACCAAGAGTTACAATGTACAGGCTCTTTTCTCATTGCGGCCTAGACTATGCTGGTCCCATAGATGTGAAGGCTTGGAAGGGTCGTTGCTCAAAAATTTTCACGGCATACTTCGCAGTGTTTGTTTGTCTATCCAATAAGGCACTTCACATAAAAGTAGTAAGTGACATGACAACACAGGCGTTCATTGCCGCATTTAGGAGGTTTGCTGGAAGACGTGGTGTTCCAAGGGAGATTTATAGTGACTGTGGGAAAAATTCCATCGGTGCATCAAAAGAGCTGGAAAAATTAAGAAAAGCTTAAATTCATTCACATAAACTTTTAGCTGAAACCATTACAAACCAAGAGACAACTTGGAAATTATCCCTCCGGCGTCACCACACTTTGGCGGATTATGGGAGGGTGGGGTCAAATCAGTAAAGTACCATCTGAAACGAGTGGCAAGAAACGTATGCTTTACGTTTGAAGAATTATCAACGCTGCTCATCCAAATTGAAAGCTGTTTAAACTCCGGACCCCCCTGTCCGCTCAGCAACAATCCAGATGGCTGTTCTACTTTGACCTTAGCACACTTTGTTAGGTGAACCTATCCATACTTTACCGGAACCCGACATCACTTTGGAAAAACAATGCTATGGCGACAGATGGAAACAAATTCAACAGCTGTATCAAACCTTTTGGAAGCAGTGGAGTACAGAATATCTGTCGCGTCTCCAGCAGCGTCCCAAATGGTTAGAGACAAAGGAACAACCGAAGGTAGGTGATCTAGTAATAATCCGTGATGAACGAGTACCTCCATCGAAATGGGTAATGGCACGAATTACGGAATTACATCCAGGCCAAGACCAACTGGTTAGGGTAGTTAGCTTACAGACACAAAACGGCGTAATTAAGCGTCCTATAACAAACATTTTTTCGCTTCCATGCAACAAAATAATGGTTGATCAACCAACAATATAAAAAAAAATCACATAATATTAACATAACATTTAAACACAAGCAAATAATCCATACAAGATTCAACCACATAGGTACACATTTCTCACAAGTAAAATATCAAAAAAAAAAATACGCGATAAAACCCACCAAATAAATCAACACTACACAACACAACACATAATAATATTATTCTAAATTACACTACACACAAAATTCTATAAAACATTTGCAATAAGAATTACATTCATAATAAACATTACATGTTTACGTACAACACTTAATTATACAGTCTGTGGTTGTTGAAAGGAAACACACGTTTATAAACAACCAAGTACTTTTTATTAATTATTTTTAAAATGCGTATCTAAAATGCGTATCCGTTTGTTCTTCCACAACGTTCGAAGTCACCTAATTAGTGAGTGGTTGTCGTCCTCGGTTAGAGCGAAGTTGGAGGTGTTCAGGCAATGATGACGCTGGTAAGGTAGTATGTACAGTACTACCACATTACCCTCCCTCCAGTGATGAAGTCACGAATTGACAGCTCAAATGTCAAATGTCACTTGTTTCTTTACTGATGTTATTCTTGATTTAGTCTGTGGTGTGGAGATATCATCAGAATCTAGATGTGCAGGCTTGAGGCGTTCGATGGAGATGTTTTTTAATTTGCCTTCTATATTGATGGAGTATAGTCGGTCCGTAACTCTTTTGACTATTGGATATGGTCCAGAATAAGGTGGTTCCAGTGGTTTACGGACAGCATCGCAACGGAGAAATACATGGCTGCACTTGTCTAAGCCCGGGAGCACGAAGATTTTGTTTTTGCTGTGGTGATGGGCTGCTGGAAGTGGTCGTATCTGTCGGATGTTCTGGCGATGGTTTTCCACCAAGACCTGGGGAGTACTAGAAGCTTTACCATTAATATAGAACTCACCTGGGATTCGGAGTACACCTCCGTATAACATTTCAGCTGGAGACGCTTTGATGTCATTTTTGTATGCGGTCCGAAGTCCCAGGAGTACGGTTGGGAGTGTTCTCGCCCATCTGGTGTTTGGGTGACACATGAGTGCTGCTTTGAGTGATCTGTGCCAGCGTTCGATCATTCCATTGGACTGTGGATGGTAGGGGGAAGTTCGTATTCGTTGAGTACCACACATGTTGGTGAGTGCATTAAACAACGCTGACTCGAACTGTGTACCCTGGTCCGTTGTTAAGGTCTTCGGTGAGCCGAAACGCGCAATCCAGTGGGTGTAAAATGCTGCTGCTACTGTGTCTGCGTTCATGTCACTTAGCGGCACAGCCTCCAGCCACCTCGTGAATCGATCGATCATAGTTAAGCAATATCTGTATCCTCGGCATATTGGGAAAACTATGAGATCGATGTGTACATGGTCGAAGCGATGATCTGCTTGAGGAGTTGTGCTTTGATTCAGCCGGTTGTGTTGGTGAATTTTGGAATGCTGACACTGTATGCATGTGCGTGACCATTGCAGTGCGTCCTTTTTGATTTTCGGCCAGACGTATTTTTGGCGAAGCTGGACACCAGTGGCTCTCCCGCCTGGATGGGAAAGGTTATGAATAGAATTAAAAGCGTAGTGATTGTGGTATGTAGGGCCGGATGGGATCAGTTGAGATGTCGCAGTAAATTTGACAATCTGGTTCTATTGTTAGCTTTTGTAATTTAAGTGATGAATTTGTTGCATTATTTAAAATATCTTTTAATTCTGTGTCATCCTGTTGTGCTGTTTGTAAAAGCGTATTATCTATTTTTGTTGGCATGGAAATTGCGCTAACTCGCGATAAAGCATCCGGGACTTCGTTATTTTCGCCGCACAAGTGCACGATGTCTGTTGTGTACTGCGAAATATAGTCCAGGTGTCTCAGTCGACGTTGAGATGCCTTATCCGATTTTTGCTGGAAAGCGTATATTAATGGCTTGTGGTCGGTTTGGATTGTTACTTGTCGACCATCCAAAAAATGTTTAAAGAATTTGACTGCCAGATATATTGCAAGCAATTCCCTGTCGTAAGTGCAGTAGCGAGTTTGAGTTTCTGAAAACTTACATGAAAAGAATCCGATCGGTTGGAGATGTTTGTCCTTTAGCTGTTCAAGTTTGGCGCCAGCTGCAGTGTCGGAGGCATCTGTTGTTAGGACCATTGGTGCTTCAGGGTCAATGTGACTGAATGTTGTTGCTTTGCCGATACTCTCCTTACATTGATTGAAAGCATCCTCTGCCTGAGATGTCCATGGAATCTGCCGATGATCGTTCTTCTTTGAGGTCTTCAGAAACTCGTTTAGAGGTACTTGCATGTGTGCGCACTTTGGGATGTATCGTCGATAGTAATTAACGATCCCGAGAAAGCGCCGGAGCTGAGAAATGGTGTTTGGCTTTGGATACTCCAAGATAGCTCGAATTTTGTCTTGTGGTGGTTTGCAGCCTGAACCATTTATTGTGTGTCCGAGGTATGCAATTTCGGACTTTCCGAAGACGCACTTGCCGATGTTTATCTTCAAGCTATGCTCTGCTAACCTATGAAGCACTGCGCGTAAATGTTTGCGGTGGAGCTCTTCTGTCTCTGAGAAGATAAGGATATCATCGATGTAGCAGAATACATAATCCAAACCAAAAATCCATGTGTCGTTGGAAGGTCTGTGTAGCATTCTTAAGACCAAATGGAAGTACGTTCCACTCGAACAAACCGAAAGGCGTCGTAACAGCTGTTTTTTCAATATCTTCTGATGCCATAGGTATTTGGTAATAAGCTTTGTCTAAGTCGAGCGACGAGAAGATGTTTTTTTTCCATTGAGCTGATCATTGAAGTCCATGAGATAAGGAATTGGGTAGCGATCCGGCCGTGTTTGTGCATTTAGGCTTCGATAATCGCCGCATGGACTCCAACTTCCTGTCTTCTTTTGCACCATATGGAGAGGGCTGGCCCATGGACTGCTGGACGGTCGGCAAATGCCCTTCTCAATCATGGACTCGAATTCAGCCTTTGCCTGCTTCAGTTTGTCACCTTTAAGACGTCGTGGTCGTTCTGCTACGGGTTGTCCAGTTGTTATTATTTGATGATGAACCGTGTTGCTGCTAGTACGCGTCTGTGGTAGCAAGGAGGCGAATTCTTCGATGATATCCTTATATCTGTGCTGAGCATCCACTATCGATAAACCAAATACTGCAGCGGTTTGCACACTACCGGGTATTACAATATATGTTTTGGCGTCGATTAGGCGTCTAGATTTTAAATCAATGATTAGTCCTTAGTGAGCCAACAGGTCAGCTCCGATGATTGCGGTTTTGACATCAGCAATTACGAATTTCCAATTGATTGTGCGCCGTAAGAATTTGGTGTGTTGTTGGCCGCATAAAGAATTTGGTGTGTGGAGGTGCTATTACAGTTGTGTGGATGAGGTAGAACCGAGATGGTGGAGCCAGAGTCAACTAGAAATTTTTGGTGGGTATTCTTGTCAAATACGTGTAGGCGGTATTCTTGTTGGCTGTTACGTACCGCCTTGGAAGGTAACAGCGATTCTAGTTCAAACCCTTTGAGTATGCGCACGGCTGTTGACATTTCCTAGCCTCGTCACCAAATCGCTTATAAAATTTGCAAATTGTTGAGGGAAGATGGTTTGTGTTTCTGGCTGGAGAACTGTTTTTATTGTTGCGTTGCCGAGACTGTGACCGTTGTCTTTGGAATGCGTTTCGATTTCTTGAAAGAGTTTGAACCACACTTTTCAGCGACGACAGTGTTTCTTCAATTTCATTTCATTTTCGACGAAGTCGCTTCTTGTGTTTGTGTGGAGCAAACTGCAGGACCAGATGTGTTTTCGATGATCCTGTCCGCAATCTCAGCTTGGGCTGGAAGAGAAAGCCCATAATTGGCGGACAATATGCCTCGAACGTGACTGGGCATGCGATTCATCCAGAGAGTCGAAGGCATATCGTCGGGAACATTCTCGCCAGCTAAATTACGCATTTCGCGTAAGAGACTTGATGGTCGTCTGTCTCCTAACTCCAGACCGGTCTCCTGTTAAGTTGTCGCTCCTTGGACTCTGAAAACCTGGATATAAGCTGGTTTTTAAATGTCTCATACTTATCTTTTAGTGGTGGTCTTCGCACTAAGTCAGAGACTTCGCTTAGTATCTCAGGTTCCAGAAAACCGATGACAGAGTTGAATTTATTGCTGTCGGAAATGATCCGGTTATTGTGGAATTGTGCCTCCACTTGCACAAACCAGAGGGCTGGATCTAATCGCCAGAAGGTCGACTTGGCTTTCAATGCTGGAGAACTCTTCAGGAGAACTAGTAATATTGCGAATCGCAGATTGTTCAGTAGACATTTTTAAAACGGAATGCAGTTGTTTTTTTTTAAATGAAGAAAACTAGCACTTGGACTTGGACTATCACGTCGGGGTCACCAATTGTGGTTGTTGAAAGGAAACACACGTTTATAAACAACCAAGTACTTTTTATTAATTATTTTTAAAATGCGTATCTAAAATGCGTATCCGTTTGTTCTTCCACAACGTTCGAAGTCACCTAAATTAGTGAGTGGTTGTCGTCCTCGGTTAGAGCGAAGTTGGAGGTGTTCAGGCAATGATAACGCGGCTAAGGTAGTATGTACAGTACTACCACAAGTCCATTTAACAACAAAATAAACAACACAACACGAGACATACTCGTACAAACCTTCAAATAAAATCAAATGAAATTACTAAAATTCATTTCACAAATACTACAGTATTATATTATTTGAATTACACTTCACGAAACTTATTATTACTCAAGAAAAAACACATTTAATAAAATTTATAACCACCGAAAACATTAACACGATCAATTGTCATAATGAACACAATGTAGCCGACAAAATATCCTAAATAGTCGGTAAGGTAGTATGAGGAAAGAGCGTGTGGATGTCTTGTCGACTACACGATTTATTCCAGATTGATCCTTATTTAAATGTAAGTGTGGCAGCTCATACACAACATTACCGACGTTGATACACCACTACCATATATCACAACCCATCAGTAACCAGTGCCCCTACGGCAAAATATATTATCAAGTAATCGTTTAAAATTGTATTGGCATTACTTACATTTAAATAAAGAAAAAAGATCAATCTGGAATAAATCGTGTAGTCGACAAGACATCCACATAAGTAATGCCAATACAATTTAAAAATTTTAAACAATTACTTAATAATATATTTTGCCGTAGGGGCGCTGGTTACTGATGGGTTGTGATATATGGTATATGGTGTATCAACGTCGGTAATGTTGTGTATGAACTGCCACATTACTTCCCTTCCAGACTTCAAGTGACATTAACTGCAAGCCAAGTATTGCCGGGACTGTGATTTGTTATTGATGTTGGTTCGTGATTGGATTTCTGTGTTTGAATCACAAATCAGTCATATGAAGATGTGTAATTTTCCAGCTGGAAAACCCCTAGCCAATTCAAAAAATGTACAGTTATTCATGAATCTTCCAATAAATTTGACAGTTATTGACGAATCTTCCAATAAATTTGACGGTTGATGATGAATGCACAAATATTTCCTCATTTTCACTCACACTAATTTGGATTCATCATTTCCCCTCAATAATGGCGGCTCATTCATAAATGGTTGAATGGCATAAATGGTTATTATTATTATTATTATTATTATTATTATTATTATTATTATTATTATTATTATTATTATTATTATTATTATTATTATTATTATTATTATTATTATTATTATTATTATTATTATTATTATTATTATTAT